>CM030857.1:12782824-12794302 GCA_018105865.1 Metaphire vulgaris | reverse complement strand
TTATTAAACCTGTAATAAAAGAGACCAGTTCTCTTAAATGTCATCTTATCTCTCGATTGATTTTTAACCATTTCACAGAGAATAGATTTCTGAAAGAGTTTGTATAGTGTCATTTCAAATGGCTCATTATTTTTAGTGCATTTTGGCATTTGAAGCTCTAGATCACTATGGTATCTTCTAGCATTACTACTACTATTACAACACTACTACTACTGTTACTACTACTACTACTACTACTACTACTACTACTAATAATAATAATAATAATAATAATAATAATAGTAATTCAGGTTGAAAGTCATTTAGGGCAGCATGGAGCACTGTTAAGAAAAACAGGCGCACCTGCGCTTTGGAAAAAGCACTGCGCCGTCGATATCTTCTAGCACTAATACTACTATTACAGCAACAACAGCTACTTCTACTACTTCTCTGTCAGAAGTGGTAGCCATTCACACGTCTGCCCATACCATTCTCTGTAGTTTAAAATTGTCCTTTAAAATGTCAATCTACGCATTAGAGAATATCGCAGGCACACTTCCGAATGCCAAGTACTTTTGATCTACATGCTATAGTGCCATAATTTTTAAAACCTTGATTAGCACGTGCTCTTCATTTTCTCTGTCAAAAGTGCTAGCCATTCACTCGTCTGCCAATACCATTCTCTGTAGTTTAAAAATGTTCTTAAAAATGTCCAATTTACGCATTAGAGAATACCACAGGCTAAACAGCACTGGGCCGTCGACATCTTCTACTTCTACTACTACTACTACTACTACTACTACTACTACTACTACTACTACTACTAATAATAATAATAATAGTAATTCAGGTTGAAAGTCGTTTAGGGCAGCATGGAGCACTGTTAAGAAAAAAAGGCGCACTGCGCTTTGAAAGAAGAGCACTGCGCCGTCGACATCTTCTAGCACTACGACTACTATTACAACAACAACTACTACTACTACTGCTGCTACTACTACTACCACTATTACTACTACTACTACTACTACTACTACTACTACTACTAATAATAATAATAATAATAAATCAGGTTGAAAGTCCTTTCTGGCAGCATGGAGCACTGTTAAGAAAAAGGCGCACTGCGCTTTAAAAGGAGCACTGCATCCTAAGCATGGATCACTACAGTGTGTCAGTTTCAGTGTGTCATTTTCAGAGTGTCATTGTGTCATTTTCAGTGTGTCAATGTATGTCAGTTTCAGTGTGTCAGTTTCAGTGTTTCTGTGTGTCAGTTTCAGTGTGCCAGCTTCAGTGGATCAGTTTTATTGTGTCAATGTGTCAGTTTCTGTGTGTCAGTTTCAATGTGTTATTTTCAGTGTGTCAGTTTCAGTGTGTCAGCGTGTCAGTTTCAGTGAGTCAGTATTATGGAATAACGACGGTTGTCATGGATGAGCTGTTTTAAATGCAGAAGGTGATCACCCATGTTTGCAATAGCGAATGATATCAAAGTAGTGATGGATGCTAAAGGCAGTGGCTGAATATGGTGCTTGAATTCGATCTACAAGAGGATGAAATAAATTTGAAATGTGCGGTTGATTTGCACATATACTGTGCAATATTAGCATTATGGAACAATGGGGGTTGTCAGGCTGGATGCGCTATAAGTACATAAGACGCTGGCCTACATTTACAATAGCGATATCAATCGATGTAGTGAACAATGCTAAAGATAGTGGCTCAATATGGTGCTTGAAATCGATCTCTAGTAGGACGAATCCATCCACACACTGCGGCGGTTAGGCCTATAGGCAAACAATACAGTATCTTCAATCCCGATGTTCTGATGAAATTCAACAGACTCTAACAGAGGGGTCATCCACATTTATGCTTTAGTAGTACTATTGCTATAGTAGGCTATAGAAGAGTAATGAAACGAATTCAATCCACATTTTCTTGTGTCCCCATCCCATAGGTTAGGGCAGCAAGGAGCAGTGTTTATAAGAAGCGCACTGCTCCTTGAAAAAAGAGCACTGCGTCCTAAGCATGGATCACTACGGTATCTTCTAGCATTACTACTACTATTACAACAACTACTACTACTACTACTATTACTACTACTACTACTACTACTACTACTACTACTACTACTACTACTACTACTAATAATAATAATAATAATAATAATAGTAATTCAGGTTGAAAGTCATTTAGGGCAGCATGGAGCACTGTTAGAGAAAAAAAAGCTAAATATCTATATCCTACTGTAGCACTAGTCCTTGCATTGTCCAATTTCAAACAGGGTATCAATTTTATAGTATTTTTGTGGTCTATAAAATCTGTAATAAAAGAAACCAGTTCTCTTAAGCATCATCTTATCTCTCGATTGATTTTTTAGACATTTGACACAGAATATATTTCTGAAAGACTTTGTATAGTGTCATTTCAAATGGCTCTTCTTCTTCTTCTTCCTCTAGAACAAAATTGAGACAGAATATGATGACAATTCTATTACGGTTTGACACAGCAAAGATGGGGACACAAGAATATGTGGTTTTAATTCGTTTCATCACTCTTCTGAATTTTTGCATATCTATAGCTTACTGTAGCCCAACAGACAGACAGACAGACAGACAGACAGACAGACAGACAGACAGACAGAGTGGGAGAAATAGATAGGCCTATAGCTCTTAAATATAAATATAAATTTAAATTTATATTTAAATTTACATGTGTTATATATATATATATATATATATATATATATATAGAGAGAGAGAGAGAGAGAGAGAGAGCGAGGAGAGAGAGAGTGTGTCACTCTTCTGAATTTTTGCATATCTATAGATCTATAGCTACTGTGGCACAAACAGACAGACAGATAGACAGACAGACAGACAGACAGAGTGGGCGAAATAGACAGGCCTATAGCTCTTAAATTTAATTATAAATTTATATTTAAATTTATATTTAAATTTAAATGTATATATATATATATATATATATATATATATATATAGAGAGAGAGAGAGAGAGAGAGAGAGAGAGAGAGAGAGAGGGGAGGGAGTGTCACTCTTCTGAATTTTTGCATATCTATAGGTACTGTGGCACAAACAGGGTATCAATTCTATAATATTTCTGTGGTCTATTAAACCTGTAATAAAAGAAACCAGTTCTGTTAATTGTCATCTTATATCTCGATTGATTTTTAGCCATTTGACAGAGAATAGATTTCTGAACGACTTTGTATAGTGTCATTTCAAATGGCTCATTATTTTTAAATGCATTTTGTCATTTAAAGCTCTAGAAAAAATTGAGACAGAATATGATGACAATTCTAGTACGGTTTGACACAGCAAAGATGTGCACACAAGAATATGTGGTTTTAATTCGTTTCATCACTCTTCTGAATTTTTGCATATCTATATCCTACTGTAGCACTAGTCCTTGCATTGTCAATTTCAAACAGGGTATCAATTTATAGTATTTTTGTGGTCTATAAAACCTGTAATAAAACCAGTTCTCTTAAGCATCATCTTATCTCTCGATTGATTTTTAGACATTTGACACAGAATATATTTCTGAAAGACTTTGTATAGTGTCATTTCAAAATGGCTCTTCTTCTTCTTCTTCTTCTCTAGAACAAAATTGAGACAGAATATGATGACAATTCTATTCACGGTTTGACACAGCAAAGATGGGGACACAAGAATATGTGGTTTTAATTCGTTTCATCACTCTTCTGAATTTTTGCATATCTATAGCTTACTGTAGCCCAAACAGACAGACAGACAGACAGACAGACAGACAGACAGACAGACAGACAGACAGAGTGGGAGAAATAGATAGGCCTATAGCTCTTAAATATAAATATAAATTTAAATTTATATTTAAATTTACATGTATATATATATATATATATATATATATATATATATATATATATATAGAGAGAGAGAGAGAGAGAGAGAGAGAGAGAGAGAGAGAGGAGAGAGAGAGAGAGTGTGTCACTCTTCTGAATTTTTGCATATCTATAGATCTATAGCTACTGTGGCACAAACAGACAGACAGATAGACAGACAGACAGACAGACAGAGTGGGCGAAATAGACAGGCCTATAGCTCTTAAATTTAATTATAAATTTATATTTAAATTTATATTTAAATTTAAATATATATATATATATATATATATATATATATATATATATATAGAGAGAGAGAGAGAGAGAGAGAGAGAGAGAGAGAGAGAGAGAGGGAGGGAGAGGGAGAGTGTCACTCTTCTGAATTTTTGCATATCTATAGGTACTGTGGCACAAACAGGGTATCAATTCTATAATATTTCTGTGGTCTATTAAACCTGTAATAAAAGAAACCAGTTCTGTTAATTGTCATCTTATATCTCGATTGATTTTTAGCCATTTGACAGAGAATAGATTTCTGAACGACTTTGTATAGTGTCATTTCAAATGGCTCATTATTTTTAAATTTTGTCATTTCAAAGCTCTAGAAAAAAATTGAGACAGAATATGATGACAATTCTAGTACGGTTTGACACAGCAAAGATGTGCACACAAGAATATGTGGTTTTAATTCGTTTCATCACTCTTCTGAATTTTTGCATATCTATATCCTACTGTAGCACTAGTCCTTGCATTGTCCAATTTCAAACAGGGTATCAATTTATAGTATTTTTGTGGTCTTTAAAACCTGTAATAAAGGAAACCAGTTCTCTTAAGCATCTTCTTATCTCTCGATTGATTTTTTAGACATTTGACAGAGAATATATTTCTGAAAGACTTTGTATAGTTTCATTTCAAATGGCTCTTCTTCTTCTTCTTCTTCTTCTTCTTCTTCTTCTTCTTTTTCTTGAGCAAAATTGAGACAGAATATGATGACAATTCTAGTACGGTTTGACACAGCAAAGATGGGGACACAAGAATATTTGGTTTTAATACGTTTCATCACTCTTCTGAATTTTCGCATATCTATAGCTACTGTGGCACAGACAGACAGACAGACAGACAGAGCGGGAGAAATTGATAGGCCTATAGCTCTTAAATATAAATATAAATTTAAATTAATATTTAAATTTAAATGTATATATATGTATATATATGTGTATATATATATATATATATAGAGAGAGAGAGAGAGAGAGAGAGAGAGAGAGAGAGAGAGTTAGAGGGAGAGAGAGTGTCACTCTTCTGAATTTTTGCATATCTATAGCTACTGTGGCACAGACAGACAGACAGACAGACAGACAGACAGAGCGGGAGAAATAGATCGGCCTATAGCTCTTAAATATAAATATAAATATAAATTTATATTTAAATTTAAATGTATATATATATATATAGAGAGAGAGAGAGAGAGAGAGAGAGAGAGAGAGAGGGAGAGGGAGAGATAGAGAGTGTGTCACTCTTCTGAATTTTTGCATATCTATAGCTACTGTGGGACAAACAGGGTATCAATTCTATAATATTTCTGTGGTTTATTAAACCTGTAATAAAAGAAACCAGTTCTCTTAAATGTCATCTTATCTCTCGATTGATTTTTTAACCATTTGACAGAGAATAGATTTCTGAAAGAGTTTGTATAGTGTCATTTCAAATGGCTCATTATTTTTCGTGCATTTTGGCATTTCAAAAAGCTCTAGATCACTATGGTATCTTCTAGCATTACTACTACTATTACAACAACTACTACTACTACTACTACTACTACTACTACTAGTAATAATAATAATAATAATAATAATAATAATAATAATAATAGTCAGGTTTAAAGTCATTTTGAGGGCAGCATGGAGCACTGTTAAGAAAAAAAGTGGCACTAAAACTTGGAAAAAAAGCACTGCGCTCATATATCTTCTAGCACTAATACTACTATTACAGCAACAACAGCTACTTCTACTACTTCTCTGTCAGAAGTGGTAGCCATTCACACGTCTGCCCATACCATTCTCTGTAGTTTAAAATTGTCCTTTAAAATGTCCAATCTACGCATTAGAGAATATCGCAGGCACACTTCCGAATGCCAAGTACTTTTGATCTACATGCTATAGTGCCATAATTTTTTTAAAAAACCTTGATTAGCACGTGCTCTTCATTTCTCTGTCAAAAGTGCTAGCCATTCACTCGTCTGCCAATACCATTCTCTGTAGTTTAAAAATGTTCTTAAAAATGTCCAATTTACGCATTAGAGAATACCACAGGCTAAAACAGCACTGGGCCGTCGACATCTTCTACTTCTACTACTACTACTACTACTACTACTACTACTACTACTACTACTACTACTACTACTACTACTACTACTAATAATAATAATAATAATAATAATAATAGTAATTCAGGTTGAAAGTCGTTTAGGGCAGCATGGAGCACTGTTAAGAAAAAAAGGCGCACTGCGCTTTGAAAGAAGAGCACTGCGCCGTCGACATCTTCTAGCACTACGACTACTATTACAACAACAACTACTACTACTACTGCTGCTACTACTACTACCACTATTACTACTACTACTACTACTACTACTACTACTACTACTACTACTACTACTACTAATAATAATAATAATAATAAATCAGGTTGAAAGTCCTTTCTGGCAGCATGGAGCACTGTTAAGAAAAAAGGCGCACTGCGCCTTTAAAAAGGAGCACTGCATCCTAAGCATGGATCACTACAGTGTGTCAGTTTCAGTGTGTCATTTTCAGAGTGTCATTGTGTCATTTTCAGTGTGTCAATGTATGTCAGTTTCAGTGTGTCAGTTTCAGTGTTTCTGTGTGTCAGTTTCAGTGTGCCAGCTTCAGTGGATCAGTTTTATTGTGTCAATGTGTCAGTTTCTGTGTGTCAGTTTCAATGTGTTATTTTCAGTGTGTCAGTTTCAGTGTGTCAGCGTGTCAGTTTCAGTGAGTCAGTATTATGGAATAACGACGGTTGTCATGGATGAGCTGTTTTAAATGCAGAAGGTGATCACCCATGTTTGCAATAGCGAATGATATCAAAGTAGTGATGGATGCTAAAGGCAGTGGCTGAATATGGTGCTTGAATTCGATCTATAAGAGGATGAAATAAATTTGAAATGTGCGGTTGATTTGCACATATACTGTGCAATATTAGCATTATGGAACAATGGGGGTTGTCAGGCTGGATGCGCTATAAATACATAAGACGCTGGCCTACATTTACAATAGCGATTGATATCGATGTAGTGAACAATGCTAAAGATAGTGGCTCAATATGGTGCTTGAAATCGATCTCTAGTAGGACGAATCCATCCACACACTGCGGCGGTTAGGCCTATAGGCAAACAATACAGTATCTTCAATCCCGATGTTCTGATGAAATTCAACAGACTCTAACAGAGGGGTCATCCACATTTACGCTTTAGTAGTACTATTGCTATAGTAGGCTATAGAAGAGTAATGAAACGAATTCAATCCACATTTTCTTGTGTCCCCATCCCATAGGTTTAGGGCAGCAAGGAGCAGTGTTTAAAAGAAGCGCACTGCTCCTTGAAAAAAGAGCACTGCGTCCTAAGCATGGATCACTACGGTATCTTCTAGCATTACTACTACTATTACAACAACAACTACTACTACTACTACTACTACTTACTACTACTACTACTACTACTACTACTACTACTACTACTACTACTACTACTAATAATAATAATAATAATAATAATAGTAATTCAGGTTGAAAGTCATTTAGGGCAGCATGGAGCACTGTTAAGAAAAAAAGGCGCATATCTATATCCTACTGTAGCACTAGTCCTTGCATTGTCCAATTTCAAACAGGGTATCAATTTTATAGTATTCTTGTGGTCTATAAAATCTGTAATAAAAGAAACCAGTTCTCTTAAGCATCATCTTATCTCTCGATTGATTTTTTAGACATTTGACACAGAATATATTTCTGAAAGACTTTGTATAGTTTCATTTCAAATGGCTCTTCTTCTTCTTCTTCTTCTTCTTCTTCTTCTTCTTCTTCTTCTTTTTCTTGAGCAAAATTGAGACAGAATATGATGACAATTCTAGTACGGTTTGACACAGCAAAGATGGGGACACAAGAATATTTGGTTTTAATACGTTTCATCACTCACTTCTGAATTTTTGCATATCTATAGCTACTGTGGCACAGACAGACAGACAGACAGACAGACAGACAGAGACAGGAGAGAAATGATAGGCCTATAGCTCTTAAATATAAATATAAATTTAAATTAATATTTAAATTTAAATGTATATATATGTATATATATATATATATATATATATATATATATATATATATATATATATATATAGAGAGAGAGAGAGAGAGAGAGAGAGAGAGAGAGAGAGTTAGAGAGAGAGAGAGTGTCACTCTTCTGAATTTTTGCATATCTATAGCTACTGTGGCACAAACAGGGTATCAATTCTATAATATTTCTGTGGTTTATTAAACCTGTAATAAAATAAAACCAGTTCTCTTAAATGTCATCTTATCTCTCGATTGATTTTTAACCATTTGACAGAGAATAAATTTCTGAAAGAGTTTGTATAGTGTCATTTCAAATGGCTCATTATTTTTCGTGCATTTTGGCATTTCAAAGATCACTATGGTATCTTCTAGCATTACTACTACTAGTACAACAACTACTACTACTAGTATTACTACTACTACTACTACTACTACTACTACTACTACTACTACTAGTAATAATAATAATAATAATAATAATAATAATAATAATAATAGTAATTCAGGTTTAAAGTCATTTAGGCAGCATGGAGCACTGTTAAGAAAAAAAAAAGGAGGGCGCTTTGGAAAAAGAGCACTCTTCTGTCGATATCTTCTAGCACTAATACTACTATTACAGCAACAACAGCTACTTCTACTACTTCTCTGTCAGAATGGTAGCCATTCACACGTCTGCCCATACCATTCTCTGTAGTTTAAAATTGTCCTTTAAAATGTCCAATCTACGCATTAGAGAATATCGCAGGCACACTTCCGAATGCCAAGTACTTTTGATCTACATGCTATAGTGCCATAATTTTTAAAAAACCTTGATTAGCACGTGCTCTTCATTTCTCTGTCAAAAGTGCTAGCCATTCACTCGTCTGCCAATACCATTCTCTGTAGTTTAAAAATGTTCTTAAAAATGTCCAATTTACGCATTAGAGAATACCACAGGCTAAAACAGCACTGGGCCGTCGACATCTTCTACTTCTACTACTACTACTACTACTACTACTACTACTACTACTACTACTACTACTACTACTACTACTAATAATAATAATAATAATAATAATAATAATAGTAATTCAGGTTGAAAGTCGTTTAGGGCAGCATGGAGCACTGTTAAGAAAAAAGCGACTGAGACTTTGAAAGAAGAGCACTGCTCATAGACATCTTCTAGCACTACGACTACTATTACAACAACAAATATACTACTACTACTAGACTACTACTACTACTATTACTACTACTACTACTACTACTACTACTACTACTACTACTACTACTACTACTACTAATAATAATAATAATAAATCAGGTTGAAAGTCCTTTCTGGCAGCATGGAGCACTGTTAAGAAAAAGGCGCACTGCGCCTTTAAAAGGAGCACTGCATCCTAAGCATGGATCACTACAGTGTGTCAGTTTCAGTGTGTCATTTTCAGAGTGTCATTGTATATCATTTTGAGTGTGTCAATGTATGTCAGTTTCAGTGTGTCAGTTTCTGTGTTTCAGTGTGTCAGTTTCAGTGTGCCAGCTTCAGTGGATCAGTTTTATTGTGTCAATGTGTCAGTTTCTGTGTGTCAGTTTCAATGTGTTATTTTCAGTGTGTCAGTTTCAGTGTGTCAGCGTGTCAGTTTCAGTGAGTCAGTATTATGGAATAACGACGGTTGTCATGGATGAGCTGTTTTAAATGCAGAAGGTGATCACCCATGTTTGCAATAGCGAATGATATCAAAGTAGTGATGGATGCTAAAGGCAGTGGCTGAATATGGTGCTTGAATTCGATCTATAAGAGGATGAAATAAATTTGAAATGTAATATTGATTTGCACATATACTGTGCAATATTAGCATTATGGAACAATGGGGTTGTCAGGCTGGATGCGCTATAAATACAGCATAAGACGCTGGCCTACATTTACAATAGCGATTGATATCGATGTAGTGAACAATGCTAAAGATAGTGGCTCAATATGGTGCTTGAAATCGATCTCTAGTAGGACGAATCCATCCACACACTGCGGCGGTTAGGCCTATAGGCAAACAATACAGTATCTTCAATCCCGATGTTCTGATGAAATTCAACAGACTCTAACAGAGGGTCATCCACATTTACGCTTTAGTAGTACTATTGCTATAGTAGGCTATAGAAGAGTAATGAAAAACGAATTCAATCCACATTTTCTTGTGTCCCCATCCCATAGGTTTAGGGCAGCAAGGAGCAGTGTTTAAAAAAAAGCGCACTGCTCCTTGAAAAAGAGCACTGCGTCCTAAGCATGGATCACTACGGTATCTTCTAGCATTACTACTACTATTACAACAACAACTACTACTACTACTACTACTACTACTACTACTACTACTACTACTACTACTACTACTACTACTACTACTACTACTAATAATAATAATAATAGTAATTCAGGTTGAAAGTCATTTAGGGCAGCATGGAGCACTGTTAAGAAAAAAAGCGCACTTTTGCATATCTATATCCTACTGTAGCACTAGTCCTTGCATTGTCAATTTCAAACAGGGTATCAATTTTATAGTATTTTTGTGGTCTATAAAATCTGTAATAAAAGAAACCAGTTCTCTTAAGCATCATCTTATCTCTCTCATTGATTTTTAGACATTTGACACAGAATATATTTCTGAAAGATTTTGTATAGTGTCATTTCAAATGGCTCTTCTTCTTCTTCTTCTTCTTCTTCTTCTTCTAGAACAAAATTGAGACAGAATATGATGACAATTCTACTACAGGTTTGACACAGCAAAGATGGGGACACAAGAATATGTGGTTTTAATTCGTTTCATCACTCTTCTGAATTTTTGCATATCTATAGCTTACTGTAGCCCAAAAAGAGAGAAAGACAGACAGACAGAGAGGGGGAGAAATAGATAGGCCTATAGCTCTTAAATATAAATATAAATTTAAATTTATATTTAAATTTAAATTATATATATATATATATATATATATATATATATATATATATATAGAGAGAGAGAGAGAGAGAGAGAGAGAGAGAGAGAGAGAGAGAGAGAGACCGAGAGAGAGAGAGAGAGGAGGGATGGAGGAGAGGGTGAGTGTCACTCTTCTGAATTTTTGCATATCTTCAGGTACTGGTGGCACAAACAGGGTATCAATTCAATAATATTTCTGTGGTCTATTAAACCTGGGAGATAAAAGAAACCAGTTCTGTTAAATGTCATCTTATATCTCGATTGATTTTTTAGCCATTTGACAGAGAATAGATTTCTGAACGACTTTTTATAGTGTCATTTCAAATGGCT
>CM030857.1:12750324-12777824 GCA_018105865.1 Metaphire vulgaris | reverse complement strand
AAGTTTCATTCTGATATTTTAATATCTTCTGGTAGCTCAATGGACAAAGATGTTGTCATATGTACAATTGCACATATTTCGCCATAATATACTTTTATTTTCAATTAAAATTTTCTTAATCAAAGAAAATTGATACTCTTTTCTTCTGTTAGCAAGTTTTCTTGCTATTGATTGATTTTGTTTAATGAGACTGATATTGTTGTGAGACTGAAACCCCTAACGACTGCGATTTGGATGGTGAATCCAATATGCCACATACTCCTAGTCAGCCGAAGCAAAGCAGGCCTATCAACGTCATCAGTCCAGGTTTAGCAGCTGCACTAGACAGAACTAAATTCAGTGACAGGAATACAGCTTGCAACATTGCAGCAGCAGCAGCAGTGTTTAATCTCATTCAGGAATGGAACCTCGCCGACCGCATTAAGTTCATGTGTTTTGACTCTACAGCCAGCAACACAGTCCTTCAAGCCGGCGCTTGCGTACCGGTACTTTTGGAAGAAAAGCTGGACACGGATCTGATCAGCTTGGCATGCAGGCATCACATCATGGAACTAATCGTGGGAAAGGTGTTTGATACATGAACTGATGGGACAATCTAGTGGACGTTAACATCGAGTTGTTTCAGAGATTTGGTCAAAATTGGAGTTCGATTAACTGGTCTAGGTATGAAAGTGGGCTGGCTGTAGATTCCATCACATCGGTTCTCGGCACAGTTCTGGATGACCTCACTCGCTTCATTCAGCAGCGGTTAACAGAATTTCAGCCCAGAGACGACTATCGTGAGCTTCTGCAGCTGTCACTTCTATTTCTCGGAGCAGAGTGCAGTACGGACCTAAAGGTTCAGGCTCCCAAAGAATTCCACTGGGCTCGGTGTATGGCAAAACTGATCTGCTGTCTAAAGATTTTTCTGTTTCGCTCCCAGTTCCGAATAACTGCACGTGAGCTGTCAGCTCTGGGCCATTTCACCACTTTTGTACTGAAGGTCTATTTGAAGGCCTGGTGTGCATGTGCATGTGCCTCATCTGCTCCACAGAATGATCTGCAGCTACTCTGTGACTTGGAGAGCTACACGAAAATGCACAAAGCTGTTGCTAAAGCTGCGCTGAAGTCATTCTCTGGGCACTTATGGTTCGTAAGTGAAATCTTGGTTGGTTTAGCGTTCTTTGACTCAGAAGTGTCAGCTGATATGAAATCAGCCATGGTTATGGCGCTAGACAACAAAACAACAGTTCATCCTCGATGCATTGCCTCCCGCCCCACACTATCTCAAAAGCAGTTGTCTGACTTTGTTTCACAACACACCAGACAGCTGTTCCCAGCACTGGCTATAACACAACATTTCTTGACCAACTGGCAATAGTCTAGATACATGGAACAGTAACAATGACTGATGTACAACGGAAGTGAAAAGTTTGAAAGTCGTCAACGATGCAGCCGAGCGAGGAATGGCCTTGATTCAGGCATTCAATGGAGTCCTGACAAATCAAAAAGGGCAGAAACAGTTCTTGTTGCAAGTCGTGGAGATACACCGCCGTGACTTTTCCAAATCCGAAAAAATCAACCCTTAATGCACTGACTGCAGAAGCTGTTGCATCAACAACAACATCTACGGACAAACGATGAACATTATGGCATTTTTGATCACTGTGTTCAAGTGTCCGTGATAAACTGATTGTGTTGAACTGTTGAATATTAACTTCTAATGTAACTGCAGCATTTGCTGATCTTCTTGTAAAGAATTTTTGCAGTAATTCAGTTTGTGATGCTAAAGTTAATATTATTTGGGAGAAATCGAGAAATGTCACTCTTGCAAAACTTTGTCAGACTTGAGCTACCAGTAAATATGATAGAAAAACATCCAAACTTTATCAGAGTGTTTCTTTTGATATTATTAACACTTTTGAGGGTGGAAGGATGACAAATGGAAACTTTATTTTTGAGTGGCACCTAATATATATATATATATATATATATATATATATATATATATATATATATATATATAGAGAGAGAGAGAGAGAGAGAGAGAGAGAGAGAGAGAGAGAGAGAGAGGGAGGGAGGGAGAGGGAGAGTGTCACTCTTCTGAATTTTTGCATATCTTCAGGTACTGTGGCACAAACAGGGTATCAATTCTATAATATTTCTGTGGTCTATTAAACCTGTAATAAAAGAAACCAGTTCTGTTAATTGTCATCTTATATCTCGATTGATTTTTTAGCCATTTGACAGAGAATAGATTTCTGAACGACTTTGTATAGTGTCATTTCAAATGGCTCATTATTTTTCGTGCATTTTGTCATTTCGAAAGCTCTAGAAAAAAATTGAGACAGAATATGATGACAATTCTAGTACGGTTTGACACAGCAAAGATGTGCACACAAGAATATGTGGTTTTAATTCGTTTCATCACTCTTCTGAATTTTTGCATATCTATATCCTACTGTAGCACTAGTCTTTGCATTGTCCAATTTGAAACAGGGTATCACTTTTATAGTATTTTTGTGGTCTATAAAACCTGTAATAAAAGAAACCAGTTCTCTTAAGCATCATCTTATCTCTCGATTGATTTTTTAGACATTTGACACAGAATATATTTCTGAAAGACTTTGTATAGTGTCATTTCAAATGGCTCTTCTTCTTCTTCTTCTTCTTCCTCTAGAACAAAATTGAGACAGAATATGATGAGAATTCTAGTACGGTTTGACACAGCAAAGATGGGGACACAAGAATATGTGGTTTTAATTCCTTTCATCACTCTTCTGAATTTTTCATATCTATGGCTTACTGTAGCCCAAACAGACAGACAGACAGACAGACAGACAGACAGACAGACAGACAGACAGACAGACAGAGTGGGAGAAATAGATAGGCCTATAGCTCTTAAATATAAATATAAATTTAAATTTAAATGTAGATGTATATATATATATATATATATATATAGTGATGGTAATTGCCCTTTTTATCTAATTAATTAGAATTAGAATTAGTTGAAATTTTGCAATTACAATTAGAATTAGAATTAGCAAAATTTCACAACCAATTAATTAGAATTAGAATTAGATACCTTCTAATTTAAATTTAGAATTAGCAATTGAAGTGCAGTGATAAAAATATATATATGCATTTTAATGTAATGGCGAAAATTAATTTCATCCTCCGTAATCTAGATTATATTCAGAATTTTTGCATATTTTGCAAGTAAAAGTGACTCAAACAAAGTATCATCTAGTCGATTTCATTTTATCCTATCATTAAATAAATCCACTGCACTAAATGATCTTTCAATAGCAGCAGATGATGGCCGGTACAATATGATGCTGCAAATGTAGCTGGTATAAGCAGGAAAGTTCAATTTATGGTCCTCCCAAAAGAAATACAATTAGTGTTCATATTGGTTTTTGTCATATCTTCAACTTTGCAGCTCTTCAGTTTCTGTTGACGTCAGCAAAGTTTCTTCCATATATCCAAATAGATCATTGTGGGACTTAATTTGAGGTGTGACTGATTTGTCATTGTCCATAGCTGGTGTCAAAGGTGTATTGTTTATCTGCTTTGAAACTGAATTTACTTGATGTTTAATTTGTCCTTGAACAAAATATCCTTCCTCAGCACTCTCTATCCACTTTTAGTTTGAATCGTGGTTCCAAAGCACTTGACACAAGTCAAGTGTGCTAATTAGGCAACTAATTGTTTTTTTTCAATTACAATTAGCAAGCTATTCATTAGAATTAGAATTAGAATTAGCAATATTTTTGGAAGTAATTGATTAGAATTAGAATTAGACAGATAGCTAATTCATTAGCTAATTAATTAGAATTAGAAATTGAATTACCCATCACTGACATATATATATATATATATATATATATATATATATAGATATAGAGAGAAAGAGAGAGAGAGAGAGAGAGAGAGAGAGAGAGAGAGAGAGAGAGAGAGAGAGAGAGTGTGTCACTCTTCTGAATTTTTGCATATCTATAGCTACTGTGGCACAAACAGACAGACAGATAGACAGACAGACAGAGTGGGAGAAATAGATAGGCCTATAGCTCTTAAATATAAATATAAATATAAATTTATATTTAAATTTATATTTAAATTTAAATGTATATATATATATATATATAGAGAGAGAGAGAGAGAGAGAGAGAGAGAGGGAGAGAGGGAGGGAAGGGAGAGGAGAGTGTCACTCTTCTGAATTTTTGCATATCTTCAGGTACTGTGGCACAAACAGGGTATCAATTCTATAATATTTCTGTGGTCTATTAAACCTGTAATAAAAGAAACCAGTTCTGTTAATTGTCATCTTATATCTAGATTGATTTTTTAGCCATTTGACAGAGAATAGATTTCTGAACGACTTTGTATAGTGTCATTTCAAATGGCTCATTATTTTTCGTGCATTTTGTCATTTCGAAAGCTCTAGAAAAAAATTGAGACAGAATATGATGACAATTCTAGTACGGTTTGACACAGCAAAGATGTGCACACAAGAATATGTGGTTTTAATTCGTTTCATCACTCTTCTGAATTTTTGCATATCTATATCCTACTGTAGCACTAGTCCTTGCATTGTCCAATTTCAAACAGGGTATCAATTTATAGTATTTTTGTGGTCTTTAAAACCTGTAATAAAGGAAACCAGTTCTCTTAAGCATCTTCTTATCTCTCGATTGATTTTTTAGACATTTGACACAGAATATATTTCTGAAAGACTTTGTATAGTTTCATTTCAAATGGCTCTTCTTCTTCTTCTTCTTCTTCTTCTTCTTCTTCTTCTTCTTCTTCTTCTTCTTCTAAAGCAAAACTGACAGAATATGATGACAATTCTAGTTCGGTTTGACACAGCAAAGATGGGGACACAAGAATATTTGGTTTTAATACGTTTCATCACTCTTCTGAATTTTTGCATATCTATAGCTACTGTGGCACAGACAGACAGACAGACAGACAGAGCGGGAGAAATAGATAGGCCTATAGCTCTTAAATATAAATATAAATTTATATTTATATTTAAATGTATATATATATATATATATATATATATAGATAGAGAGAGAGAGAGAGAGAGAGAGAGAGAGAGAGTAAGAGGGAGAGAGAGTGTCACTCTTCTGAATTTTTGCATATCTATAGCTACTGTGGCACAGACAGACAGACAGACAGACAGACAGACAGACAGACAGAGCGTGAGAAATAGATCGGCCTATGGCTCTTAAATATAAATATAAATATAAATTTATATTTAAATTTAAATGTATATATATATATATATATATATATAGAGAGAGAGAGAGAGAGAGAGAGAGAGAGAGAGAGAGAGAGAGAGAGGGGAGAGATAGAGAGTGTGTCACTCTTCTGAATTTTTGCACATCTATAGCTACTGTGGCACAAACAGGGTATCAATTCTATAATATTTCTGTGGTTTATTAAACCTGTAATAAAAGAAACCAGTTCTCTTAAACGTCATCTTATCTCTCGATTGATTTTTTAACCATTTGACAGAGAATAGATTTCTGAAAGAGTTTGTATAGTGTCATTTCAAATGGCTCATTATTTTTTGTGCATTTTGGCATTTCAAAGCTCTAGATCACTATGGTATCTTCTAGCATTACTACTACTATTACAACAAAAGAACTACTACTACTACTATTACTACTACTACTGAATTTACTACTACTACTACTAATAATAATAATAATAATAATAATAATAATAATAATAGTAATTCAGGTTGAAAGTCATTTAGGGCAGCATGGAGCACTGTTAAGAAAAAAAGACTGCGCTTTGGAAAAGAGCACTGCGCCGTTGATATCTTCTAGCACTAATACTACTATTACAGCAACAACAGCTACTTCTACTACTTCTCTGTCAGAAGTGGTAGCCATTCACACGTCTGCCCATACCATTCTCTGTAGTTTAAAATTGTCCTTTAAAATGTCCAATCTTGTGATTAGAGAATATCGCAGGCACACTTCCGAATGCCAAGTACTTTTGATCTACATGCTATAGAGCCATAATTTTTTAAAAACCTTGATTAGCACGTGCTATTCATTTCTCTGCCAAAGGTGCTAGCCATTCACTCGTCTGCCAATACCATTCTCTGTAGTTTAAAAATGTTCTTAAAAATGACAATTTACGCATTAGAGAATACCACAGGCTAAAACAGCACTGGGCCGTCGACATCTTCTACTACTACTACTACTACTACTACTACTACTACTACTACTACTACTACTAATAATAATAATAATAATAATAATATTAATTCAGGTTGAAAGTCGTTTAGGCAGCATGGAGCACTGTTAAGAAAAAAAGAGACTGCTTTTCAAAGAAGAGCACTGCACTCTTCGACATCTTCTAGCACTACGACTACTATTACAACAACAACAACTACTACTACTACTGCTGCTACTACTACTACTACCACTACTATTACTACTACTACTACTACTACTACTACTACTAATAATAATAATAATAATAATAATAATAATAATAATAATAATAAATCAGGTTGAAAGTCCTTTCTGGCAGCATGGAGCACTGTTAAGAAAAAAGGCGCACTTGAGCGCCTTTAAAAAATTGAGCACTGCATCCTAAGCATGGATCACTACAGTGTGTCAGTTTCAGTGTGTCCTTTTCAGAGTGTCATTGTGTCATTTTCATCAGTGTGTCAATGTATGTCAGTTTTTTGTGTCAGTTTCAGTGTTTCTGTGTGTCAGTTTCAGTGTGCCAGCTTCAGTGGATCAGTTTTATTGTGTCAATGTGTCAGTTTCTGTGTGTCAGTTTCAATGTGTTATTTTCAGTGTGTCAGTTTCAGTGTGTCAGCGTGTCAGTTTCAGTGAGTCAGTATTATGGAATAACGACGGTTGTCATGGATGAGCTGTTTTAAATGCAGAAGGTGATCACCCATGTTTGCAATAGCGAATGATATCAAAGTAGTGATGGATGCTAAAGGCAGTGGCTGAATATGGTGCTTGAATTCGATCTATAAGAGGATGAAATAAATTTGAAATGTGCGGTTGATTTGCACATATACTGTGCAATATTAGCATTATGGAATAATGGGGGTTGTCAGGCTGGATGCGCTATAAATACATAAGACGCTGGCCTACATTTACAATAGCGATTGATATCGATGTAGTGAATAATGCTAAAGATAGTGGCTCAATATGGTGCTTGAAATCGATCTCTAGCAGGACGAATCCATCCACACACTGCGGCGGTTAGGCCTATAGGCAAACAATACAGTATCTTCAATCCCGATGTTCTGATGAAATTCAACAGACTCTAACAGAGTGGTCATCCACATTTACGCTTTAGTTGTACTATTGCTATAGTAGGCTATAGAAGAGTAATGAAACGAATTCAATCCACATTTTCTTGTGTCCCCATCCCATAGGTTTAGGGCAGCAAGGAGCAGTGTTTAAAAGAAGCGCACTGCTCCTTGAAAAAAGAGCACTGCGTCCTAAGCATGGATCACTACGGTATCTTCTAGCATTACTACTACTATTACAACAACAACAACTACTACTACTACTACTATTACTACTACTACTACTACTACTAATAATAATAATAATAATAATAATAATAATAGTAATTCAGGTTGAAAGTCATTTAGGAATAGCATGGAGCACTGTTAAGAAAAAAATTTTTGCATATCTAAATCCTACTGTAGCACTAGTCCTTGCATTGTCCAATTTCAAACAGGGTATCAATTTTATAGTATTTTTGTGGTCTATAAAATCTGTAATAAAAGAAACCAGTTCTCTTAAGCATCATCTTATCTCTCGATTGATTTTTTAGACATTTGACACAGAATATATTTCTGAAAGACTTTGTATAAATGTCATTTCAAATGGCTCTTCTTCCTCTAGAACAAAATTGAGACAGAATATGATGACAATTCTATTACGGTTTGACACAGCAAAGATGGGGACACAAGAATATGTGGTTTTAATTCGTTTCATCACTCTTCTGAATTGTTGCATATCTATAGCTTACTGTAGCCCAAAAAGAGAGAAAGACAGACAGACAGACAGACAGAGTGGGAGAAATAGATAGGCCTATAGCTCTTAAATATAAATATAAATTTAAATTTATATTTAAATTTACATGTGTATATATATATTATATATATATATATATATATATATAGAGAGAGAGAGAGAGAGAGAGAGAGAGAGAGAGGAGAGAGGGGGAGAGTGTCACTCTTCTGAATTTTTGCATATCTATAGCTACTGTGGCACAAACAGGGTATCAATTCTGTAATATTGCTGTGATCTATTAAACCTGTAATAAACGCAAACCAGTTCTCTTAAACGTCATCTTATCTATGGATTGATTTTTTAGCCATTTGACAGAGAATAGATTTCTGAACGACTTTGTATAGTGTCATTTCAAATGGCTCATTATTTTTCGTGCATTTTGTCATTTCAAAGCTCTAGAAAAATTGAGACAGAATATGATGACAATTCTAGTACGGTTTGACACAGCAAAGATGTGCACACAAGAATATGTGGTTTTAATTCATTTCATCACTCTTCTGAATTTTTGCATATCTATAGCTACTGTGGCACAGACAGACAGACAGACAGAGCGGAGAAATAGATAGGCCTATAGCTCTTAAATATAAATATAAATTTATATTTATTTATTTAAATGTATATATATATATATATATATATATAGAGAGAGAGAGAGAGAGAGAGAGAGAGAGAGAGAGAGAGAGTAAGAGGATAAATAGTGTCACTCTTCTGAATTTTTGCATATCTATAGCTACTGTGGCACAGACAGACAGACAGACAGACAGACAGACAGAGCGTGAGAAATAGATCGGCCTATAGCTCTTAAATATAAATATAAATATAAATTTATATTTAAATTTAAATGTATATATATATATATATATATATATAGAGAGAGAGAGAGAGAGAGAGAGAGAGAGAGAGAGAGAGGAGAGAGAGAGAGTGTGTCACTCTTCTGAATTTTTGCATATCTATAGCTACTGTGGCACAAACAGGGTATCAATTCTATAATATTTCTGTGGTTTATTAAACCTGTAATAAAAGAAACCAGTTCTCTTAAACGTCATCTTATCTCTCGATTGATTTTTAACCATTTGACAGAGAATAGATTTCTGAAAGAGTTTGTATAGTGTCATTTCAAATGGCTCATTATTTTTCGTGCATTTTGGCATTTCAAAGCTCTAGATCACTATGGTATCTTCTAGCATTACTACTACTTTATTACAACAACAACTACTACTACTACTATTACTACTACTACTACTACTACTACTACTACTACTACTACTACTACTACTACTACTACTACTACTACTACTAATAATAATAATAATAATAATAATAATAATAATAATAGTAATTCAGGTTGAAAGTCATTTAGGGCAGCATGGAGCACTGTTAAGAAAAAAAGGCGCACTGCGCTTTCAAAGAAGAGCACTGCGCCGTCGACATCTTCTAGCACTACGACTACTATTACAACAACAACAACTACTACTACTACTGCTGCTACTACTACTACTACCACTATTATTACTACTACTACTACTACTACTACTACTACTACTACTACTACTAATAATAATAATAATAATAATAATAATAATAATAATAATAATAAATCAGGTTGAAAGTCCTTTCTGGCAGCATGGAGCACTGTTAAGAAAAAAGGCGCACTGCGCCTTTAAAAAGGAGCACTGCATCCTAAGCATGGATCACTACAGTGTGTCAGTTTCAGTGTGTCCTTTTCAGAGTGTCATTGTGTCATTTTCAGTGTGTCAATGTATGTCAGTTTCAGTGTGTCAGTTTCAGTGTTTCTGTGTGTCAGTTTCAGTGTGCCAGCTTCAGTGGATCAGTTTTATTGTGTCAATGTGTCAGTTTCTGTGTGTCAGTTTCTATGTGTTATTTTCAGTGTGTCAGTTTCAGTGTGTCAGCGTGTCAGTTTCAGTGAGTCAGTATTATGGAATAACGACGGTTGTCATGGATGAGCTGTTTTAAATGCAGAAGGTGATCACCCATGTTTGCAATAGCGAATGATATCAAAGTAGTGATGGATGCTAAAGGCAGTGGCTGAATATGGTGCTTGAATTCGATCTATAAGAGGATGAAATAAATTTGAAATGTGCGGTTGATTTGCACATATACTGTGCAATATTAGCATTATGGAACAATGGGGGTTGTCAGGCTGGATGCACTATAAATACATAAGACGCTGGCCTACATTTACAATAGCGATTGATATCGATGTAGTGAATAATGCTAAAGATAGTGGCTCAATATGGTGCTTGAAATCGATCTCTAGCAGGACGAATCCATCCACACACTGCGGCGGTTAGGCCTATAGGCAAACAATACAGTATCTTCAATCCCGATGTTCTGATGAAATTCAACAGACTCTAACAGAGTGGTCATCCACATTTACGCTTTAGTTGTACTATTGCTATAGTAGGCTATAGAAGAGTAATGAAACGAATTCAATCCACATTTTCTTGTGTCCCCATCCCATAGGTTTAGGGCAGCAAGGAGCAGTGTTTAAAAGAAGCGCACTGCTCCTTGAAAAAAGAGCACTGCGTCCTAAGCATGGATCACTACGGTATCTTCTAGCATTACTACTACTATTACAACAACAACAACTACTACTACTACTACTACTACTACTACTACTACTACTACTACTACTAATACTAATAATAATAATAATAATAATAATAATAATAGTAATTCAGGTTGAAAGTCATTTAGGGCAGCATGGAGCACTGTTAAGAAAAAAAGGCGCATATCTAAATCCTACTGTAGCACTAGTCCTTGCATTGTCCAATTTCAAACAGGGTATCAATTTTATAGTATTTTTGTGGTCTATAAAATCTGTAATAAAAGAAACCAGTTCTCTTAAGCATCATCTTATCTCTCGATTGATTTTTTAGACATTTGACACAGAATATATTTCTGAAAGACTTTGTATAGTGTCATTTCAAATGGCTCTTCTTCCTCTAGAACAAAATTGAGACAGAATATGATGACAATTCTATTACGGTTTGACACAGCAAAGATGGGGACACAAGAATATGTGGTTTTAATTCGTTTCATCACTCTTCTGAATTGTTGCATATCTATAGCTTACTGTAGCCCAAAAAGAGAGAAAGACAGACAGACAGACAGACAGAGTGGGAGAAATAGATAGGCCTATAGCTCTTAAATATAAATATAAATTTAAATTTATATTTAAATTTACATGTGTATATATATATTTATATATATATATATATATATATAGAGAGAGAGAGAGAGAGAGAGAGAGAGAGAGGGGAGAGGGAGAGAGAGAGTGTGTCACTCTTCTGAATTTTTGCATATCTATAGCTACTGTGGCACAAACAGGGTATCAATTCTGTAATATTGCTGTGATCTATTAAACCTGTAATAAACGCAACCAGTTCTCTTAAACGTCATCTTATCTATGGATTGATTTTTTAGCCATTTGACAGAGAATAGATTTCTGAACGACTTTGTATAGTGTCATTTCAAATGGCTCATTATTTTTCGTGCATTTTGTCATTTCGAAAGCTCTAGAAAAAAATTGAGACAGAATATGATGACAATTCTAGTACGGTTTGACACAGCAAAGATGTGCACACAAGAATATGTGGTTTTAATTCATTTCATCACTCTTCTGAATTTTTGCATATCTATAGCTACTGTGGCACAGACAGACAGACAGACAGAGCCAGGAGAAATAGATAGGCCTATAAATCTTAAATATAAATATAAATTTAAATATATTTATTTATTTAAATGTATATATATATATATATATATATATAGAGAGAGAGAGAGAGAGAGAGAGAGAGAGAGAGAGAGAGAGAGAGTAAGAGGAATAATAGTGTCACTCTTCTGAATTTTTGCATATCTATAGCTACTGTGGCACAAACAGACAGACAGACAGACAGACAGACAGACAGAGCGGGAGAAATAGATCGGCCTATAGCTCTTAAATATAAATATAAATTTAAATTTAAATTTAAATTTAAATTTATATATATATATATATATATATATAGAGAGAGAGAGAGAGAGAGAGAGAGAGAGAGGAGAGATGAGAGAGAGAGAGAGTGTGTCACTCTTCTGAATTTTTGCATATCTATAGCTACTGTGGCACAAACAGGGTATCAATTCTATAATATTTCTGTGGTTTATTAAACCTGTAATAAAAGAAACCAGTTCTCTTAAACGTCATCTTATCTCTCGATTGATTTTTAACCATTTGACAGAGAATAGATTTCTGAAAGACTTTGTATAGTGTCATTTCAAATGGCTCATTATTTTTTTTGTGCATTTTGGCATTTCTCTCTAGATCAAATTGAGACAGAATACTACTATGACAATTCTAGACTACTACTACTACATTTGCTAAGACTACTACTACTACTAGACTACTACTACTACTAACTACTACTACTCTACTACTACTACTATTTTTGCATATCTAATAATAATACTGTAATAATAATAATAGTAATTCAGGTTGAAAGTCATTTTATAGCATGGAGCACTGTTAAGAAAAACCTGTAATAAAAAAAGCACTTCTCTTAATATCTTCTAGCACTATTGATTTATTACAACAACAACAACTACTACTACTACTGCTGCTACTACTACTACTACCACTATTATTACTACTAAATACTACTACTACTACTACTACTACTACTACTACTACTAATAATAATAATATAATAATAATAATAATAATAATAATAATAAATCAGGTTGAAAGTCCTTTCTGGCAGCATGGAGCACTGTTAAGAAAAAAGAATATGCGCCTTTAAAAAAGGAGCACTGCATCCTAAGCATGGATCACTACAGTTTTTTCAGTGTGTCCTTTTCAGAGTGTCATTGTGTCATTTTCAAACAGACAATGATGTCTCAGTTTCAGTGTGTCAGACAGTGTTTCAGTGTCAGAAGAGTGTGTGCCAGCTTCAGTGGATCAGTTTTATTGTGTCAATATGTCAGTTTCTAAATGTCAGTTTCTATGTAAATTTTCAGTGTCATTTCAGTGTGTCAGCGTGTCAGTTTCAGTGAGTCAGTATTATGGAATAACGACGGTTGTCATGGATGAGCTGTTTTAAATGCAGAAGGTGATCACCCATGTTTGAATAGCGAATGATATCAAAGTAGTGATGGATGCTAAAGGCAGTGGCTGAATATGGTGCTTGAATTCGATCTATAAGAGGATGAAATAAATTTGAAATGTGCGGTTGATTTGCACATAAATGTAAATATTAGCATTATGGAACAATGGGGTTGTCAGGCTGGATGCACTATAAATACATAAGACGCTGGCCTACATTTACAATAGCGATTGATATCGATGTGACACAATAATGCTAAAGATAGTGGCTCAATATGGTGCTTGAAATTTTGCATCTCTAGCAGGACGAATCCATCCACACACTGCGGCGGTTAGGCCTATAGGCAAACAATACAGTATCTTCAATTCCGATGTTCTGATGAAATTCAACAGACTCTAACAGAGTGGTCATCCAATTTACGCTTTAGTTGTACCATTGCTTAGTAGGCTATAGAAGAGTAATGAAACTTATAATCCACATTTTCTTTTTCCCCATCCCATTTTAGACAGCAAGGAGCAGTGTTTAAAGACTTTGCACTGCTCCTTGAAAAAGAGCACTGTTCTCCTAAATGGATCACTATGATCTTCTAGCATTACTACTACTATTACAACAACAACAACTACTACTACTACTATTACTACTAAACTACTACAGAACTATAATAATAATTCTAATAATAATTTAATAATAATAAAGATAGTAATTCAGGTTGAAAGTCATTTAATTCAGCATGGAGCACTGTTAAAAAAAAGGCGCATATCTAAATCCTACTGTAGCACTAGTCCTTGCATTGTCCAATTTCAAACAGGGTATCAATTTTATAGTATTTTTGTGGTCTATAAAATCTGTAATAAAAGAAACCAGTTCTCTTAAGCATCATCTTATCTCTCGATTGATTTTTAGACATTTGACACAGAATATATTTCTGAAAGACTTTGTATAGTGTCATTTCAAATGGCTCTTCTTCTTCTCTAGAACAAAATTGAGACAGAATATGATGACAATTCTATTACGGTTTGACACAGCAAAGATGGGGACACAAGAATATGTGGTTTTAATTCGTTTCATCACTCTTCTGAATTTTTGCATATCTATAGCTTACTGTAGCCCAAAAGACAGACAGACAGACAGACAGACAGACAGACAGACAGAGTGGGAGAAATAGATAGGCCTATAGCTCTTAAATATAAATATAAATTTAAATTTATATTTAAATTTATATGTAAATATTATATATATATATATATATATATATATATATATATATAGAGAGAGAGAGAGAGAGAGAGAGAGAGAGAGAGAGAGAGGAGGGAGAGAGAGAGTGTCACTCTTCTGAATTTTTGCATATCTATAGCTACTGTGGCACAAACAGGGTATCAATTCTGTAATATTGCTGTGATCTATTAAACCTGTAATAAACGAAACCAGTTCTCTTAAACGTCATCTTATCTATGGATTGATTTTTTAGCCATTTGACAGAGAATAGATTTCTGAACGACTTTGTATAGTGTCATTTCAAATGGCTCATTATTTTTCGTGCATTTTGTCATTTTGTCAAAGCTCTAGAAAAAACTCTTGAGACAGAATATGATGACAATTCTAGTACGGTTTGACACAGCAAAGATGTGCACACAAGAATATGTGGTTTTAATTCATTTCATCACTCTTCTGAATTTTTGCATATCTATAGCTACTGTGGCACAGACAGACAGACAGACAGAGCAGGAGAAATAGATAGGCCTATAGCTCTTAAATATAAATATAAATTTATATTTATTTATTTAAATGTATATATATATATATATATATAGATATATATATATAGAGAGAGAGAGACAGAGAGAGACAGAGAGAGAGAGAGAGTAAGAGGGAGAGAGTGTCACTCTTCTGAATTTTTGCATATCTATAGCTACTGTGGCACAGACAGACAGACAGACAGAGCGGGAGAAATAGATAGGCCTATAGCTCTTAAATATAAATATAAATTTATATTTATTTATTTAAATGTATATATATATATATATATATATATATATATAGAGAGAGAGAGAGAGAGAGAGAGAGAGAGAGAGAGAGAGAGAGTAAGAGGGAATAGTGTCACTCTTCTGAATTTTTGCATATCTATAGCTACTGTGGCACAGACAGACAGACAGACAGACAGACAGACAGAGCGTGAGAAATAGATCGGCCTATAGCTCTTAAATATAAATATAAATATAAATTTATATTTAAATTTAAATGTATATATATATATATATATATAGAGAGAGAGAGAGAGAGAGAGAGAGAGAGAGAGAGAGAGAGGGAGAGGGAGAGATAGAGAGTGTGTCACTCTTCTGAATTTTTGCATATCTATAGCTACTGTGGCACAAACAGGGTATCAATTCTATAATATTTCTGTGGTTTATTAAACCTGTAATAAAAGAAACCAGTTCTCTTAAACGTCATCTTATCTCTCGATTGATTTTTTAACCATTTGACAGAGAATAGATTTCTGAAAGAGTTTGTATAGTGTCATTTCAAATGGCTCATTATTTTTCGTGCATTTTGGCATTTCGAAAGCTCTAGATCACTATGGTATCTTCTAGCATTACTACTACTATTACAACAACAACTACTACTACTACTATTACTACTACTACTACTACTACTACTACTACTACTACTACTACTACTACTACTACTAATAATAATAATAATAATAATAATAATAATAATAATAATAGTAATTCAGGTTGAAAGTCATTTAGGGCAGCATGGAGCACTGTTAAGAAAAAAAGGCGCACTGCGCTTTGGAAAAAGAGCACTGCGCCGTTGATATCTTCTAGCACTAATACTACTATTACAGCAACAACAGCTACTTTTACTACTTCTCTGTCAGAAGTGGTAGCCATTCACACGTCTGCCCATACCATTCTCTGTAGTTTAAAATTGTCCTTTAAAATGTCCAATCTACGCATTAGAGAATATCGCAGGCACACTTCCGAATGCCAAGTACTTTTGATCTACATGCTATAGAGCCATAATTTTTTAAAAAACCTTGATTAGCACGTGCTCTTCATTTCTCTGCCAAAGGTGCTAGCCATTCACTCGTCTGCCAATACCATTCTCTGTAGTTTAAAAATGTTCTTAAAAATGACCAATTTACGCATTAGAGAATACCACAGGCTAAAAACAGGCTAAAACAGCACTGGGCCGTCGGAGCACATCTTCTACTTCTACTACTACTACTACTACTACTACTACTACTACTACTACTACTACTACTACTACTAACTAATACTACTACTAATAATAATAATAATAATAATAATAATAATAATAATAAAAGTAATTTAGGTTGAAAGTCAGCATGGAGCACTGTTAAGAAAAAAAGGCGCACTGCGCTTTGAAAGAAGAGCACTGCGCCGTCGACATCTTCTAGCACTACGACTACTATTACAACAACAACAACAACTACTACTACTACTACTACTACTACTACTACTACTACTACTACTACTACTACTACTACTACTACTACTACTACTAATAATAATAATAATAATAATAATAATAAATCAGGTTGAAAGTCCTTTCTGGCAGCATGGAGCACTGTTAAGAAAAAAGGCGCACTGCGCTTTTAAAAGGAGCACTGCATCCTAAGCATGGATCACTACAGTGTGTCAGTTTCAGTGTGTCCTTTTCAGAGTGTCATTGTGTCATTTTCAGTGTGTCAATGTATGTCAGTTTCAGTGTGTCAGTTTCAGTGTTTCTGTGTGTCAGTTTCAGTGTGTCAGTGTGTCAGTTTCAGTGTGTCATTGTGTCAGTTTCAGTGTGCCAGCTTCAGTGGATCAGTTTTATTGTGTCAATGTGTCAGTTTCTGTGTGTCAGTTTCAATGTGTTATTTTCAGTGTGTCAGTTTCAGTGTGTCAGCGTGTCAGTTTCAGTGAGTCAGTATTATGGAATAACGACGGTTGTCATGGATGAGCTGTTTTAAATGCAGAAGGTGATCACCCATGTTTGCAATAGCGAATGATATCAAAATAGTAATGGATGCTAAAGGCAGTGGCTGAATATGGTGCTTGAATTCGATCTATAAGAGGATGAAATAAATTTGAAATGTGCGGTTGATTTGCACATATTCTGTGCAATATTAGCATTATGGAACAATGGGGGTTGTCAGGCTGGATGCGCTATAAATACATAAGACGCTGGCCTACATTTACAATAGCGATTGATATCGATGTAGTGAATAATGCTAAAGATAGTGGCTCAATATGGTGCTTGAAATCTATCTCTAGCAGGACGAATCCATCCACACACTGCGGCGGTTAGGCCTATAAGCAAACAATACAGTATCTTCAATCCCGATGTTCTGATGAAATTCAACAGACTCTAACAGAGTGGTCATCCACATTTACGCTTTAGTAGTACTATTGCTATAGTAGGCTATAGAAGAGTAATGAAACGAATTCAATCCACATTTTCTTGTGTCCCCATCCCATAGGTTTAGGGCAGCAAGGAGCAGTGTTTAAAAGAAGCGCACTGCTCCTTGAAAAAAGAGCACTGCGTCCTAAGCATGGATCACTACGGTATCTTCTAGCATTACTACTACTATTACAACAACAACTACTACTACTACTACTATTACTACTACTACTAATAATAATAATAATAATAATAGTAATTCAGGTTGAAAGTCATTTAGGGCAGCATGGAGCACTGTTAAGAAAAAAAAAAAGCGTATCTAAATCCTACTGTAGCACTAGTCCTTGCATTGTCCAATTTCAAACAGGGTATCAATTTTATAGTATTTTTGTGGTCTATAAAATCTGTAATAAAAGAAACCAGTTCTCTTAAGCATCATCTTATCTCTCGATTGATTTTTTAGACATTTGACACAGAATATATTTCTGAAAGACTTTGTATAGTGTCATTTCAAATGGCTCTTCTTCTTCTTCCTCTAGAACAAAATTGAGACAGAATATGATGACAATTCTATTACGGTTTGACACAGCAAAGATGGGGACACAAGAATATGTGGTTTTAATTCGTTTCATTACTCTTCTGAATTTTTGCATATCTATAGCTTACTGTAGCCCAAAAAGAGAGAAAGATAGACAGACAGACAGACAGAGTGGGAGAAATAGATAGGCCTATAGCTCTTAAATATAAATATAAATTTAAATTTATATTTAAATTTACATTTATATATATATATATATATATATATATATATATATATAGAGAGAGAGAGAGAGAGAGAGAGAGAGAGAGAGAGAGAGAGGGGAGAGAGGGGGAGAGAGAGAGTGTGTCACTCTTCTGAATTTTTGCATATCTATAGCTACTGTGGCACAAACAGGGTATCAATTCTGTAATATCGCTGTGGTCTATTAAACCTGTAATAAACGCAACCAGTTCTCTTAAACGTCATCTTATCTATGGATTGATTTTTTAGCCATTTGACAGAGAATAGATTTCTGAACGACTTTGTATAGTGTCATTTCAAATGGCTCATTATTTTTCGTGCATTTGTCATTTGGAAAGCTCTAGAAAAAAATTGAGACAGAATATGATGACAATTCTAGTACGGTTTGACACAGCAAAGAAGTGCACACAAGAATATGTGGTTTTAATTCGTTTCATCACTCTTCTGAATTTTTGCATATCTATATCCTACTGTAGCACTAGTCCTTGCATTGTCCAATTTGAAACAGGGTATCAATTTTATAGTATTTTTCTGGTCTATAAAACCTGTAATAAAAGAAACCAGTTCTCTTAAGCATCATCTTATCTCTCGATTGATTTTTTAGACATTTGACACAGAATATATTTCTGAAAGACTTTGTATAGTGTCATTTCAAATGGCTCTTCTACTTCTTCTTCCTCTAGAACAAAATTGAGACAGAATATGATGACAATTCTATTACGGTTTGACACAGCAAAGATGGGGACACAAGAATATGTGGTTTTAATTCCTTTCATCACTCTTCTGAATTTTTCATATCTATGGCTTACTGCAGCCCAAACAGACAGACAGACAGACAGACAGACAGACAGACAGAGTGGGAGAAATAGATAGGCCTATAGCTCTTAAATATAAATTTAAATTTAAATTTAAATGTATATATATATATATATATATATATATATATAGAGAGAGAGAGAGAGAGAGAGAGAGAGAGGGAGATAGAGAGAGAGAGAGTGTGTCACTCTTCTGAATTTTTGCATATCTATAGCTACTGTGGCACAAACAGACAGACAGATAGACAGACAGACAGAGTGGGAGAAATAGATAGGCCTATAGCTCTTAAATATAAATATAAATTTAAATTTATATTTAAATTTATATTTAAATTTAAATGTATATATATATATATAGAGAGAGAGAGAGAGAGAGAGAGAGAGAGGAGAGGGAGGGAGGGAGAGGGAGAGTGTCACTCTTCTGAATTTTTGCATATCTTCAGGTACTGTGGCACAAACAGGGTATCAATTCTATAATATTTCTGTGGTCTATTAAACCTGTAATAAAAGAAACCAGTTCTGTTAAATGTCATCTTATATCTCGATTGATTTTTTAGCCATTTGACAGAGAATAGATTTCTGAACGACTTTGTATAGTGTCATTTCAAATGGCTCATTATTTTTCGTGCATTTTGTCATTTCGAAAGCTCTAGAAAAAAATTGAGACAGAATATGATGACAATTCTAGTACGGTTTGACACAGCAAAGATGTGCACACAAGAATATGTGGTTTTAATTCGTTTCATCACTCTTCTTAATTTTTGCATATCTATATCCTACTGTAGCACTAGTCCTTGCATTGTCCAATTTGAAACAGGGTATCACTTTTATAGTATTTTTGTGGTCTATAAAACCTGTAATAAAAGGAAACCAGTTCTCTTAAGCATCATCTTATCTCTCGATTGATTTTTAGACATTTGACACAGAATATATTTCTGAAAGACTTTGTATAGTGTCATTTCAAATGGCTCTTCTTCTTCTTCCTCTAGAACAAAATTGAGACAGAATATGATGACAATTCTATTACGGTTTGACACAGCAAAGATGGGGACACAAGAATATGTGGTTTTAATTCGTTTCATCACTCTTCTGAATTTTTGCGTATCTATAGCTTACTGTAGCCGAAACAGACAGACAGACAGACAGACAGACAGACAAACAGACAGAGTGGGAGAAATAGATAGGCCTATAGCTCTTAAATATAAATTTAAATTTATATTTAAATTTATATTTAAATTTAAATATATATATATATATATATATATATATATAGAGAGAGAGAGAGAGAGAGAGAGAGAGAGAGAGAGAGAGAGAGAGAGAGAGGGAGAGTGTCACTCTTCTGAATTTTTGCATATCTATAGGTACTGTGGCACAAACAGGGTATCAATTCTGTAATATTGCTGTGATCTATTAAACCTGTAATAAACGCAACCAGTTCTCTTAAACGTCATCTTATCTATGGATTGATTTTTTAGCCATTTGACAGAGAATAGATTTCTGAACGACTTTGTATAGTGTCATTTCAAATGGCTCATTATTTTTCGTGCATTTTGTCATTTCGAAAGCTCTAGAAAAAAATTGAGAGAATATGATGACAATTCTAGTACGGTTTGACACAGCAAAGATGTGCACACAAGAATATGTGGTTTTAATTCATTTCATCACTCTTCTGAATTTTTGCATATCTATAGCTACTGTGGCACAGACAGACAGACAGACAGAGCGGGAGAAATAGATAGGCCTATAGCTCTTAAATATAAATATAAATTTATATTTATTTATTTAAATTAAATATATATATATATATATATATATATATATAGAGAGAGAGAGAGAGAGAGAGAGACAGAGAGAGACAGAGAGAGAGAGAGTAAGAGGAGGGAGAGAGTGTCACTCTTCTGAATTTTTGCATATCTATAGCTACTGTGGCACAGACAGACAGACAGACAGAGCGGGAGAAAATAGATAGGCCTATAGCTCTTAAATATAAATATAAATTTATATTTATTTATTTAAATGTATATATATATATATATATATATATATATATATATATATATAGAGAGAGAGAGAGAGAGAGAGACAGAGAGAGAGAGAGAGAGAGAGAGTAAGAGGGAAATAGTGTCACTCTTCTGAATTTTTGCATATCTATAGCTACTGTGGCACAGACAGACAGACAGACAGACAGACAGACAGAGCGTGAGAAATAGATCGGCCTATAGCTCTTAAATATAAATATAAATATAAATTTATATTTAAATTTAAATATATATATATATATATATATATAGAGAGAGAGAGAGAGAGAGAGAGAGAGAGAGAGAGAGAGAGAGGGAGAGGGAGAGATAGAGAGTGTGTCACTCTTCTGAATTTTTGCATATCTATAGCTACTGTGGCACAAAAGGGTATCAATTCTATAATATTTCTGTGGTTTATTAAACCTGTAATAAAAGAAACCAGTTCTCTTAAACGTCATCTTATCTCTCGATTGATTTTTAACCATTTGACAGAGAATAGATTTCTGAAAGAGTTTGTATAGTGTCATTTCAAATGGCTCATTATTTTCGTGCATTTTGGCATTTTAAAAGCTCTAGATCACTATGGTATCTTCTAGCATTACTACTACTATTACAACAACAACTACTACTACTACTATTACTACTACTACTACTACTACTACTACTACTACTACTACTACTACTACTACTACTACTACTATAATAATAATAATAATAATAATAATAATAATAATAATAATAGTAATTAATTCAGGTTGAAAGTCATTTAGGGCAGCATGGAGCACTGTTAAGAAAAAAGGCCACTGCGCTTTGGAAAAAGAGCACTGCGCCGTTGATATCTTCTAGCACTAATACTACTATTACAGCAACAACAGCTACTTTTACTACTTCTCTGTCAGAAGTGGTAGCCATTCACACGTCTGCCCATACCATTCTCTGTAGTTTAAAATTGTCCTTTAAAATGTCCAATCTACGCATTAGAGAATATCGCAGGCACACTTCCGAATGCCAAGTACTTTTGATCTACATGCTATAGAGCCATAATTTTTTAAAAAACCTTGATTAGCACGTGCTCTTCATTTCTCTGCCAAAGGTGCTAGCCATTCACTCGTCTGCCAATACCATTCTCTGTAGTTTAAAAATGTTCTTAAAAATGACCAATTTACGCATTAGAGAATACCACAGGCTAAAACAGCACTGGGCCGTCGACATCTTCTACTTCTACTACTACTACTACTACTACTACTACTACTACTACTACTACTACTAATAATAATAATAATAATAATAATAATAATAATAATAATAATAATAGTAATTCAGGTTGAAAGTCGTTTAGGGCAGCATGGAGCACTGTTAAGAAAAAAGTGCACTGCCGCTTTTGAAAGAAGAGCACTGCGCCGTCACATCTTCTAGCACTACGACTACTATTACAACAACAACAACAACTACTACTACTACTGCTGCTACTACTACTACTACCACTATTACTACTACTACTACTACTACTACTACTACTAATAATAATAATAATAATAATAATAATAAATCAGGTTGAAAGTCCTTTCTGGCAGCATGGAGCACTGTTAAGAAAAAAGAAGCGCACTGCGCTTTTAAAAGGAGCACTGCATCCTAAGCATGGATCACTACAGTGTGTCAGTTTCAGTGTGTCCTTTTCAGAGTGTCATTGTGTCATTTTCAGTGTGTCAATGTATGTCAGTTTCAGTGTGTCAGTTTCAGTGTTTCTGTGTGTCAGTTTCAGTGTGTCAGTGTGTCAGTTTCAGTGTGTCATTGTGTCAGTTTCAGTGTGCCAGCTTCAGTGGATCAGTTTTTATTGTGTCAATGTGTCAGTTTCTGTGTGTCAGTTTCAATGTGTTATTTTCAGTGTGTCAGTTTCAGTGTGTCAGCGTGTCAGTTTCAGTGAGTCAGTATTATGGAATAACGACGGTTGTCATGGATGAGCTGTTTTAAATGCAGAAGGTGATCACCCATGTTTGCAATAGCGAATGATATCAAAATAGTAATGGATGCTAAAGGCAGTGGCTGAATATGGTGCTTGAATTCGATCTATAAGAGGATGAAATAAATTTGAAATGTGCGGTTGATTTGCACATATTCTGTGCAATATTAGCATTATGGAACAATGGGGTTGTCAGGCTGGATGCGCTATAAATACATAAGACGCTGGCCTACATTTACAATAGCGATTGATATCGATGTAGTGAATAATGCTAAAGATAGTGGCTCAATATGGTGCTTGAAATCTATCTCTAGCAGGACGAATCCATCCACACACTGCGGCGGTTAGGCCTATAAGCAAACAATACAGTATCTTCAATCCCGATGTTCTGATGAAATTCAACAGACTCTAACAGAGTGGTCATCCACATTTACGCTTTAGTAGTACTATTGCTATAGTAGGCTATAGAAGAGTAATGAAACGAATTCAATCCACATTTTCTTGTGTCCCCATCCCATAGGTTTAGGGCAGCAAGGAGCAGTGTTTAAAAGAAGCGCACTGCTCCTTGAAAAAAGAGCACTGCGTCCTAAGCATGGATCACTACGGTATCTTCTAGCATTACTACTACTATTACAACAACAACTACTACTACTACTACTAATAATAATAATAATAATAATAATAATAATAATAGTAATTCAGGTTGAAAGTCATTTAGGGCAGCATGGAGCACTGTTAAGAAAAAAAGGCGCGTATCTAAATCCTACTGTAGCACTAGTCCTTGCATTGTCCAATTTCAAACAGGGTATCAATTTTATAGTATTTTTGTGGTCTATAAAATCTGTAATAAAAGAAACCAGTTCTCTTAAGCATCATCTTATCTCTCGATTGATTTTTTAGACATTTGACACAGAATATATTTCTGAAAGACTTTGTATAGTGTCATTTCAAATGGCTCTTCTTCTTCTTCCTCTAGAACAAAATTGAGACAGAATATGATGACAATTCTATTACGGTTTGACACAGCAAAGATGGGGACACAAGAATATGTGGTTTTAATTCGTTTCATTACTCTTCTGAATTTTTGCATATCTATAGCTTACTGTAGCCCAAAAAGAGAAAAGATAGACAGACAGACAGACAGAGTGGGAGAAATAGATAGGCCTATAGCTCTTAAATATAAATATAAATTTAAATTTATATTTAAATTTATATGTATATATATATATATATATATATATATATATATATAGAGAGAGAGAGAGAGAGAGAGAGAGAGAGAGAGAGGGGAGAGAGGGGGAGAGGGAGAGAGGAGAGAGTGTGTCACTCTTCTGAATTTTTGCATATCTATAGCTACTGTGGCACAAACAGGGTATCAATTCTGTAATATTTCTGTGGTCTATTAAACCTGTAATAAACGCAACCAGTTCTCTTAAACGTCATCTTATCTATGGATTGATATTTTAGCCATTTGACAGAGAATAGATTTCTGAACGACTTTGTATAGTGTCATTTCAAATGGCTCATTATTTTTCGTGCATTTGTCATTTGGAAAGCTCTAGAAAAAATTGAGACAGAATATGATGACAATTCTAGTACGGTTTGACACAGCAAAGAAGTGCACACACAGAATATGTGGTTTTAATTCGTTTCATCACTCTTCTGAATTTTTGCATATCTATATCCTACTGTAGCACTAGTCCTTGCATTGTCCAATTTGAAACAGGGTATCAATTTTATAGTATTTTTGTGGTCTATAAAACCTGTAATAAAAGAAACCAGTTCTCTTAAGCATCATCTTATCTCTCGATTGATTTTTTAGACATTTGACACAGAATATATTTCTGAAAGACTTTGTATAGTGTCATTTCAAATGGCTCTTCTTCTTCTTCTTCCTCTAGAACAAAATTGAGACAGAATATGATGACAATTCTATTACGGTTTGACACAGCAAAGATGGGGACACAAGAATATGTGGTTTTAATTCCTTTCATCACTCTTCTGAATTTTTCATATCTATGGCTTACTGCAGCCCAAACAGACAGACAGACAGACAGACAGACAGACAGACAGAGTGGGAGAAATAGATAGGCCTATAGCTCTTAAATATAAATTTAAATTTAAATTTAAATTTATATATATATATATATATATATATATATATATATATATATATATATAGAGAGAGAGAGAGAGAGAGAGAGAGAGAGAGAGAGAGAGAGAGAGAGAGAGAGAAAGTGTGTCACTCTTCTGAATTTTTGCATATCTATAGCTACTGTGGCACAAACAGACAGACAGATAGACAGACAGACAGAGTGGGAGAGAAATAGATAGGCCTATAGCTCTTAAATATAAATATAAATTTAAATTTATATTTAAATTTATATTTAAATTTAAATGTATATATATATATATATATAGAGAGAGAGAGAGAGAGAGAGAGAGAGAGGAGGGAGAGGAGAGAGGAGGAGAGGAGGAGAGTGTCACTCTTCTGAATTTTTGCATATCTTCAGGTACTGTGGCACAAACAGGGTATCAATTCTATAATATTTCTGTGGTCTATTAAACCTGTAATAAAAGAAACCAGTTCTGTTAAATGTCATCTTATATCTCTCGATTGATTTTTAGCCATTTGACAGAGAATAGATTTCTGAACGACTTTGTATAGTGTCATTTCAAATGGCTCATTATTTTTCGTGCATTTTGTCATTTAAAGCTCTAGAAAAAAATTGAGACAGAATATGATGACAATTCTAGTATGGTTTGACACAGCAAAGATGTGCACACAAGAATATGTGGTTTTAATTCGTTTCATCACTCTTCTTAATTTTTGCATATCTATATCCTACTGTAGCACTAGTCCTTGCATTGTCCAATTTGAAACAGGGTATCACTTTTATAGTATTTTTGTGGTCTATAAAACCTGTAATAAAAGAAACCAGTTCTCTTAAGCATCATCTTATCTCTCGATTGATTTTTTAGACATTTGACACAGAATATATTTCTGAAAGACTTTGTATAGTGTCATTTCAAATGGCTCTTCTTCTTCTTCCTCTAGAACAAAATTGAGACAGAATATGATGACAATTCTATTACGGTTTGACACAGCAAAGATGGGGACACAAGAATATGTGGTTTTAATTCGTTTCATCACTCTTCTGAATTTTTGCGTATCTATAGCTTACTGTAGCCGAAACAGACAGACAGACAGACAGACAGACAGACAAACAGACAGAGTGGGAGAAATAGATAGGCCTATAGTTCTTAAATATAAATTTAAATTTATATTTAAATTTATATTAAATTAAAAATATATAATATATATATATATATATATATATATATATATATATATATATATATATATATAGAGAGAGAGAGAGAGAGAGAGAGAGAGAGAGAGAGAGGGAGAGAGAGAATGTGTGTCACTCTTCTGAATTTTTGCATATCTATAGATCTATAGCTACTGTGGCACAAACAGACAGACAGATAGACAGACAGACAGACAGAGCGGGAGAAATAGACAGGCCTATAGCTCTTAAATATAAATATAAATTTATATTTAAATTTATATTTAAATTTAAATGTGTGTATATATATATATATATATATATATATATATATAGAGAGAGAGAGAGAGAGAGAGAGAGAGAGAGAGAGAGAGAGAGAGAGGGAGAGTGTCACTCTTCTGAATTTTTGCATATCTTCAGGTACTGTGGCACAAACAGAATATCAATTCTATAATATTTCTGTGGTCTATTAAACCTGTAATAAAAGAAACCAGTTCTGTTAATTGTCATCTTATATCTCGATTGATTTTTAGCCATTTGACAGAGAATAGATTTCTGAACGACTTTGTATAGTGTCATTTCAAATGGCTCATTATTTTTCGTGCATTTTGTCATTTCGAAAGCTCTAGAAAAAAATTGAGACAGAATATGATGACAATTCTAGTACAGTTTGACACAGCAAAAGATGTACACACAAGAATATGTGGTTTTAATTCGTTTCATCACTCTTCTGAATTTTTGCATATCTATATCCTACTGTAGCACTAGTCCTTGCATTGTCCAATTTCAAACAGGGTATCAATTTATAGTATTTTTGTGGTCTTTAAAACCTGTAATAAAAACCAGTTCTCTTAAGCATCATCTTATTATCTCGATTGATTTTTAGACATTTGACACAGAATATATTTCTGAAAGACTTTGTATAGTGTCATTTCAAATGGCTCTTCTTCTTCTTCTTCTTCTTCTTCTTCTTCTTCAAAATTGCAAAACTGACACAGAATATGATGTCAATTCTATACACAGGTTTGGACACAGCAAAGATGAGGACACAAGTAATATTTGGTTTTAAT
>CM030857.1:12650224-12750224 GCA_018105865.1 Metaphire vulgaris | reverse complement strand
TTAAGCATTTGGGGAGGCTAGGGCCACTCAAGCCCATTCCTAGCTACGTCCCTGATGATCAGCATGTTGCTAAAATCGCCCATCGATGTTCCAAACAGGAACAGTTTATGACTTCATTTGAAAGGCTATTATTATTATTATTATTATTATTATTATTATTATTATTATTATTATTATTATTATTATTATTATCATCATCATCATCATCATTATTATTATTATTATTATTATTATTATTATTATTATTATTATTATTATTATTATCATCGTCATCATCATCATCATCATTGCTACTACTATTTCATTAGCACATGATTGGCAGGTGACTGATGGCAGAAGACTGATAGGTTACCGGTGATTGACAGCTGTCAGATTGAGAGGTCACCGAGTGGTGAAAGATGACAGGTGATTGATAGCTGTCAGATTGAGAGATCACAGAGTGGTGAAAGATGACAGGTGATTGACAGCTGTCAGATTGAGAGATCACAGAGTGGTGAAAGATGACAGATGATTGACAGCTGTCAGATTGAGAGATGATAGAAGGGTTAAAATGACAGATGATTGATCGAATCTATAGCGCCGCAATGTAGCGATATGGCTTTAGCAACAGAGGTTATATCAAAAATACAATAATAATAATAATAATAATAATAATAATAATAATAATAATAATAATAATAATAATAATAATAATAATAATAATAATAATAATAGAGTGGTGACGAAGTCGGCAGTATGATCAGCAGCGTCGCAGCCAGGCATAGACAGGATTTTACATTTGGGGGCGCTCAAGCCCAATAATCACTCCCATTTATTCCTTTGAACCCGCAACGCCATTTGGGGTGAATTCATTGAGTGGGCTATATTAAGCGTTTGGGGGTCTTATGCTCCTCAAGCCCATTCCTAGCTACGTGCCTAATGATCAGCATGTTGCTAAAATTGCCGATCGATGTGCCAAACAGGAACAGTTTATGACTTCATTTGAAAGGCTATTATTATTAGTTGGGGTTCCAGTGGTGGCTCCACAGGAGGCCCGGGGACCCGTGCTCCCTATTGAGTGCCTGGCCCCCAGTGGCCCGCCTCGGTTGGGACCCTATATTTATACTACATACCTAACTACAAATGGTTGGCCCTATGATTAGAAGTTGCCACCCCAACGGCCACCCCACTTACCAAATCCTGGTGCCGCCACTTGGGGAGGGGTCGGCCCGTTGTTACGCCATATTTTACGGGGTCTGACGTTTTGTTACGTCGCGTTACGTAGGCGGAAAGGGGTCAAAAGTGCCAAAAATCGCATTTCGTAATTTATGGATGACCCCATATCTCAAAAACTAGAGCTGATGGGGCAAAACTGATAACATTTTTGGAATCAGTGCACCAAATTTACTAAAGAATAGGTCTAACTTTTGAGGCACCAAATTGTGTGTTGACCAGTGTGATTTGTTGATCTCGGCAAATGCGTTTGGAGAGCATTCGCACCCCCCCCTTCCCGCCATAGACCCAAACACGTCGAACATTTTTATGTCCGGGGTTAAAGGGTTTAAGACAACATTGTAGAATTGAAAATGAAGACACAGCTTGTGAAGCCATGTGTAAAGTGTTGCTGTCTGGCCGCAAATGGCGTTTTGTGATATAATTACAGCACGCGTTTAAACCGGCCGCAGAGATGCGTTTTGTCGTGTATTTAATCAAAAAAAGATGATAAACAAGATAACTGTTATCACACTGTGTGAAAGTTGTCCCGTCGTGCATTTTTTGACATCTTGTTTGTCGTCGAGGGAATGTCAACAATATTTTTAAGCTTTCGAAAAAAGAAACCACGAAAATTAATGTCAGCTATGCAGTTTGAGTTCTAGTTTTATCAATGAAAGTCAAATAATGATATAAGAGGATGATAACCACTGGACTCCGCTATATTTTTGAAAATTCTAAAATGGTATAGTCATGATTTCACTCTGTATATGCCAATGTTTGCCGCATGAATCAAATTTACCAAGTTCCCGAGATTACCGTCAGTGTCATGTAATGGTGTTACGTTTGTACAACGGTCATAAGCTAGTGACATCTTCACCACAGCGTATCACCCAGGGGCGTAACCAGGAATTTGATTTGGGGGTATAATGTGATATGGGGTATATGGGGTATAAATCCTTATAAACTTATGATTTGATATGTGGTGCATATTGATGGTAGTAGTATATATATATATATATATATATATATATATATATATATATATATATATATGTATATATATATATATATATATATATATATAGTATGATATAGGTTAATAAAATCAGCGGGCGTATTCTGCACAAGTGTCAAACATTTTAAGGTTGCCTGATTGGAAGGGGGTATATATACCGATATACATCCCCCCGTCGCTCGCTACGCCCCTGGTATCACCTGCACTGTCAAAGCAAGATCAGCCCAAAACATTTGTCAACATGCTTGTTGTCGTCAAAAACCAAGATCTCAAAAATATCAAGAAAGTGTAAAAAAATGTCCAGCTGGAGTTTCGGCCAATGAGAAATGGAAAACGCGTTTACGGCCCCTCCGTGACAAACTCCTCCTCCTCTTCCTCCTCCTCCTCCTCTAGAAAAGTGTAATTCGTTTACATTAATTATTTCTCTCTGGCTACGCCACTGTTATACGCGCCAACGAGTGGGATTGGGAATAGTTATAGAAATACGGCACCGATCTCAATAAAACCTCTGGTAGGGTTAAGTAAGTAGGTAAGTAAGTCAGTAAGGGAGTAAGTAAGTAAGTAAACGAGTAAGTAAGCAAGTAAGCAGTGAAAACCACATTTCTGTAGCGCACTCCTCCGAAAGCTTGGCGCAGCGCACAGGCCCTATTCACGAGCCGCGGGTCGAATCCATTATATATATATATATATATATATATATATATATATATATTTATGCCCTCAGTACTTCATTCCCGAGGACTTTTATATATATATATATATATATATATATATATATATATATATATATATATATATATATATATATAGTTTCGCCGTCACGTCGGATGATCGGAGAATGAATGACTGAATGAATGACTGAATGAATGACTGAATGAATGACTGAATGAATGACTCATCACTTACTTGGATCTAGACGCCGTTGCCATGACAACCGACCACTATACGCCAACACTAACAAGTACACTGCGTGGGGCCTACAGCCTACACTACAGGTACTGTCGTTGTATACTGCTCTATACAGAGCCAAACTCTATACTGTGCATCCACAAGACTCAGAAGGCATACAAGTATACTTGTATGAGAGTAAACATGTATACTGTGACGCCGTCCTCAAAGTGTACTTGATTGTACAGTAACATCGCACGAAAAACCGTTTAGCGACCGATACAGAGTTCGAAACAGTAACATGAGAGGCGTTTAGATCTATCGCATGAGAACTGATAAGTAGGCCTATATTTCACGTCGTCGCCTTCAGTCAAACGCGCTGATTTTCCTTAATGTTGATTCAGTCGAGGAGAGGGGGGCTGTGAGAAGAGGGGGGCTGTGACCCTGGGCTGGCTACTAGTAAGCCGGACAGCTAATTCCAACGCCAACCAGTGTATAATGATTAGATAAGGAACGAACGTGCAGATTTTCGCGGCAGTTTGACGTACCCAGAGGGCCAGAGCGAAGGGTGGGCTGGGGTGGGGAGGTGAGGGTGTGGCGAGGGTGCATTGCCGGCGTGCCTAAGTCTATACACACACACGTGTCAGACAACGATGCGTGGTATGCTGGAAACAGAAAAACGCCAATTAAAATTCGCGTGTTTACTTATTTACTTAACTGTGACAAGCATTTGAAAACTCCCAGAATATGGAGAGGCGTAGCGACCGAATATATTGGTATAATATATAACCCCAAAAATCAGTGTATGAATGTATGTATGTATATATATATATATATATATATATATATATATATATATATATATATAATACAGTATAGCCTATATAACACACAAATAGATAACAAATACAATATATAATATAACACATATAATGTATAATATAATACACCATATACAATAGATTATATGATGTGAGGTGATATATGATATAATCTAATATATAAGATGATATATATATATATATATATATATATATCATATGTGTTATATTTAATATATATGTATATATAACAATATATATATCTCTTCAAAAAAGGTTCTTTCCCGTTATCCACTGGGGTCCGGATAACGGGAAAGTACCATTATTATTATTAGTAGTAGTAGTAGTAGTAGTTGTTGTTGTTGTTGTTGTGTTGTTGTAGTATATTAAGATCAAGATGCAGTAGAATGAGTAGATGCCACTGCTGTGGGAAGGGTTGTCATCATGGCCGTTCCATCTGCCCTCTCCTCTCCTAGTTATACAGAGCAGACGAAGCCACTGAAGTCTTAAGCCAGTGTTTAATCTAGACTCCTGGACTCCGGGGGGAAATTGACAAAGCCGGGGGGAATTCTGCTAAGGGGCTGCTGTTAGTCCATGGCATGTAGTATGCCCAAATTTCCGGGGTAAAAAAGGGCGATTTTCCCCCCGGAAACGGCATAGATTAAACACTGGTCTTACGCCATAAGGCTGTTCCACAGTAACGTGTTTAAACCTGTGACTATACGCTTAATTATGTATTTGGAAACATCGATTATACCAGTCGGTTGATTTTTATAGCTCCTCGACAGTACGCAAGATCGATTGAAATAGTTTATTTCCAAGTCGAAAACCTTATCGCAACCGCAAAATACGATCAAATCTATCGCCGATAAACTGAAGCGTGATATATAGATACAGTGTACACTGTATATAGTCTTCGATGTTCTTAATTCAAGGCAGGCTGTGGACGTTGAGCGCCTATAGATGCTATGGCGGTTCTAAACAGGACTTATCAGCACAAATAACTTAGGCCTACTCGACGAATGTTCTACGACTCGGAACTATTCGTCTCCAATAGGGCGTCTAATGATATGCAACGATTTTAATTACTCTATTACTGTGGAAGCGCCTTTGGCTGGAGTTACGCCTATTGCCTATTAGTGGGTCCCGAATATAATTGGTAGAACAGGCACCCTTTCGTCTACGATAGCTTCTCTTAAGTGATGTATAGGTTTAATAACTTTAGACACACACACACACACACACAGGATAATCCACTCTGTGAGATGCATCCCACCCAGGGATATTTTTACCCCCCCCCCCACCGCCACCCCAGCAATGTGAGTGAGACCGACACCCCCACCACCCCAATCTGAGTGCCCGTTGAGCTTTTTTGATTGTCAGACTTTTTCTGCAGGGGACCCCCAAAATATACAACCCCCAATTGGTATTTCTATAAATAACCCTGTTCCCACCTCGCCCATATATCCCAAGCCTCACTTGCGCCGTATCTATTTCCGTTTTAAAATCCGCATTTCGAACAGGCATACGAGACGCTGCTTCGGATTACGACACCCGATGCGTTCTGACGGCATTCTTTAGGCCAGAGAACATATTGTTATTTTAACACACGGATGTGAGTTTCTTTGGGCGGAAAGGAGACATTCGCACGGCGTCTTCGGTGCTGCCACCTGTTTGTTCACCGCCAGTAAGTAAGCAAGTAAGCAAGTAAGCAAGTAATTAAACCAGAAATCACATTTATGCATTTCGTTAGACACAAAAATTTCCACTCAAACGGCGTAATTGTGACTGAGTTTCCAAATAGGATAGAAAAATTAATGCATTCCCAATCTTGTGAGTCTGTTCTTCAAATTCACTCAAAATCGATGAGAAACTGTTGCTGGGGTAATGGGGTGCGTGGGGCAGTGGTTAGATTACCTTTTCAGAGGTACTGGACCTCCTTATTTTCTTTCCTCCGGCCTCAAAATTTCTTCACAGCTATGTTATTCATTTTTATTGTAACAGTACTATAATATCCGCCGAAAATTAACGATTAATTAATCGTTAATCATTTTTAATTGCTTACAATTCGTTTGATCGATTATTATTCTGATTAATCGAAAAGAAACTGTAATCATCATCATCGTATACAGCTGCAACCTGTATATAGCAGTATTTCTGCGTTGGGTAATTTCTGTTGCCTATCAGCTGACAGAACAAAACGTACCGGATCCTCAAAAGTACGTTCCGGATCTGATGCCAGACGTTCCGGATTGGAGATCCGGCACAATTTAACCACTGGGTGGGGTGGGGACCAGAGCTGAATGGGTATAAGTTATAACACAGCCTGCAATATTATTGCTCTACGGTTCCGGATTTGACTGTAGACCTATAACAACACCGAAACATGGGCATCGGCAGAATTTTTCCCGGGCGCAACATTTTGTTTTTAGTATCGCAGTAGCTTTCACGCATGCTTACTTCTAAGCCTCCTAAACCACTTTAAATCGCATAATTATTATTATTCTCATTATTATTAACCTGGTTTTATATTATAATTACAAGAGACTAAATGTGGTGGTCCTATTGAGTTAATCTCTGTAGCGTTAATCCTGTACGTGATAGGGGCAAGATATCAGTTTCAGAGTAACTAAATTTACGTTGACAAAAGCGGGAAATATTTGGCACTGGCGGTGACGTACACATTTGGGACAGGTAAAACAGCACCTTGATAAAAATGTCCATTTTAAGCAAAAGAGAATACCACAGACAAAATTCTGAATGCCAAGCACTTTTGATATACAAGAGATAGTGCCCTAATTTTTGAAAAATCTTGATTACTAGGTGCTCTGCACTTGCCTGTCAAAAGTGCTAGCCATTCACACGTCTGCCAATACCATTCTCTGTAGGTTAATATATAAGCATTAAGGGCAAATCGCAAACGTTGAAAAGTGCTCAAAGGAGTGAATATATTCTTATGAAATTTTGCACTTATGACCTAGATTGATGTATCTTTATGTCTGTAAAATTTCGTTTGAATCGGTGCAGTCTAAGCCATTGGCTAGGGTTAGGGTTAGGGTTAATATATAAGCAGTAAGGGCAAATTGCAAACGTTGAAAAGTGCTCAAAGGGGTGAATATATTCTTATGAAATTTTGCACTTATGACCTAGATTGATGTATCTTTATGTCTGTAAAATTTCGTTTCAATCAGCAAAGGCTAAGCCATTGGCTAGGGTTAGGGTTAGGGTTAATATATAAGCAGTAAGGGCAAATTGCAAACGTTGAAAAGTGCTCAAAGGGGTGAATATATTCTTATGTAATTTTGCACTTATGACCTAGATTGATGTATCTTTATGTCTGTAAAATTTCGTTTCAATCAGCAAAGGCTAAGCCATTGCCTAGGGTTAGGGTTAATATATAAGCAGTAAGGGCAAATCGCAAACGTTGAAAAGTGCTCAAAGGAGTGAATATATTCTTATGAAATTTTGCACTTATGACATAGATTGATGTATCTTTATGTCTGTAAAATTTCGTTTCAATCAGTAAAGGCTAAGCCATTGCCTAGGGTTAGGGTTAATATATAAGCAGTAAGGGCAAATCGCAAACGTTGAAAAGTGCTCAAAGGAGTGAATATATTCTTATGAAATTTTGCACTAATGACATAGATTGATGTATCTTTATGTCTGTAAAATTTCGTTTCAATCAGTAAAGGCTAAGCCATTGCCTAGGGTTAGGGTTAGGGTTAATATATAAGCAGTAAGGGCAAATCGCAAACGTTGAAAAGTGCTCAAAGGAGTGAATATATTCTTATGAAATTTGGCACTTATGACATAGATTGATGTATCTTTATGTCCCAAAATTTCGTTTCAATCAGTAAAGGCTAAAGCATTGCCTAGGGTAAGGGTTAGGGTTAATATATAAGCAGTTTGAAAAGTGCTCAAAGGAGTGAATATATTCTTATGAAATTTTGCACTTATGACATAGATTGATGTATCTTTATGTCTGTAAAATTTCGTTTCAATCAGTAAAGGCTAAGCCGTTGCCTAGGGTTAGGGTTAGGGTTAATATATAAGCAGTAAGGGCAAATCGCAAACGTTGAAAAGTGCTCAAAGGAGTGAATATATTCTTATGAAATTTTGCACTTATGACATTGATTGATGTATCTTTATGTCTTTAAAATTTCGTTTCAATCAGTAAACGCTAAGCCATTGCCTAGGGTTAGGGTTAGGGTTAATATATAAGCAGTAAGGGCAAATTGCAAACGTTGAAAAGTGCTCAAAGGAGTGAATATATTCTTATGAAATTTTGCACTTATGACAAACGCTACTTGTATTTGGTGGCATAGCGATATTACCCTGTGACCTAATTACCCTATGACCTAATTACCCTGTGACCTAATTACCCCGTGACCTAATTACCCTGTGACCTATTGCCCTATGACCTGCATAGAAAAATATTTAGATAAGACTTACTCCACACACTGATCATGTACTGTAGCGATTTTGTTTACTACAGTAGATATTCAAAAAGAAATATCTAGGCCCTACTTTACTTTCTGGCATGTGCACAGTGATGATGATGATGATGATGATGATGAAAAATTCTTTCAAAGACATAAGGTTTCGTTTTTCCCTACCCAGAAATATTTTTACACGCAAGCTGTTTACGCCCTTTTTAGAAATAGGCATCAAGCTATTCGAAGATATTTTAAGCAATTTACCATGCATGATGATGCTCATGTACTGTAGCGATTTACCCTGTGGTACTGGTCATTCAATACAAATCTATAGCAAGAGAAAACAACAGTATAATTTCAAGAAAGGCGCCGTACACGCTAAATGTATACACAATAGACCTATATATAAGCTTATATAAAATAACGCATAGGTTTAGCATTAGATGTCGTAAGCGAATGACAAAAACACGGACAACGCATTACGATCAATATATATAATCAATATATATAATCAATATATATAATCAATATATATAATCAATATATATAATAAGCGCATTAAACGCATGGAAATACGGTAGACGTGTTTGTGGATATCTTTAAAACAAAATCGGACAAAACACACTCTAATACATCTCGGTATATAAGGCACGAGAAGGCAAAGTGCCCCATTACACAACAACAGATGAGTGATTGCTCGGCGCGAATGATGACGACGACGACGACGATAACGACGACGAAGAATGTCTGCTAGAGGGTTGTAGTTGTTGTTGCCGGAGTGGAAATGTCGAGTAGAGCTTGAGCAACTTCCGCCTCGTCCACCGTCTGCTCCGGGTGCGACCGGATGTGATGCTGGTGGTGGTGTTGTTGTTGGTGGTGATAAAGATGATGATGATGATACCTGTCTCTCTCTTGGTCGTCGTAGTCGCGTAGTCGTCGGTTGTACTGCTCGATCTGATCTCTAAGCATAGCGTCCTCGATCTGAATTTAATTAATATACAGATTGCAAAACGTGTATCTATAATAGAGATTGTATCGATGATACTATGGATACACTGTGGATATATTCAGAGATTGGATGCTCCCCCCCCAAGGGAGGGAGGACTCGCCTCCTTGTTTTCCTGAAGTTCCTATTCCAATGAGATCGTTCAAATTAAATCACTATTCTCTACGTTCAATGCTTTTCCTACAAGGTTTCTTAAATTCCAATAATCAAACTTATACAATTCTCTCCTATCTGTCTGTCTGTCTGTCTGTATGGCGTGTCTGCCGCCTCTCTCTCTCTCTCTCTCTCTCTCTCTCTCTCTCTCTCTCTCTCTCTCTCTCTCTCTCTCTCTCTTTCTCTTCTCTCGGTCGATTTTGTGGGGAGGAAATGTCTGTTGTAAAAATTTTGTCAGACAAAGCCTTGGATGATTTTGTGGAAGACGAGACCTTCTCTCCATCTCTTCCGGATGTCTGACCTTCATTTCCGTTCTTCTTTTCCAGGAACGCGTCCTGCACTGACGCCAGTGCAGCGCATTCGCAGAAATACCCCTACCCCCCGCCCCGCCCCGCCCCCCCCCACCTTCGCCACAAGTCAACCGCCCACACCGACGCCCACACACACACTGACGCGCCTGTGGCACCTCCTGTCAGTCAGAGTAAAGCCCACCTGTTGTACACACCGCCTCACCTACCAACAGATAGATCTTCGGGTCCTTAGGCCTATAGAAATGGATGCGATAGATAAGACGCACCAGAAATTCCTGCCTGTTGCTTATGATGAGTAGGCCTATAGACTTATTTTCAGACTGCAGCCTATCAGCTGCAATTAGTGTTTTATCCAGGCCTATTAGGGGAAGTCCCCAAAAAAAAAAAAAACTCAAAATTCCCAGCCCGAAATCCCAACACTGACACAAATTTTTGTATTGAACTAAGTCTCTTCAAGTCAATTCAACCCCCTCCAAGACCAGGAGTCTGGATAAAACACTGGTTGGAATGAACGAATCAATTAATCAATCAATCAATCAATTCATCAATCAGTGGACGAATAGACGAATCAATGATTAGAACTTTGAAAGGACGTAAGTAAGTAAACTTTCGTAAATTTATATAGCGCTTTGAAAAGTAATACAGTAGTAGTCGCTTATCCTTATGCGCTTCTTAATCTTTCTTGATATAGTCATAGACAGGGTGGACTGTCAGTCGGGCAAAGGTCAATGTATCCATAAGACGGCGGGTATTATAGGAATAGGATAGATATCATGACAATTCTACATCTAAACCATTTGACCGCCGGTTGATTCCTGTTCGGAGTAGCCTACACCTGTGGCCCACCTGAGCTCTGTCGTCGTCGTATTCCAGGTGAGCGGTACCGTCTAACCGCTGAAGGTCGATCCATCCCCTCCAGATGACGCAGACTCCGTTCATGATGAACTGCGACTTTAGAAAGACCTTCAGAAACGCAACAGAAACATTAATAATGTCGACTCAAATGGCTCACCATTTTTTGTGGCAGTTGGAAAGCTCTAGAATAAAATTGAGACCGAATATATTTCCTACTCTAGTACGGTTTGACGCAATGGAGATGGGGACACAAGAAAACGTGGATTGAATTCGTTTCATCACTCTTCTGAATTTTTTCATATCTATAGCCTACTGTGGCAATAGTACTATTAAGGCGTAAATGTGGACGACCCCTCTGTTAGAGTCTGTTGAATTTCATCAGAATATCGGGGTTGAAGATGCTGCTTGCCTATAGGCCTATCGCCTCAGTGCGGGGATGCCACTTAGTAGTAGTAGTAGTAGTAGTAGTAGTAGTAGTAGTAGTAGTAGTAGTAGTAGTAGTAGTAGTAGTAGTAGTAGTAGTAGTAGTAGTAGTAGTAATAGTAGCAGTTGTAGTAGTGCTCTATGCTTACGGCATAGTGCTCCCTTTTATACGGCGCAGTGCTCCTTTTTCCATTAACAGTGGCCTATACTGTCCTAAACGATTTCAGTCTGAAATATTATTATTATTAGTAGTAGTAGGAGTAGTACTTGTACTAGTAGGAGTAGTAGTAGTAGTAGTAGTAGTTGTAGTAGTAGTAGTAGTAGTTGTAGTAGTAGTAGTAGTAGTAGTAGTAGTAGTAGTAGTAGTAGTAGTAGTAGTAGTAGTAGTAGTAGTAGTAGTAGTAGTAGTAGTAGTAGTAGTAGTGCTCCATACTTAGGGCGCAGTGCTCCGTTTTTACGGCGCAGTTCTCCGTTCTTTCGGAACAGTGTCAAACAGGGTATCAATTTTATAATATTTTTGTGGTCTGTTAAGTCCGCTCAAAATACTTAATGGTTACAGCTTACAATACATGACGACTAAATCAACATCGGCCTAATACAATATTACAATACAGACATTAAACAGGGGCGTAGCGACGGGGGCTATATCGGTATAAATAACCCCCCACAAAAAATCAGGCTGCTTTAAAGTTTTTAATGCGTTTTTAAGATTTTAAACGTTTTTAATATTTATACCCCTCACCCAAATTACATTATACCCGCCCGCCCCCAAATCAAATTCCTGGCTACGCCCCTGACACTAGATTGGAACAATAGACTCTTCGTGGTTGAGCCGTGAATATTTCTACTGGTACAATTCAAACAAGTAAGTATGTAAAATCTAGCGGATTTATCTAGCGCCTTCGGGCAGGTACAGCAGTATAGCAGCTTATTCCTATAGGCGCTTAATTAAATCTACCGTTGAAATAGCCACAGCCGAAGCTTAGTGGTCAACTGGGCAGTGGCGGCTCTAGGATTTGGCAAGTGGGGGGGCCGTTGGGGTGGCAACTTTAACTGGACTAGATCCAACCATTTTGTTGTTTAATGTATGGGCGCATTAAGTATAGGGTCCCAACTGGGGGCCACTGACGAATTCTCGTCTCAATAGCGGGGGTCTTCTGGTCCTGGCTGCTCCAAGAGCCGCCACTGCAACTGGGCAACGTCGATTCCAGAGTAATACAGATGTGGCGAGTCTTCAGAAGAGACAAATAAAAATTTTATGTTACATTAAAAGCCTTTCATTAGAAGGTTTAACGTACAATATTACAGTAGAACTTCGTTATAACGGACTCGATTATAACAATATACTCCGTATAACGTAACAATACTGTGCTTTTTTTTCTTGCGTAGTTTTTCACTGCCAAAGAGGGTAGACCGCTATCATTGAGGGGGACAGAAGGACTAGATCAATGTTCCGACTTCCTTGGGCTTAGTGGGGGTCATTTGGGGGCTCTTACCTTGTCTTGGTCTCGTTCGAAGTCGACGAATTCTCGTGAGACGCGTCGGTCTTCTGGTCGGCTGCTCCAAGAGTTCGTTTCGAACAACAGCTGCAGATTTATTCCGGAATTCACGAAAACCTTTCAGATCAGACAAAGGAAATATTTTTCTCTTGTTAAAAGAAAACTCAGCAGAAGGTTAAAAAAAATCATCAACAGAAACTGAAAAACCATCGATTTATAATTAACGGCAAATATCATAGTATAAAAATATGAATAAATGAAATCAAATGTATTTTCTTAGCCAGTGGCGGCTCCACAGGGTGTCCCACTGGGGGGCCAGGCACTCAATAGTGGGGCAGAAGCAGTGGCGGCTCCACCAAGGGGCCAGAGGGGCCCGTGACCCTTATTGAGTGCCTGCCCCAGTAGCCCCCCAGTTGGGACCCTATACTTAATGCTACATACATTAAACAACAAATGATTGGCCCCCATGATTAGAAGTTGCCACCCCAACGCCCCCCCCCCCACTTGCCAAATCCTAGAGCCGCCACTGGGCAGAAGGAACGCGTGCTTGGTAAGAAGCTTTTCGTTCATAGCGTCTAATGAATGGACGTCCTTACAATGTCATAATCTTTGTCGGAAGTGTATATTCGGAGGTTTGTCTAATGACCGGACGAGCGATAATAAAAGTCTTCGCAAACGTCTAAATCTCTTTTAAGAGTTTCCAACATCCTTCGCCCCAAATTGGTAAAAGAAGGAAAGCGCCGATGTTCTGTTGAAAGGAAGAGACCGCTTAGGGGTGCTTTATTTGGGCCTTCCTCTCCCTCCTCGCCCCAAAACCCTCATCTGCAGGTCATTTTAAACTTCAGTGAATAACGCCCCAACTGTCGATAAATTATTCGTAAACGATGGGATGCACACACACACACACACACACACACACACACACACACCTCAAAAACTAAATCTCACCACTAGCCCCTTCCCCATAAAGTTAAATCACCCGACGACCGTTTTGTTTATCAAATACTATAACAATGTATCGTCTTGCTTCATCAAAGCCTGGAATCAGAGTGTATATATATATATATATATATATATATATATATATATATATATATATGCATATATAATATGCATATATAATGCACTCTGATTCATATATATCATATCATATATATATATATATATATATATATATATATATATATAAAATATATATATATCATAAAATATAAACGAAGCTCAGTGGTTGAGTCATTGCGCGGCAACATTTCCCAAGAGAGCCGACGAATGATCGTCATCGAAAGAGAATTCTGATCGTCTGGCGACCAGATCAAGTCCCGGATGTTTGGGATTTTCGCGGTCAACCTTCCCAATCATATACTGTAGGCTATACTGTACATACGAATTACCAGCATATCTGTATCCTTATATATCTACGCATAGGGCCTACACTAGGCCCTAGAGGCCCTCCTATGGATAGTCTATAGGCCTATGCATGCCTGTTGATAAGTATACGTACAGTAGACTCATCTTCGATAGAGAGTCTCTTAAAGCATATAGATAGCGTTTCAAAAGTATTCTTACTTGGAAACGGTTCGACCACTGAATAGAAGGCGATTATTCTTCTTCTTCTCTCTCTCTCTCTCTCTCTCTCTCTCTCTCTCTCTCTCTCTCTCTCTCTCTCTCTCTCTCTCTCTCCCCGCTTGTTACTGGCATCTGAGCGGAAGAGAATTTACTAGGCAGGAGGCCGGGGAGGCAGATGGTGGGGGCGGTCGACCCCTTCCCCATTTTTATCGTTGGCCATTCGCGTCAAACAACAACAACAACAACAACAGTCGGTGTGTTGAACCTGTGCTGAGTCTGTGATTCACTCTTTATGACTTTTCGCCAGATAAAAAAAGCCGCCGACAAAAACCGACGGAAAAGAGAGAGGAAACGAGGAGGGGAGGAAGGGAGGGAGGGAGGGAGACAAAGAAGAAGAGCAGACGTAGACAAAGAGTCAAAGACCGAAGGTGCTTTAAATGCGCGGGGCGGTGCCTCGATTTTGTGGTCATTTCGGCGAACAAAGACCCGAATCCATACGAGCATTTTAATGGCTTCCCAATGTCTGGGCGTTGTTTCGGGGTTTCAAGTGTCGTGTCCGTGGAATGTTAAGGGTCTTAAGTCCAACCACTATGGCTGTCCGCCGTCGGTTTGCCGCTTCGCCTTTTAGGAAATCGTCGGTCGTTTAACGCACGCGAAGAACAGCCTAGGAAAAAATCGAATAATTACGTTCCCACTCTAAACCGGTTTGTTGGTGTTAACAGTTAACAGTAGGGTCTATAAAGCAGACACGGCTATTTTATCTACTGGGGTTTTTTTATCGACTTCTAGTGGTTGGTTATGCCACCTAGCGAGTAGAATCGAAATTTCTAAAACTCTTCCTCACGCTGCGAAACAAATCTGCTGTCAATCGGAAGAACCATTGTCCAACAAAAAATAAAATTACATATAAAGAATGTCTTTAACCCCTTAACTGGGCAACTATTTGTAACTCAATGTAAAATGGACGAGCGTTACTCGGGGCGCCCAGTTAAGGGGTTAGTTGTTTTCAAAGACGGGTGGGCGAACCCGATTACATAAGGGGAATCATTCCACGGGGCCAAATGGGGGGGGGGAGTTACTGGCCACATAACAGTGTTTAATCTAGACTCTGGACTCCGGGGAGAAACTGACAAAGCCGGGGGAAGTCAGCCAGAGGGGCTGCTGACCTGCTGTTAGTTGGTATAGTATGCCAAAACTTCCGGGGAATTTGAAATTTTCGGGGGAAAGGCAATTCCCTCGAAAACGGCCTAGATTAAACCCTGCCACATAGTGATATGGGATATTTTCGCCGTCTTTTGCAGGTACTGTAGGCCTCTATAGACTTAGGCCTACGAGCTAATAAGCCGCCTCCATAGGGCCTATTACTGCTTAAGTGACTTGCCATTATAGTTTGCCTAATTGAATACATCAAAACTGGACATTGGCTTGATCCATGGGCGCCCGCACATTGGGGCAAATGCCCCCCCGCCCGAAAATGCAAATACCAATATTTACATTGAAGTTTGAAAAACTTGCTAAAATATTAACTGTGACCATTGTGATAACATGTGTTTTGGCCCCTCCTGGAAAAATGTCTGCGGTCGCCCATGGCTTGATCCTCCCCCATCCCCCGAGAAAATGCAAATCCATTGTTGAAAGTAACTATATTTTCGCTTTTAGCCAATATTTTCACACTAAAACTTTACTTAATTGCAGTATAACAGTGACTGATTTTGTTTGGATCTTATATGGCATTCTTTTAAAATTGCTAAAACATTAGCCGTGACCATTGTGTTGTTTTGCCCCCTGGAAAAATTCTGCGGGTGCCCATGCTTGTACGCTGCTTCCACGGCTGGTGGAAAACTTGGAAAAAAAACTGTAATAAAAGTTATCCCGATCGTTCATAGCACCCGCGATAGAAAAAATTTCATAGAATTTTCACAGATCTCACTAGCCTAAGCCACTTTATATCATGCAAAGTATAGACTACCAGTCCAGGCCCAAATACGGGTAACATACAATGTACCCCTTCTCCTGGGCATGCAAGTGGTCTTATATACCCATTTTATTTTATTTTTCCATTTTAGCAATTTCTTGCTCAAGTCAAATGTAATCGTTTTTGGAAGACATGTATAGCTAGCAACAAACACTCCACTGCTTATAGTAGAAAATGAACATTAACCCCTTAACCGTGTATTTAACTGTAACTCAATGTAAAATGGACGGATATATCCGGGATCCCCAGTTAAGGGGTTAACGAAAAATAAGACACTAAAATTACGCTGAATACTCAAAAACGACCCAATTGATATCAACGCGTTGGAATAATTATTGATAAGGCAAAACTGACGCCGATATCAGCTGACATTTATAGGGCCCTATCGGTTGCAATGATAAATAGACGGTCGTTGGGACGAGTTCTCTGCAGTTTTTTATACAGGCCTGTTATGGGAAGATCCCCCCAAAAAAAAAGAAGCCTCAACCCCCTTTCCAAAAAAACCACAGCACTTATACACAAATTTTGCATTTAACTTTGTGTCTTCCCCTCCAGCCAAGTCAATCCCCCCCAGGCTTCAATTCCCACCCACCCACCCCCAAAGGCCTGGAGTCTGGATAAAACACTAGTCCTATGGAGAGTATTTCAAAGCGAAAAATGCATATATAGGCCTACTAAGGTTTCGCTTTTTACTCAGCGGGCAAACAGGCCTCACAGTTGACGCGTATTAACTATAACAAGATGACGGAGACACAAAGAATTATTATTCATAATAGAATAATAGAACAGCATTTCACCAGTCGACAATCAGGACTTTGCCTCTAATTACCGGACTTTAACTTGACTCTATAGAGGACCTAGACCCGCATTTTATTCTTAGATTTTCAAACTTCACCCGGATAGATAGATAGATAGAGATATATAGATAGATCGATAGAGACAGACAGATAAAGAGAGAGAGAGAGAGAGAGAGAGAGAGAGACAGACAGACAGACAGACAGACAGACAGACAGACAGAGACAGAGACAGAGACAGAGAGAACAAATAAGTATAATATAAAACGGTAGCTTATGAATTGAAATTAGTTAATCTGTATTAGCCACCTGACCCTGGGAAACAGCCTCTGGTTATATATTCTTCACGTGAATAGCATCACAGCAGCGCAAAAACAATACGGTCAAATGGTTTGAAGTGCTCATCTGCTGACTGCTGTTCGCGAATAAGCCAGCGCACCCACCCACCGACCCCCCACCCCCACACACACATAGGCTTCTAATTTAATACAAAATCATCTATTAATCTATTTCGGTTTTTTTAAACCAGCACAACCACTCGTAATGCGGTAAATAATCCACATAACCTAATTTAAGGCAACAACGATGCTACTCCCTTTCCATTCCCCAACTTTCTCCTCCTCCTCCTCCTCCTCCTCCTCCTCCTCCTCCTCCTTCTGTTACAAAATTGATGGTTCACTTCGGTGTATTAATGGATAAAAATTGATTTTTACGGTCAACCATGATAACGCTGTGCTGTGAAAGCAAAACGTCGACAGATAGACACGCTGCAGATCAACGCAACGCCTATTAATAACATCAAACGGGGGACTGTGCACTCGAATTCACCGTCGCTTTAACTAACAGTAGATGAATTAGATAATGTATTCGGACTGGGACCGGTCGTGGCATTTTTGCAAAACCGCTTAGTTTCGGAGGGGGAATAGAGGGGCAGGTAAGATGGAGAGTAACGACAGTTTAAAGAGTTTGAGAAGACGAGGGTTTTTTTAACCATAAAATGTTGATGTACCTCCTATTCTGAAATCCTGTCTACGCCACTGGTAGTCAGGGTGCGATTTGTGACCTGGAGCAGTGGGAGAGGGGGAATGTGTCGAGCTTGGGGGAATGCAGTTGTTGGGGAAGTGTAGCAGTGGGGGATGTAGTGGTGGGGGATGTAGCAGAAGGGGAGATGCAGTTGGGCAGTGGGTGAGGAAATCCCCTCCCCTACAAATCGCGCCCTGCTGCTGGTAGTAGTAATAATAATAATAATAATAATAATAATAGTAGTAGTAATAATAATAATAATAATAATAATAGTAGTAGTAGGCCCAGTAGTAGGCCCTAGTAGTAGTAGTAGTAGTAGTAGTAGTAGTAGTAGTAGTAGTAGTAGTAGTAGTAGTAGTAGTAATAGTAGCAGTAGTAATTGAAGCCTGGCAGAAGTCAAATTTTTGTTTGGCCTCCAATGGGGTGGGGCCCATGTTGGGTAGGCTTAAGCCTACCCTAGCCTTTAATAAAAATAAAATCCGCCTATGGGCCCATGCCTCCAACTCCTCACTCCTACCGAAATTCGACCCCTGCCTTTGGTTACGAGGGAATCAAGATCATCCACGCACTGGCACGCAGGTCGATCGCATAATAAACTGTATCCACTGGATAACTTAGCGGCAAAAACTGATCAATGCAAGCGGTGACGTCACACTTTAAGAACTACCTTGAAACCTTGCAATCACCCACCCCACCCACCCTAGTACCGGTAGAGTATCGCGCCTCCAAAGAACTGTATCCGCATCCGATTTTAAAAACATTGCTAGTATAGGAGTGTAACCGCATATTTGATATATTAAATATCGATTTATATATATATATATATATATCCATATAGATATAATCGCTACTGTTAGGCCATCGTCTTCTGATTTAGAGCGCCTCCAAAATGACAACCCTTTATTCAAACGCATTTTTTTAACCGCATTTTTGAGCTTATTTCGTCCTGTTAGAGATCGATTTCAAGCACCATATTGAGCCACTATCTTTAGCATCCTTTAGTACATCGATATCAATCGCTATTGCAATCATAGGTCATCACCTTCTGCATTTAAAACGTTTCATCCACGACAACCCTCGTTATTCCATAATGCTAATAATGCATATATCAGTGGCGTAGCCAGGGTTCTATCTGGAATATGGGGTAAATTGACATTTTCGAGTAAAAAGACTGCAAGTAAAAAGACGTAATCAAGGAGTTCTTGACGCATCCATTCTCTTCCACTCAACCTACCTACACTCCACTCCAGAATAATTTCTCAACGGTCTTGCGCAAATCTTAGAATAGGGGCCAGCCTCTCCCCAGTGGCTAAGCCAATGGCGGTTAGACTACCGGTCAGGGGCGTAGCGTAGCGTCGGGGGCGTCGGAGGGGAGTATATCGGTATATATACCCCCCCAAAATCAGACTACCTTAAAATGTATAATGTGTTTTTTAATATTTTAAAAGTTTTTAAAGATTTATACCCTCGCCAAATCACATTATACCCCCAATGAAATTTCTGGCTACGCCCCTGATACCGGTACTCCCATTCGAACCTCAGTGGGGTTGGTGGGTTAGACAGCCTAACCGCCGCGATTTACGATCAACACCAATAGAATGGCGTCGTTCAATGGGGTGGTTAAATGCCCCCTCAGTTCCCGGAATCGAATAGAAATTAACTGGTTTGGGCGGCGGCGACTTACCACATCTGCGTGACCATCGCGACAGTCTTCCTGAAGCCGGTTTCTTCTCTCGTCTATGGGTCGATCGCGATAGCCGGTGTACCTGACCTGCACACACAAGAAAGACAAGGTCTGGAATCTTAATTCTGCTACGCCTCCTGTAATTAACGCGTGGCCCGATAGCGTGCTTTTCGAGTATAATAGGCACTTCCTTCCTCGTCGATTTATCGATCTTCAAATCACACAAATCGATGACAACTAGGCTGATAACGCTGGCCTCAGATAGGCTAATCGAAGGCCTGGTCGTACTGGCGAGATTCCGATAGTAAGGACTTATAGCACAAGACGCAAAAACCCTGCGCAATTTAAGCTGTAACAACTATAGTAGGCCTAAACTCCGGCGATCTGTGGCCTAAACATATCGGAATTTCGGCGCGTTCCGCTGTAAAACACGTACCTCCGATTCGCGGCTGAGTTTTCTAAATAATTCGTCGTTTTCGAATTTCTCTCTCTGGTCGGGAACCACCCGAGGCATCGCCGGACCTATCGGTTTGCGTCTGGTCCGACCAAACAGGTTACTACGACTGAGGGAGAAGGCATTCTCGACGGCGGTCACCTACTACTACGCACTTTCATTCACCGGGCTCCGCGCCGCCGTAGACCTAACTTTGGCGCTCTCCCATTGGCCGAGAACTTCGGCGCTCGTTTCCGGCGATGTCCGTACATGGAGATGTTCGTCAATTTCCGGAGAGCCTATTAACGATCGGAAATTATGCACGACTGCTAATGAGTAAGCGCCGTTCGTGAATAGTCGGGCGCCGCCTTCGGAAAACTTCGGAAGTCACTAGAATGCGAAATCTTAGACAGCTGCCGAAACGGCGAAGAGCAGAGCCACCGCCTTCTAAATATACACCAACAACGTAGGCAATGAGTTATATTAATACTGAAGCAGCTGGCTGTATTCGTGTTAACGTTCGAAAACATGACCAGTGACAATTCAGACAAACCTATAATAATAATAATAATTAAAAAAAAATAATGCATTTCTATAGCACCATCTATATAGCCAAAAATATCACTCCATGTTACTTCAAATCCATTAGCAAAAGAGCAGGTCATTCCAGAGATCAATCAGAGGGAAACAGCAGCAAGACAGACTATGGAGGAAATGCTAATTGAAAGAGGTGTGTTTTTAGCCTAGATCTGAAAATATTCAGTTTATTAGACGATCTGACAACCTGAGGAAGAGTCCCAGAAATAGAAAAAGCTCTCTCAATGTACATTTAACACTGAATTAACAAACCTTGTTGAATGACAATGTTTCGGGTGGTTTAAATATTTATCTTGGTCAGACTGCTGTATTTTAAAAACCAGGACACCAGTTTAATTTAAATAAAATTCTCTGTTCTACTGGCGGCCAGTGTAACGTTTGAAGAACAGATTTAATATGATCATGCTTACTAGTTTTTGTAATGGCCGGGCACAAAATTTAAAATGTTTGCAGCTACTCAGACAAGCTAAAGTGTGCCACAATATATCATATGAATATTATGGTTCATAAATCTTTGCCTATGCAAGATGTCTTTGAATATAAACTGCGACTTCAAAAAATAAGAAAGCATAGAATTAAAATAATCAGAGTAATCGTTCTAAACCCTGTCATTTTCACTTTGCGCGTCTGAAAGTATGAACAAATTATCATGGTTATTTCACCGCTATGCAATTAAGCGCATGTAATTGTAATAAGGGTTTATTGATTGAATGATTGGTCGATTAAAAACAAATAATAGCGCTAGATAAGTTGTTTATTTTTGCGCGGCGCCCTCTGGCGTTCGGTCTATAGACCGTTGTTTATGTTTTGTTCCGTCGAAGAAGAAAGGCAATGGCGTCTTAGTGAAAGACTGGAAGGCATTGGGGGAAAAACTGCGAATTAAACGAGTATCCGACCGTCGATCGCCGCCCGGGCGCCGTCGAAATGCTCGACCTCGAAGTACAACCGGAGCGATCGCTGGGAAACGAACAGTGGGAGTTCCTTCTCGGTCAGTTGGAACGATGACTAACCACCCCTATGTACCCCCTCCCAGATATTCGGCGTTACCATCGACGGGACTGGGGGTCCTTGGGCCTTCCCTTCCGCCCTCTCGTCTCCCGAGTGTCCTCCCTTGGCCTGGGTCGTGCCCCGATGACTAACTCCTGTGCCGTGAATGTACGGATTTAATTTCGGTTGTAATAAATTAGCTTCGGTTTACGCCTATTTGGGATGATTGTGTATGTTCTTGGAAACACATCAGGCCCTATGAATGTATGTCTAACATTGACTCCAGGCCTTACAATTATCGTATTGTACACTCAACTTTTTGGAAGAACCTTTTATCATCGCTGATATAATGTGTCAGCATCTATAGACGATTATGTAAAAAAAATACACGAAACTGACTTTTTGTAGCGCCTTTGTTCAGTTCTTTGTTCTTTCACACTCGTATAAACTTATGATGTTTGTCCACTCTCTTATTATTGACTGCTTTTTGTGCTTCCTTCATTTTTTGTTCATTTGAAAGCACTGGAAGAATATCAATAGATACTGTCAATGTAACAGTTAATTTTCATAGCGATCTGATGCGCCATCGGCTAATGTTTCTATGCAGTACAAAGTGGCGCTATAGAAGTTTGTGATTGGATTAGGTTGGTTTCATTGCTGGCATGAAGCCTCTTATAGAATTTGATAAAGAAAAAAGAAAAGTTTGGCTAAAATAATGTGACTGGAACTTGGAAGTGGTCAAGGTGTAGCAGAGACAGTGCCTGCAATAAGTGCTTACTCTGTCAAACTATTTTGAGTACGGTAATTGTTGATTTGCGATGGTTCTGGTGACATAGTGGCGTATAGGATATGTGGATTATGACAAATGCTGCTCTGTTGATTCAATTATTATTAATGACGGAAATTTGCATTACTTTTTAGATGAATATATTTGGTGGTGGTGGTAATGATGATGATGGTGATGATGATGATGACAAAGATAATGATGATGGCATAGATGATTAATATGCCATGGAGGCTATCTCTTAGGCTTTATGCCAACTGGTGTTGAAACAAATGAATTTGATGTTTGTGCAAAGTGTGAGCAACTTTTCAAGGTCACTATACAGTGATCCTGATGAAACTCAATGTTATTGACATAATTTTAAAACTACAGATGCACTTTTCCTGCATTTACTGACGCGAACTGGTCTATGATGATGTGCTCAAAGTCAGTTTTCTCAGTTTCTTCTCTTGCTATGCTGAGTAGGGAGCAAGATCACAGAGTTTTTGGTGCCTCCTTCAGGTAACACCCCAGGGCATCTGCCCCCCTACCCGCCATACCCTAGACCAGGGGTGTCAAGACTTTTTGGGCGGCGGGCCTGGTGAGCATTTGGCTGCATATATTGAATATAAGTACATGTATATATTGTGGGCCAAGGTTTTGACACCTCTGCCCTAGACACACTGCTATTTAGCCCTTAGTGAGGCTAAAACACATAGTTGCTGTAATGCTGTGATTTTACCAGTAAGTGGCAGTGATGATGATGATGATGATGATGATGATGATGATGATGATGATGACAGCGGCAGCGACGACGACGATGATGTAGTTGATGGTTGATGGCCCGGTAATGGCACTTGCAAGTTGCAAGGTAGCCTACAAGTTGCGTGATATTAGTTGGATTTGACATTATGAAGAGTTGATTACATTATATTCATAATGTTCAGGATTGTTACTTATGTTTGACTGTATTTGGAACCGGTTTGTTGAGTCTAGAATTCTGAATCTTGACTTATCTTGGTTATACCTAAGGCAGGTGGATCTTACAGCAAGGCACAAACTGTCGCAACCTTTTCTATACGATGTATATGTTTTCTTAAGCTTACCAAGACTGTGAACTTTGGTATAATCCTCTGTACCTTGTTGATTATTAGCATGTCTTATCTCTATTGTATGATTCCTATGGGCTGAAAAATTTCGACCCATTGAACTGCCCTGGGGCTCTGTTGAACATTATTCACATAAGGCAACTGTTGCTTTTATCTATCCTGTCACAAACAAGTGGACTAAATGGCCTCGATTCTGTGAAGCCAGTTTTTATCATCCTATGTTGCGCAATTCCTATTAACCTGGCTTAGATTTTTAAGAAAGTCTTGCATGTAGGGTTGCCAACCAGTCCGATATTTTCCGGATCGTCCTGAAATTTTGGTCAACGACCCAAAAAAGGGGGAGGGACTTTCGGGAAAATGTCTGGTGTGTTTTGTCATTGTGAAGAGGAGAGATGCATCTACTGTGTTTGATAAATCAGTTATCATCTTTATTCTAACCTTCAGTAATCATGGTTAGAGGGGTTTAATATTGGTTGAGTAATGCGAGTTTTTTGATTAGTAAAAGGAGGACATAATATATGTCTGTTTATGACTACGTGAATTGCTATATATGTGCACAACTTTCAATGTCCTATTATTGCTTAATTGTTTTTAGTTATTACTGGAGTAATCGTTCTTCTGGAAATCATGTTGCCTTTGAGTCATTCCTGTCCGCCCCCTGGATTGATTCAATTTGAATAAATGTCATTACCTCATCATCTTTGTCATCCTCATTATCATCTGTATGTTTTACTAATGAGTGTCACGAGGTGAGGTGCACGGAGTATTATTATCCAGGATCTGTATGGACCTGTTATGCTTGGATGGGGGAGGGGGAGCAAGGAGAGGGTAGAGGGGAGGGGAAGAGAATTGGATACAGATTTCACCACCCCTGGTAATGACCTGACGGAGGTTCCTGTATTAAATACTGTCCCTGTGAGGCCAAATACCTGACTTATGACTTGTATGTAAGTGGGGGGGGAGGAAGAGGACAGAACCAGAAACCTAGATAAGTACCTGGTTGAGGTGTCCCGGTGCACAGAGCTCCATCCGTTGTCTTAACCCCTTAACTGGGGGTCCTAGATATATCCGTCCATTTTACATTGAGTTACAGTGAAATACACGGTTAAGGGGTTAATCCAAAACTAAGTGCTTTATCCTGCTGCATGCAGTCCCTTGAGAACACTTTCTGTCTATATTCAGGGGGTCATTCTCGGCGCCATTCTCTCCCCTCCCCCCCAATCCATGACCCAAGTACCCAGAATATTGACATTGGATGGACAGATCTGATTAATTTATTGTGTCAACTGTCTTCTGGAGTTCGTAGATTAAAATCAATGATTCTTGAAAGAGTTATTGTTATTTGTTAATTTTGCCCTCTTCTTCCTCTCTTAAAATTTATTGTAATATTAAATCTTAGATTATTTGATTTTCAAGTGTTCTGAGTGAATTTTATTTTGAATAGAACTTATTTGAGTGGTTAGCAGTTGTCACGACTTTATGTTTATCTACGGTTTTTTATTTGAAGATCTACTAATCTACAAATCTACAAATATTAATTTATGCTTATCTAAAAATATTAATTTATGTTTATCTACTGTTTTTTATTTGAAGATCTACTAATATTTATGCTTATCTGCTGTGCTTTATTTGATCTAAAGTTATTGTTCACAGTACATGTTGCTTGTCATCAGCACTGAATAAAAAATTGATATTCCTGGAATTCTATTACAAAGACATTTGTATTAAATATTAACTCTTAGGCATTGTTTTTAGAGAATTTACCCCTATCTAAAATGTTTTATTAATTTATGTTTATCTTTAAAGGGCTTTTGATTACCTACAAGAATATTTTTATTTGAAGATTCTATTTCTAATATAAAAATTAAAAATATTAAAAATTAAAATCTTTGCTTCATTAAAAATTGTTTGATCTAAAAAGCTATGTGAAATATGCACACATATATAATAAACATTTAAAAATTTAAATATAGATGTAAAAATGTCATATTTTAGTTTACAGAGAATTTAGTGTGAAAGGTCACAAAGAAATTATGACATATGTATTTTGGCACTTGGCACTTGGCACTTGTCGCAAATGCTCCTAAAAGATTTTATCAGCAACAAGACATTGCAATTTTCCTGCCCGAAAATGTCACTGCCTATACAATAAAAATTATGTAAAATGTGATATTTTAGTTTAGAAAGGATCTTGTGTGAAAGATTAGCAATTATGACATACATATATTTGACAAAAGTTCAAAAACTTAAAATCATGTAAATACCCATGTTCTGAAACCTTCTTTAGTTCATCTGGTGACTTTAAAATTTAAATGCCAGCCTCTTGAAATAAACGGTTTTTCGACGTGCAAAATTATGTTAGCTAGAACCTAAATATAAATTATGTCATTAAATCATGTAGTTCTGAAGTTCAGGTGACTTGTATATGTATAGCCTTGATTGTGCTAGAACCTTGTAAATTATGTCATTAACCTTTCTGCCCTCTGGGAAGTTAACTGTTTTGGAAATAGAGTGATTCACGATCCAAGTTCCAGCAAACTTTGCCTGCACTGTCTTGTGAGTGCTGTGCATGTGTGACTTTGTGTGTGTGTGTGTGTTTGTGTGTGTGTCTGTGTCTGTGTGTGTGGGTGGGTGTGCTTGAACTTGTGTTCCTTCTAGGTAAGTGAAATTTTTATGTGAATTCGAAAATTGTCAAATACAGTAGAACTTCGATATGACGAGCTCGGTTACGGCGTGCACTCGGTTGTAACGTACCCGGGATATAATGTACCGAATTCGACCGACCCGCTGAATATGCTACGTCAACATTCTACCGAATGTTGTCTAACTCTGTATGTGTTAAGCTATTTGACATGCGTTTGGGCGTGCTATTTGCAGGGATGCCTTTCTATCAGGCTATCTACATCCTGAGAAAGCAGGACACCATTATTCGAGGAGTTCAAGTTTGGTACGGTGACCAGGTAGGTCGGGCTTCTTCTTTACGGAACCAATTTGATGGCTCTAATTAGATTAAACTGATCAGCATTAGAATTAATTGTACTGCGGGTAGGGGCCTGGTTTCTTTCATACATTACCATCCATGCTGCGATTGTACGGAGGTGGCAAGTCATGTTTCAAGTCATGTTTCGCATCTGTGTGTCATCTGCCTTGTTTCTCATGCCATGACCATGCTTCTGCTGTTTTGGTGTATTTGAATGGTAATATCCAACAACCGGACCATGTACTAGGGTCTGGTTCAACCTTTTACAATGCCATGCTGAGCTTTTGTTAACAGGATATGGTTTATATATATATATATATATATATATATACCATTATATATATACCATTATATATATATACCATTATATATATATACCATTATATATATATATATATATACCATTATACATATGCACCATTATTAGCCAAAATTAGAAATGTGTAGCATTTTCCCATGTTGCATAGTACTGGAGATCAGCACCGGAAACCCTACCCTTGTTCGAATACGGGACTACCTTTACCGTTATGTTATAAATATTCATACATCTTTCTTAATTTTCTGTATTTTTTATTTATTTTGCAAGTATTTCTCTTTTTAGAACCCACTTTTCACTGATCTGGTCATCAACTTGACTCAGGACGGAGTGCGCCTTATCTTTGACTCCAATTCACAGCAACTCAAGGTAACGCCTTCTTGGAAAGCTGGTTATCATGATACGATCTCATTTCATGATATGATAATTATGATATCATCGTATGGTAATGTTGTTTTGTTTTGCAGATAATTGAAGTGTACAACCTATCAAAGGTGAAGCTGAGATACTGGTAGGAATTGTTTTGAGCATTTTTGATATTATACAGGGTGGCACAAAAAACCGGACTATAATTAAATGCAAACCTAAATGTGACTAGTCCAGTTTTTTTGCGCTACCCTGTAATAATCTTTATTCGTGACAAGCACAGCATCAAATAGTACATAAACAAGGAATAACAAAAAATTTAATCAACTGAACAAAGTAATTAAAATAAACTAATAATAAACTACCATAAACACACATATTGAGGACCTCTTTTGATACCCAAAATTTTATTCTTAATAATATCTTGAGATATTCAAAAACATTTTTAAGAGCCATTTACTTGATATTACAAGATATTAATTTTTTTATTGTGGCCACCAAGATTTTTGCTCTAAACCGCATGTCCATAAATTTTTCAATGCCAGAATTTTGGACACAATGGGATATTTTCATAATAAAAACATAATAAATAAATATAATACTGAAAATTAAAGAAAACTAGAACAACTTGATTGATTGATTGATTTATTGATTGATTGACTGATTCAGGTGGAGGTGTATTTTTGAACCGCTCTCAGTCAGTTGACTCATATAAATTTTGGTACTAACTAAAGATTGATTTATAACCTGGTACCTTGTTACGATAAACTGGTGCCCTGCTACGTTATTTGTGGACTGTACTGGTGCCCTGCTACTGTGTTGACAGCGGGAGTGTCTTCAATTCGCTTACTGTATTCCCAACTCTCGACCAGATTGACAATTCGTTTGGAGCTACGCATCCTGGAGGTGAGTATCCCAGTTATCTGCACTGGCGCCCCCTACCGTGCTTTCTGTTGTTTTGTCAATGGCAGTTTAACAATTTCGGGTAGGATTTCTTGCAGGAAGCAACCTAATATCCGATGGACCTCACAGGAGAAGTTTTGCCAGTGACTGGCATTGGTAAGCTTAGGCGAGTAAGTGAGTGAGTGAGGGAGATGCTGCTCGCTGTAATGCCTTTAAAGACAACATGCTTATTTGGCAGAACGATGGACTATATGAAAATGTTTCCATAACCTGTTTGATTTGCTTAGGGTTAATTCGTTCACACCGAGGTTCTGTCATTCTGTCACTCCTGTAATTCTGTTTGTATTTTTGATGCTGACATGCATGCTTACTTACTTAAAAGCTGATGCTTCTTATTTTTATATAGCACATCACATTTAGGGCTCATCCATATAGTATGTATGCAGTGAGGGGATGGGGTGGGGGGTTGGATCTAGGAGATTTGTGTATGTACGATAGGCCAACGGGGGTAGAGGGATTGAAAATATGCCTTTTTGCGTACGTATTATATGGATGGGCCCTATCTACTGAGGATTTTTGGCTCTTTCTTATATTTTATAATGATTTGCATAATTTAGTAAACGTCACAGTCACGTGATAGTTAACAGCGCTATGCTGTCTTGCCAACTGGAACTACTTGTGCCCATGCTTAAAATAACTCCCCCCTCCCCCCGGTGCACTGGTAAAATGTCGGAATGTAATGCATGCTGTAAACTTTTTAGAAGCATGCACGAGGGTAATAATAAATAAGTAACTTTCAGCAAATAAAAAAGAAAAGCGCTTGAGCACAGTGGCAGCTCTAGGATTTGGCAAGTGGGGGGGGGGGAGTGGCCGTTGGGGTGGCATCTTCTCATCATGGGGAGGCAGCCATTTGTTGTTTAATGCATGTAGCATTAAGTATAGGGTCCCAACTGGGGGGCCAGGCACTCACTAGGGGGCACGGGCCCCCCTGGCTCCTCCGGTAGAGCCGCCACTGCTTGAGCATAATAATTATTGGAAAGAAAAATCTGCATTGTCTTTACCTGTCCAATTACCGATATGTTGTGGTGTTTATTATCGCTAATTATTCGTAAATGAGGTGTCATTGGCGGTGTCTCTTGTCTATCGTAGTAAAATGTCTTTAAATTAATCGAAATCGTCTGTTCTTTGTCATGTTCTTGTTCTTGTTCTTGTTTGTGCTAAGGCTGTAACTTGTGCCCAATACAGCAGACATTACTATGTCTTCGTCCTGTTTGAATGTCATTGGTTAAGGTCCTGTTTCTGATATGTTCCTGCTGTTTAAATGGTGTCAGGACCGAATGAATTTGTTAGCATATTGTAATGCCACTTAGGAAGTCTTCTTATTAATCGTGCCCTTTCTTATAATTGGATTTTCCACCTGTTCTGTTAAATGATTGATTGATTTTTAAGTGCAAATTATGTCAATTATGTCACTGATTGTCTTAATTACATTGAGGCTGATTGATTCTAAATTCGGATCATGTGTTGCTACTTTCTAAGTTAAATGTTTAAAGCAATTTTAATGGTGCTATGAAAGTTAATAGAATACCATAGTTTTGAATGATAAGGGGCCAACATGGATGCTAAAGGACGCAGACCAGTTGAATTTTTATATTTGAAATTGATATTACACGTAAAAGGTAATGCATTACCGGTACTCAGTTGGCATGTGCTGTTACAGTGTTACAGGATAGCAGAAAGTAAGAGGTTGGTTTAGCAAGGTTACTAGTTGCTTCATAGAGGAGGTAATGCTTAAAAGTGAGGACAAAAAATTTGATGCTGACATCTTGGATTGTGATGATGACCTTTTGTATTGTCAGAAGAAAAAGTGGGGGTTTGTGGGGAAAAAATTTCAGGATAATAATAACTTCTGAGCCTTGGTACCTGCCCCGTGCCTTCAGATTGGTTCCGACACCCGTGAAAATGTGCATTCACTGCATTGTTTTCTTCTTGTTATTATTACTTGATTAAAGTTTGAATTGCCAATATTTTTGCCTCGATGTTTAGTTTCTGTGTTTTAACCCTTGAAATGCCGGGGTTGGAGTACAGTATATACTCAGTTACGATTGCTTACAGTTGCAGAGTAGGTGGAAGTTTAAGGATTAAGAATGTTCTGTTTGTGTAGTTTACCATTCAGAGAAGCAGCTGTTTGTTCTGAATTTCCGCGGACTGTCGTTTGAATTTCCGGTCGACTCAAAGTGTGAGGTGAGTTTTCTTACAGACTTCATTCTCTGGGCGGTTGAAATGGCCATCGTTATCTACTTAGGCTCGATTTTTTCTTTATCGTTATTTGATGCTTCCTTCTTACTTACTATGTTTAGCAATAATCGCTTATAATAGCAGTGTTGCATCATGCACCGATCAAATATTGGCATCAAATCATTGAGAAAATAAAGGAATTTGAAAGTAGAACAGGGGTAGGCTAAAGAGTTATGAAGAAATCAAGCCTACTTCTTTGGATATCAATGTTGTGATCATATTAATCGTCGTCATCATCATCATCATCATCATCATCATCATCATCATCATCATCATCATCATCATCGTCGTTGTAATCATTTGGTTTGGCGTTTGTAGCCACGGTATACGCATGGTATTGGTGCAATACAGTTTCGCGCTGGGACGTCTCCGGTTGTGGCAAAGATGTACATCTATGCTGGGAACAGCTTGGATGATACCAGGTGATGTTTTGATTTTGGTGGGTTTTTTCCAAGGTCTTTGGTGATTCTGTGTTTAATGGTTTTTTCCAGTAGAATTTCATTACTTTTCTATCTTAAAAGAAAACTTGGCTTGTCTTCCTAAATATAAAAGTTTGAATCTTTTATTTTCAGATGTTTATATATTCTTTTAAGCTTGTGTATATGGATTGATTGACTTTTTGATTGCAAACGACAGGTATTTAAATTTTTCTCCTCTGCGATCTTGTTGATATTGCTGTTTCTTTTCATTCACCATGGTAACTGTTGTTGCTAGGCCACCATCGCTTCCTTTGAGCTGTTTCCATGGCAATGCATACTTAGAAAAATTAGAGGTCATTTTGGAGCACAACGTCACCAAAGCTCTGAAGTTCTTTCTTGTTTCTGAAGGTCGGTCAATTTTAAAATGTTGGACATTGACTATTAACCTTTATGTCTAAAGATACTTTGTAACTATATGCAATGTAGCTAAGTATAGAGTATAAGAGTACCAGTGTACTCAGTTCCTGCATTTAGGGGTTAATTCAAGTATTGTATGGTTCATTATAAGCTTTACAGTTCTGAGGTATTTAAGTTATACTGTACCTAAGTTTAGAGTTAGAACAAGTTGATTATTAGAATGTTTGATTTGTAATGTAGGGTAGCATAGGATTTTATAGGGTCTTTTCTTTTATGGAGCATGCTTCAGGTTGATGAGTTTATTGACTATGTATTTTATTTTTTTAAACTGTTGTTTTAGTTTAGTCTTCTTTGCTTTGCTTAGGAAATGGTCCATCTAAAGTCTCTGATGTCAAGAAAGTCGCCATCGAAAGAACAGTTTCGTTTAGCAACACATGTCAGGTTGGTTGCCAGCTGTGTCGGTGGAATTGGTAATTTTTTCTCTCTTCTGATTTTTGTTTTAAGCCAAAAACTCGGCCAGAGTCCTTTCCCAGACCCTTATGGTTCATAAGGGGTGCTGATCTCCATTTCTATGGCCCTTAGCCAGCCAGGCGTGCAGTACCACAGATACAGGACTTAGTGTGCCTGTTTTACTTGCACAGTTGTATATCAAGGACAAGGACCACTATAGTAAATACCTGACAAAGCAGCTGCACACAATTATTAAAACACGTACAACAGCAGGTTGATCACAGGAACACAGGACAGAGCAGAAAGGAGAATTGAAGACCAAGCAAATCTGTAAGAATTAAGCTTCATCGGCGCTATATAAATTTGGTTGATTACGTTGCACTGGTTCTTATTTTGTTACTGCCCTCTAGTGAGTGAAGGCTGAGTCAAACACACGACCTTTGGATTTCAACTCTGCTTACTTCCTGCCATTTTGTTTTTTTCAAAGCAATTCTCATTAATTCTAAGCATTTTCTCTAAGTAATTCAGCACAGTTTTTGTATGCAGGATTTCTGGCCGTGGCTTTCACAACACGGCTCTTTCTCCCGGTCTTCTTTAGCTTAGTTTTCTTTCGTAAAATCGCGGCACATTTTTACTGTTGCTTTTCATGTAAGGATTTGATTCGAACGTTTGGCTTGTAGGATGTGACGTCTGCCCTCGGATGTCCGAGCAAAGTTTACTACAAGGACGAGGACAAGATGAAGATCCACTCGCCTGTCGCTCTGCAGAAGGCGAAGTCTCATCGTTCGGATTACTTCTTCAATTATTTCACCCTTGGAATGGTCAGTGCCAGTGTTTAATCTAGGCCGTTTCCGGGGGGGAATTGCCCTTTCCTCCCCCCGGAAATTTCAAATTCCCCCCGGAAATTTTGGCATACTACATGGGCTAACAGCAGCCCCTAGCAGAATCCCCCCCTGGAAATTTCAAATTCCCTCTCGGCTTTGTCAGTTCCCCTCCCCCCACCCGGGGCCCAGGAGTTTAGATTAAACACTAGTCGGTGCTTGCTTGCCAACAATCCTATAGTTATCAAAATGTATGTTTAGTCCTAATAGTACTCTGCGTTAAGCAGGTCAGGGTCACGGGTCGGGTCATGGATCGGGGTCAGGGGTCGTTTGCTTTACCGAGACATGAGGGTGTTAATATGTTTTCAAAAGGTTTAGGGTTGATTTCTTTACATCTGTGCTCCAGCTTACAGTGCTCCAAATAATTTGGGCCGAAAAAGTAATGTTCCTTCTTATTCGTGTAAAAGGACCAGGATGTTGTTACTTTGTATAATAATGACGGGTTTGGGATATTAGGGTCTCTTTTCTTTGTCAATATGGAACAGCATCACACAGCACCATAGATGTACAATACAAACCACTAAGAATATATGTTTATGTACAGTCTGTCCTGTTTGATTGCTTTGCTGTTTGTGACGCCTTATTCATACGTGCATACCTTAATAGAGACTACTTGACTGAGAAGACGTGAATTACGTAACGTTACTTAGCTGCCCAGCAAGTATCACATTCAAGAACTGTACAGTACATGTTACTTTACGATGAGCTGGCATTATTGGAAGCAAAATAGCACTGTGAAGTCAGGCGCAGGTTAATAGCGTGTGTAATATTGGTTTGAATCAATCCAACTGTGTGACGTTAAGTATGAACTGGCCATCTTCTGTGCCCGTATGGAGGGGTTAAGTTGTTATGTTCTTACTTACTAATTTCTTGATCTGTGTGAAATTATTGTTTTCATAGGACATTCTCTTTGATGCCTACACTCACCGTGTCAAGAAGTTTATCCTGCATTCGAATTTTCCCGGTCATTACAACTTCAATATGTAAGAATGATAACGACTTCTGATCAGTTTCATTACGTCTTTGGTAGTTGTAAATCTTGGTAGAGGTAAAGTGTGTAACTGTGTATACCTTTTATTGGAGTTTCCTTTCAACAGTTGATCTGAACGTAGCGGTTATTTATGTTTTTTTAATCTCAGAATTGTTTCTTTCTGTGATGTCCCCAATTGCAACCTTGATCTTGTTATGTTATGATTTTTACCAAGAATTGTTACCCACTAGATATGTATGTTTTGTAATAAAATATGTTTTTGTAAAAAATTTGTTTTGAAAACAAGGAATGGCTAATTATCTTTGCAGTAATTAAGCAGTACGGTTTGTGTTTGTGCAAAAGGTATTATCGCTGTAAGTTTTACATTCCGATCGATGTCCTAGTTCCATCGAAATCCAAGCCCGAAGATCACAAGGAGGCTGACCTCACGATCCGAAGGGTCGACCTCCGCTACAACACGAAGGTGAATTTGCTTGAGTTTCGTTTTGGTGTTATCTCGTATCTGCGACAATCTGGAAATTTTGATATTTTTGTTGGTATCGTCTTCAGCCGATTTAGCACAGCTGAATATTACAATCAGATAAGAAAATTATAAAACCATCCAAAATGTGATTCTCTCTCTTTCTCTCTCTGTCTCTCTCTCATGTTGATTGATTGGTTATGTCGTTGTTTTCTAATTTCTAAAAGGGTGTTAATGTTATCGCTTGGATTTTGTTGTCGATTTCAGTGGCATGCAGTTCAGGAATTTCTTATTTCTTCTGACCGGAAACCTGTTGTTCTCAACAGAGCGTCAACGACTAACACGACAAATCCTTTTGGTTCGACGTTTTGCTTTGGTTTTCGAAACATGATCTTTGAGGTGATGGCTCTGAACATTGCTATAAATGTCCAGAACATTTGAAATTAATTTTCTGTCTTTGTAGTTAATATATATCATAGCTGGTGGATTTGATATCTTGAATTCAGTACCAGGCATTTATGGCCTTTTGGGAGTAGTGAGGGTCTCATGATTGACAATATTTAAAATATATACAATCAGTGTGTGTGTGTGGTATGCTTTAGTTCTCAATAAGCACTTTTGCCTTTATGTTTATTTTAAAATAATTGTGGCTTGAAACCTGTATTTTGTTTTGTCGTGTTTTTATGTAGGTTATGCCAAACGATCACATAGCATCAGTGACAATCTGCATGCCAAACACTTAACTGACCGTCATCTGATACCGCATTGTGTGACATTTGCTTGATGTTGAATGATGTGACTGCATTCCAAATGCATCAGTATCTTATTCTGTGGAGGCAGTTCAGTGCTGTACAAGAATTTAGTGCAGCACTCCTCTTCCTATCTGGCAAAATTCAGATTATGTCTTATGGCTGACTACTGGACACAATTTTGTAAAATAACTGATGCATGGAAAAGAATTACTTCATCTTAAAAATTATAAACAATTTTAATTAGTTGTTGTATAATGTCCTATGAAATGATTGAACAGTGCATTGTAGCACGATGTATCAATGGTACTTTATAATGTGGACAGAGTAGTACCTTATGCTTTACCGGGTCTTTGCATATTTAATTTGTGTGATAAGTCTATGCATAGTTGTGTGAAAAATTGGATGTTATGGTCTGGACTGCTTAGTTATACCGTAGTCTGTGAAGCTTCAGTTGAGAGATTGTAAATTTTAGCAGTTGTGTGACAGTTGAGTAACTCTGATGATGTTTGAAGGATTGAATTTTCTTCTGGCATTTGTTACCATCCATACTTATTTAAGCAGTTTTTGTGCTGCTTGGACAACTACAGTACCATATTCATCGCTGGATTGCATTCTATATTTTCTACCATAATCATGTTTCCATATGGACAGATCCATGAATTTTTTGTGGAGTTTTATATTTTTACGTCGAACCGAGGTCTGTTGTTGAATCACCGATATCAGAAATTGTTCTGCGGGAACAAGAGACAATATTCACTTGAGCCCAAGATGCTGTTGGAATACTGCTTCACTTATCTGTGTAGTATTTAAGATCTTCTTTGTAAGTCGGATCTCAGACTGAAGATGTTGAACTAAGTCTAACGCTAGGTTGTTTATACTGTACATAGGTGACTTTTGTTGTAGCTGATGCATGATTTTACAAAGTGCCACTTGTCCATCATACTGTACTTAAGTTGAACTTACTAACTTCCCTGAAGATTAATAACCAACAGCATGGAAAAATCCTTTGATTGCGCAGTGTGCTCTGTTAGCCTAAATATTTTTCGCTGACTTTCTTAAAGCGTCTCAGTTGTGAATATATCGTCGTATGGATTTTGCTTGGATAGTCTCCTTGTAAGTAGCGGGCTGTCGTATTGCGCTTTGTACCGTGGCACTTTTTTTTACATTTTATGGTAAATTAATTTTGCTCAAGGACAGGCAGTTGCTGACTATTAGGTCCAGCCATCGGGTTTTCTTTTACAATGGTCCAGGTGTGTTTATTTCAACAAGTTTTTCAATCAAATGTGCATTTTCGAGTGATTTTAGTGGCAAAACTCGTGTTACAAGACAATGTATGCCCTGTACAATTCCACATATATTCTTCATAAAGTCTCACATGTAATTTATAATTTCCCAGAACTTTTTGCCTAGGTTTCCTGGTTAAATTGGTAAGTTTATAAATAAGTCATATTCGTATAAACAGGGTGCGATTTGTGACCTGGAGCAGTGGGGGGGGGGATGTAGAGCTTGGTGGGTGTAGTTGTGGGGATGTAGCAGTAGGGGGGATGTAGTTGGGCAGTGGGGAAGATTCCTCCCTCCCTCCTACAAATCACACCCTGCTCATAAAAGGCATTCACCAGCATGAATTCCACTGGCTATACTACGCTTGAGGGCTCTAAAGCAAAATGTGAGCAATATATCGACATGAATCTTTGGGTCGCACGAAAATTTTTCATGGACTATAGTCCAGGGTATTTTTTCGAAATTTGAGCGAAAATTATCGAAATATATAAAAAAAAATATCGACATGAATTTTTGGGTCGCCCTGAAATTTTTCATGGACCAGGGTTTTTTCGAAATTTGAGCGAAAATTTGGAGAAAAAAACCTGGACACTGACATCACTGCAAGGCATTTGTTACGCAACAATGTACTCAACAATATACCCAACGTGTGGTCCCAATGTTGTTCCCAAGAATGTACCCCCCAAGGTATTCACCAGCATGAATTGCACTGGCTATACTACTGTACTAGGATTAGACAAAATTTAGAGAAATTTAATCCAAACATCAGTAATGCCTTGAAACATAGCCACAACGTTTTGCAATGTGTAGTTTGGTAATTCAACATATCATTAGCACAAACAGTCTCCACTATTTTTTTCAACTTGCTCAAACTGTCCAGTAAAGTTTCAGTGCTTGTATAAAGGCTTGCAATAAACTCGAAATATGCAAACAGAACGTGAAAATTAAGGAGTCCATTTAATGTTGTCCATGTTAGCAGTCTTTGTAGACAATTAAGGCATTTCGACTCTCAAGGCATGCTGCCAACGACGCTGCAACTTTTATAATTTCCTTCGTTTCCGCAGAACTCAACTACTTTGACGGCCGCTTCACACCACGTCGATTGAAAACACAGAATTCAACCAATAAAAATCCCCATTTAGAAGTTCAGTCACAAAATTCAGCTACAACTTGCAACAAAAAACTAAATAAAAACAGCTTCAACTTCAAACTATATATATATATGCCTGTCGTTTCAATTTTTGAGGATTAAAAACAACTTTCAGTTAGCAAAACATTTCTTTCTGGTCCCCAAGATTTCATCTTTGACTCTCTAGTTGACATCCATCTACAAGACATGAAATTTAACTTTTACAAACTGCCTTTAGCTAAACATTAGTTAAACATGTTTGTATTTGGAAGCAAAATAACAAAAGAAAAAAGGCTGATATAGACGCTAGCACTTGAGCGGTTTGTCGATAATTTGAAGGAAATCTTACATTAGATTCAGATATCTGATGAAATGGAACGAAAAGCGGAAACCAATTTCATGAAATGTATTTTGGCTCATTTAGTTGCGACGTGCAGAGGACAATATCAATTCTGCTCTTACTTACTTTGTATTCATCAAGCTGTGCATCCAGTTGTTCCTTTGTCAGGTTGCTTTTCCCTCCAGAATTTCCGTCCCTACCGCTGCCTCTTCCACCACGACCTCTACCACGACCCCTTCCCCTCTGCACAAAGTTTCGTCTAGATCAAAAACAAGCAGCAACTATGCCTATTAAGTTTATTTACAAGCACATAATACAGATATATCAAAATGCCCAATGATAATTTAGAACTTGGGTGGCCAACTGGATGCTGATTGGCACATCTCAGGACATCTTTCCAAATAAATTGTATTGGTCCTATTTATGCACACAATTTTGAACAAATGAATAAGACTTTTAGTTCCTGTGTTTAATTTGGTAAAACAGTAATACTTTAAAATGCTGTTTAATTGTAACTGTTACCAGTTACTATCGTTACGCAACTGCAGTGACTGTACTACCGTTGTAAACAATGAAGTGCAAAGGGGCACCAAAACAATGCGGCCCTCTGCATGCTGACCAAAATTTATAATGGCCCGCTTTTAGTAAAAGGTTGGCCACCCCCTGATTTAGTCGATAATGATAAGTTCTCAGTCCGAAATTGGGCAGATACAATTTACTTTTACACCACCCCTTCCTTACAGACAATTGGGGTGAATGACTTGTCAACGGTCACAACACCCTGGCTAGGGTCAGATTCAAACTCACTACCCTCCAATTGCGTGGCAAGATGCCAAGAATCCTCACCACTATACCAGGCATCCGTCAATTCTGACGAGAAATATCAAGATCTACACAAACCTTGCCCCTCCATCAATTCGATCCATAAGTGGACGTGGATTTGTCTGTGATGTAGCTTCACCGCCAACCAGCTGGATTTTCATTGGCCGCCCTAAACAAGACATTCACAAATCAACAAAATATTATTCTACAGGCTTCACCAAAATCATTGATTTTTGCAACCTCCTAGAGGTATGCTGTGGTTACGACATCATGTCAATATCAGTAAAGTATTCACAATTAACACAGCAACGCTCTAGAAGTGAGACAAAAATCGAGGCACTTGTAAATCTTAAGCTGCAACAAAATTCGTTGACAATTCAACTGGTCCAAAAATGTCAACATTCAAACTCATTACAACAGCATGAAACACTTCTCTGTCATTCAAAATATTAACATCAAGTACACATTTCCAAAACTGGCTTGCAAAATGAGTAGGAATCACATGAATAAATCTTAAATATTTCTTTTGGAGTTCTACCCACAAAAGTTAAACTCCAATTAACCAAAATTTCAAAGGCTACCATCAACCCAAGACTCAAATTCAGATGCCCTGCCATGAAAATGCAATCATGCAAACCACATGACATGCTATTAATCAGTTTGGCCAATGCAGACAGTCTTAAATTATTATTATTATTATTATTATTATTATTATTAGTAGTAGTAGTAGTAGTAGTAGTAGTAGTAGTAGTAGTAATTATTATTCTTATTAATTATTATTAATGAACTTCCATAGTACCAATTCTAATACTCAAAGGTATCAATCAATGGCACTCCAACAAATGCACACTACAATAGACCAGGTCAATACCAGAGATCACCCTGAGTGGGAGAGGGAAAGCAGCAAGACAGGCTAGGAAAATAAGAGAAATGGAAAGAGGTTTGATATACCTGGTAACTCTAGATCCCATAGTACTATTGCACAACAAAATTGTCCAACTCTAGATCTCATAGTACTACTGTATTATTTTGCAGCAAAATCATCCAAAAAACTGTCCTAATTTCATAATATAGCCAAAGTACGGAAGGCCAGCGTATTTAAATATATGCAGACGCTAAGGAAAGCCAAGCTGTACTGATATCAGTAGAATACACTAGAATTAAGCTCTTACTCACACTGCATATTTTAAGTAAGGGTCCATCCATATAGTACGTATGCACTGAGGAGGTTTTGATTTTGGAGATTTCGTGTACGTATGGTGTGTGCAGTGGGGAGGGGGAAGGAGGTTGAAAATATGCTCTTTTGCACATGTACTATATGGATGAGCCCTAAGCTAATAAAGTACAGTATACCGTCAAGTGGGACGTTGTCATACTGCTGTTGGGCCTTCACGGCGTCGGTCCTCATCTCAAACAGAACTTCGGCCGTGCCCAGGGACCGGCCAGAACGGTCGTAGTGTACGGCTGCTCTGATCAGCGGCCCAAACTCTGTAAAAAGTTCCTGAGACAGATTCGAAAATAGAACAAATCACCGTCTCACAGGACGCATCACGAAACAAATATCGCCCACAACGCAGAAAATTCCAAATAATCAAAACACCAGATTTTGCGTGCGAAAGAATTATTATCCGACGCTGCCGTCATCACGCCGAAACGTCTAGTAACAGAATTTATCGATCCTATTCACCGTTATGTCAGAATCACTGACTCCAAAATCAAGATTCGATATGAGAAGCTTGCCCAGGCGACTGTTATCGCGAGCACTCGCCACTGGCGTAACCAGGTCGCTCCTGTAGAGATCGTGCTGCCATTTTCCTTCAACGTCACCCTACATTTTTCGGACAGAAAGTAGCCATTAACTACAACGGGTCCTAAAGAAAATTTTAAATTGCATGTCGTTACAGAAACGTTCTGCTAAAAGCTAATATAATACAATACATGTGCCTAGGAATAAGCAGCTACTACGACGCCTTTCAAAAGCGCTATATAAATTCGCGAGATTTTACTTACTTGCTTACAGTAATTCTGCTGCTGCATAAGCTGTTTTCTTACTAAATTTGCTAATCCTCTTGTTGGCACAATAATGTTAATAACAATAATCATTTACAATCGAATAGATGAATCATGACCGACAGTGGGCTCACCGACGTCCAAGAGGCAACGGTACTACCTTCTAAGGCGCCATATAAATTGACGAGATTTTACTTTTGACTCACCCTTGTATAAACCGGCCGTCGAGCACCTCGTGACTTCTGGACACCACCGCCGCCGATGACACCACCGCCGCCGGTCCCAGAAGAACCGAACCTCCTACCACCACCACCACCGCCGCCGAATCCTCCCCGTTCCCTGTTACCACGATACCCGCCGCCGCCCCGTCGACCGCCCCGGCCTCTGCCGCCCCGAGACCCCCTCTGCTGCCGAATGATGTCATCGAGGCTCATGTCCACCTTGTCCGTCGCCATCGCTCCAGACAATATCTCGATTTGTTTCGGTTTTATTCGATTAATTAAATTTGAAAAGCTATTTCTAAGACGACAACAAGGATGAAAACTACTCTCCTTCCGCAAGGGACGACGAATCGGAAACGAGAACCGAGAACAAGAACCCCACGCCGGGGTTAAAGCATAGATTTATTATAATATAATATTAAAGTCTATGGGTTAAAGGTTAAAATAAGAATAACTCCGCATAAAGGTAAAGCTGTCAGCCTGTCAGAATGTCACCGTGTTTCATAAAAAAAAAACATCGGCGCTACCGTCTACGCAAGGCCATGCCCTTGAAACGCTTGAGAACCACTGTTCCAGTTTTACTATTTAAAAGCGAATTAGGTCAATTCAGGGCCTGTTTTAGCGTGCAGTGATACACAAAATGTGCAGTGAAAATTGTAAATGTGCAGTGATAAAACGGAAAACGTGCAGTGATAAAATTAATGTTTTGGGAGGACACAAGAACCTTGAGAAGCAAATAAAAAAGTTATCTTTCTTGTGAAATGTGGTGACAAGCAAAAAAGTCGTCACTACTTTTTGAAAGAAAGTTACAACTTGGGTGAAAGGTCGTCGCATTGTGCAGTGATACATTCTTCTTAAAACATGCCCTGGGTCAATTTCAAAATAAAGCTTAATTAATTAGGGTAAACTAATGGAACCCTGGCCACCTATTGCAATCCTGGCCACTTTTGAAATACTATTAAACGCGATAATTGTGTTTCTCGCCTTGATATCTTTGAAATCTAGGCATTTTTCATTTTTTTCTGCGCTCTATTCGCCGAAGATATTTTAAACATCTTTGGTTTTGATAATTTCAAGTTTTTTTCTTTCAAAGTTGGAGCCTTTAGAGGTGAGTTTAGAGGGTCCGTCTAATAGGCGGATGAGGGCGGGGCGGATGAGCGGGCGGATGAACGCGGCGGATGAGAACCGTGGCGGATGAGAAGCCTGGCAGATGAGAAGCCTATATGGGGAGGGGCGACGGCGGGGGCGTTATATGTCATATACAGCAATGAGGGCGATCTGTTTGATTCGGCGGATGAGAACCGTGGCGGATGAGAACCGTGGCGGATGACAAGCCTATATGGGGAGGGGCGACGGCGGGAGGCGCTATATGTCATATACAGCAATGAGGGCGATCTGTTTGATTCGGCGGATGAGAATCGTGGCGGATGAGAATCGTGGCGGATGAGAACCGTGGCGGATGAGAAGCCTATATGGGGAGGGGACGACGGCGGGGGGCGCTATATGTCATATTCAGTACGTCATAATCGGTACGTTTCGGTCCTACTATTAGGTACGTTTCGGTCCTAATCGGTACGTTTCAGTCCTATTCGGTACGTTTCGGTCCTATTCGGTCCTATTAGGTACGTTTTGGTCCTAATCGGTACGTTTCGGCACTTTTCGGTACGTTTCGGTCCTATTCGGTCATATTGAGTACGTTTCGGTCCTAATCGGTACGTTTCGGTCCTAATCGGTACGTTTCGGCCCTATTCGGTACGTTTCGGTCCTATTCGGTCTTATTAGGTACGTTTCGGTCCTAATCGGTGCGTTTCGGTCCTATTCGGTCCTATTAGGTACGCTTCAGTCCTAATCGGTACGTTTCAGTCCTATTCGGTACGTTTCGGTCCTATTCGGTCCCATTAGGTACGTTTTGGTCCGGGAACTATTCGGGAACTAAGTACCGTACCGCACCGTACCGCACCGTTACGCACCGTACCGTACAGTACCGTACCGTACAGTACCGTACCGTACCGCACCGGCCCTTTTCGGTACGTTTCGGTCCTATTCGGTCCTATTAGGTACGTTTCGGTCAAATCGGTACGTTTCGGTCCTATTCGCTACGTTTCGGTCCTATTCGGTCCTATTAGGTACGTTTCGGTCCTAATCGGCGCGTTTCGGTCCTATTCGGTCCTATTAGGTACGTTTCGGTCCTAATCGGTACGTTTCGGGCCTAATCGGTGCGTTTCGGGCCTATTCGGTCCTATTAGGTACGTTTCGGTTCTAATCGGTACGTTTCGGTCCTATTCGGTCCTATTCGTTCCTAATCGGTACGTTTCGGTCCTAATCGCTACGTTTCGGCACTTTTCGGTACGTTTCGGTCCTAATCGGCGCGTTTCGGTCCTATTCGGTCCTATTAGGTACGTTTCGGTCAAATCGGTACGTTTCGGTCCTATTCGCTACGTTTCGGTCCTATTCGGTCCTATTAGGTACGTTTCGGTCCTAATCGGTACGTTTCGGCACTTTTCGGTACGTTTCGGTCCTAATCGGCGCGTTTCGGTCCTAATCGGTCCTATTAGGTACGTTTCGGTCCAAATCGGTACGTTTCGGTACTATTCGGTACGTTTCGGTCCTATTCGGTTCTATTAGGTACGTTTCGGTCCTAATCGGTGCGTTTCGGTCCTATTAGGTACGTTTCGGTCCTAATCGGTACGTTACGTTTCGGTCCTAATCGGTGCGTTTCGGTCCTATTCGGTCCTAATCGGTACGTTTCGGTCCTAATCGGTACGTTTCGGCCTATTCGATACGTTTCGGTCCTATTCGGTCCTATTAGGTACGTTTCGGTCCTAATCGGTGCGTTTCGGTTCTATTCGGTACGTTTCGGTCCTATTCGGTCCTATTAGGTACGTTTCGGTCCTAATCGGTACGTTTCGGTCCTATTCGGTCCTATTAGGTACGTTTCGGTCCTAATCGGTACGTTTCGGTCCTATTCGGTACGTTTCGGTCCTATTCGGTCCTAATCGGTACGTTTCGGTCCTATTCGATCCTATTAGGTACGTTTCGGTCCTTATCGGTATGTTTCGGCACTTTTCGGTACGTTTCGGTCCTATTAGGTACGTTTCGGTCCTAATCGGCGCGTTTCGGTCCTATTCGGTCCTATTAGGTACGTTTCGGTCCTAATCGGTACGTTTCGGTCCTATTCGGTACGTTTCGGTCCTATTCTGTCCTATTACGTACGTTTCGGTCCTAATCGGTACATTTCGGTCCTATTCGGTACGTTTCGGTCCTATTCGGTCCTAATCGGTACGTTTCGGTCCTATTCGGTCCTATTAGGTACGTTTCGGTCCTAATCGGTACGTTTCGGCACTTTTCGGTACGTTTCGGTCCTATTAGGTACGTTTCGGTCCTAATCGGCGCGTTTCGGTCCTATTCGGTCCTATTAGGTACGTTTCGGGCCTAATCGGTACGTTTCGGTCCTATTCGGTACGTTTCGGTCCTATTCGGTCCTATTAGGTACGTTTCGGTCCTAATTGGTACGTTTCGGTCCTATTCGATACGTTTCGGTCCTATTCGGTCCTATTAGGTACGTTTCGGTCCTAATCGGTACGTTTCGGGCCTAATCGGTGCGTTTCGGTCCTATTCGGTCCTAATCGGTACGTTTCAGTCCTATTCGGTCCTATTAGGTACGTTTCGGTCCTAATCAGTAGGTTTCGGTCCAATTCGGTACGTTTCGGTCCTATTCGGTCCTATTAGGTACGTTTCGGTCCTATTCGGTCCTATTAGGTACGTTTCGGTCCTAATCGGTACGTTTCGGCACTTTTCGGTACGTTTCGGTCCTATTCGGTACGTTTCGGTCCTAATCGGTACGTTTCGGGCCTAATCGGTGCGTTTTGGTCCTATTCGGTCCTATTCGGTACGTTTCGGTCCTATTCGGTCCTATTAGGTACGTTTCGGTCCTAATCGGTACGTTTCGGTCCTATTCGGTACGTTTCGGTCCTATTCGGTCCTATTAGGTATGTTTCGGTCATAATCGGTACGTTTCGGGTCTAATCAGTGCGTTTCGGTCCTATTCGGTCCTATTAGGTACGTTTCGGTCCAAATCGGTGTGTTTCGGTCCTATTCGGTACGTTTCGGTCCTATTCGGTCCTATTAGGTACGTTTCGGTCCTAATCGGTACGTTTCGGTCCTATTCGGCCCTATTAGGTACGTTTCGGTCCTAATCGGTACGTTTCGGTCCTATTCGGTACGTTTCGGTCCTATTCGGTCCTAATCAGTACGTTTCGGTCCTATTCGGTACGTTTCGCTCCTATTCGGTCCTATTAGGTACGTTTCGGTCCTTATCGGTACGTTTCGGCACTTTTCGGTACGGTTCGGTCCTATTAGGTACGTTTCGGTCCTAATCGGCGCGTTTCGGTCCTATTCTGTCCTATTCGGTACGTTTCGGTCCGAATCGGTACGTTTCGGCCCTATTCGATACGTTTCGGTCCTATTCGGTCCTATTAGGTACGTTTCGGTCCTAATCGGTGCGTTTCGGTTGTATTCGATACGTTTCGGTCCTAATCGGTACGTTTCGGTCCTTTTCGGTACGTTTCGGTCCTATTCGGTCCTATTCGGTACGTTTCGGTCCTATTCGGTCCTAATAGGTACGTTTCGGTCCTAATCGGTACGTTTCGGGCCTAATCGGTGCGTTTCGGTCCTATTCGGTCCTATTAGGTACGTTTCGGCCCTAATCGGTACGTTTCGGTCCTATTCGGTCCTATTAGGTACGTTTCGGTCCTAATCAGTACGTTTCGGTCCTATTCGGTCCTATTAGGTACGTTTCGGTCCTAATCGGTACGTTTCGGTCCTAATCGGTACGTTTCGGCACTTTTCGGTACGTTTCGGTCCTATTAGGTACGTTTCGGTCCTAATCGGTACGTTTCGGTCCTATTCGGTCCTACTAGGTACGTTTCGGTCCTAATCGGTACGTTTCGGTCCTATTCGGTACGTTTCGGTCCTATTCGGTCCTATTAGGTACGTTTCGGTCCTAATCGGTACGTTTCGGCCCTATTCGATACGTTTCGGTCCTATTCGGTCCTATTAGGTACGTTTCGGTCCTAATCGGTACGTTTCGGTCCTATTCGGTACGTTTCGGTCCTATTCGGTCCTATTAGGTACGTTTCGGTCCTAATCGGTACGTTTCGGGCCTAATCGGTGCGCTTCGGTCCTATTCGGTCCTATTAGGTACGTTTCGGCCCTAATCGGTACGTTTCGGTCCTATTTGGTACGTTTCGGTCTTATTAGGTACGTTTCGGTCCTAATCGGCGCGTTTCGGTCCTATTCGGTCCTACTAGGTACGTTTTCGGTCCTAATCGGTACGTTTCGGTCCTATTCGGTACGTTTCGGTCCTATTAGGTACGTTTCGGTCCTAATCGGTACGTTTCGGCCCTATTCGATACGTTTCGGTCCTATTAGGTACGTTTCGGTCCTAATCGGTACGTTTCGGTCCTATTCGGTCCTATTAGGTACGTTTCGGTCCTAATCGGTACCTTTCGGGCCTAATCGGTGCGCTTCGGTCCTATTCGGTCCTATTAGGTACGTTTCGGCCCTAATCGGTACGTTTCGGTCCTATTTGGTACGTTTCGGTCCTATTAGGTACGTTTCGGTCCTAATCGGCGCGTTTCGGTCGGCGCGTTTCGGTCCTATTCGGTCCTACTAGGTACGTTTTCGGTCCTAATCGGTACGTTTCGGTCCTATTCGGTACGTTTCGGTCCTATTAGGTACGTTTCGGTCCTAATCGGTACGTTTCGGCCCTATTCGATACGTTTCGGTCCTATTAGGTACGTTTCGGTCCTAATCGGTACGTTTCGGTCCTATTCGGTCCTATTAGGTACGTTTCGGTCCTAATCGGTACGTTTCGGGCCTAATCGGTGCGTTTCGGTCCTATTCGGTCCTATTAGGTACGTTTCGGCCCTAATCGGTACGTTTCGGTCCTATTCGGTCCTATTAGGTACGTTTCGATCCTAATCAGTACGTTTCGGTCCTATTCGGTACGTTTCGGTCCTATTCGGTCCTGTTAGGTACGTTTCGGTCCTAATCGGTACGTTTCGGCACTTTTCGGTACGTTTCGGTCCTATTAGGTACGTTTCGATCGTAATCGGCGCGTTTCGGTCCTATTCGGCCCTATTAGGTACGTTTCGGTCCTAATCGGTACGTTTCGGTCCTATTCGGTACGTTTCGGTCCTATTAGGTACGTTTCGGTCCTAATTGGTACGTTTCGGTCCTATTCGGTACGTTTCGGTCCTAATCGGCGCGTTTCGGTCCTATTCGGTCCTATTAGGTACGTTTCGGTCCTAATCGGTACGTTTCGGTCCTATTCGGTACGTTTCGGTCCTATTCGGTCCTATTAGGTACGTTTCAGTCCTAATCGGTACGTTTCGGTCCTATTCGGTACGTTTCGGTTCTATTCGGTCCTATAAGGTACGTGTCGGTCCTAATCGGTGCGTTTCGGTCCTATTCGGTCCTATTCGGTACGTTTCGGACCGAATCGGTACGTTTCGGCCCTATTCGATACGTTTCGGTCCTATTCGGTCCTATTTGGTACGTTTCGGTTCTAATCGGTGCGTTTCGGTCCTATTCGGTACGTTTCGGTCCTATTCGGTCCTATTAGGTACGTTTCGGTCCTAATCGGTATGTTTCGGTCCTATTCGGTCCTATTAGGTACGTTTCGGTCCTAATCAGTACCTTTCGGTCCTAATCGGTACGTTTCGGTTCTATTCGGTCCTAATAGGACCGAAACGCACCGATTAGGACCGAAACGTACCTAATAGGACCGAATAGGACCGAAACGTACCGAATATAACCGAAACGTACCGATTAGGACCGAAACGTACCTAATAGGACCGAATAGGACCGAAACGCACTGATTAGGACCGAAACGTATCTAATAGGACCGAATAGGACCGAAACGCACCGATTAGGACCGAAACGTACGTAATAGGACCGAATAGGACCGAAACGTACCGAATAGGGCCGAAACGTACCGATTAGGACCGAAAGGTACCTAATAGGACCGAAACGCACCGATTAGGACCGAAACGTACCTAATAGGACCGAATAGGACCGAAACGTACCTAATAGGACCGAATAGGACCGAACCGTCCCGAATAAGACCGAAACGTACCGATTAAGACCGAAACGTACCTAATAGGACCGAATAGGACCGAAACGTACCGAATAGGATCGCAACGTACCGATTAGGACCGAAACGTACCTAATAGGACCGAATAGGACCGAAACGTACAGAGTAGGACCGAAACGTACTGATTAGGACCGAAACGTACCTAATAGGACCGAATAGGACCGAAACGCACCGATTAGGACCGAAGCGTACCTAGTAGGACCGAATAGGACCGAAAGTTACCGAATAGGGCCGAAATGTACCGATTAGGACCGAAACGTACCTAATAGGACCGAATAGGACCGAAACGTACCGAATAGGACCGAAACGTACCTAGTAGGACCGAATAGGACCGAAACGTACCGAATAGGGCCGAAACGTACCGATTAGGACCGAAACGTACCTAATAGGTCCGAATAGGACCGAAACGTACCGAATAGGACCGAAACGTACCTAATAGGACCGAAACGTATCGAATAGGACCGAAACGTACCTAATAGGACCGAATAGGACCGAAACGCACCGATTAGGACCGAAACGTACCTAATAGGACCGAATAGGACCGAAACGTACCGAATAGGGCCGAAACGTACCGATTAGGACCGAAACGTACCCTCCCCATATAGGCTTCTCATCCGCCAGGCTTCTCATCCGCCACGGTTCTCATCCGCCGCGTTCATCCGCCCGCTCATCCGCCAGCTCATCCGCCCTGCCCTCATCCCCCGATTAGACGGACCCGAGTTTAGACGACATATTTGACGGAATTAACTTTTAAAATTACATTTGTAGGCGTTTGACATCATTTATTATTATTATTATTATCATAGCGCTTAAATTTTATAAATATAGCACTCCAGACTACGTGCTGAAAATATTGAGGCATCCGATCGGAGCGTTTGAGAACAGCGAAACTGAAGTCTGCCTGTTTAATACAAATCTGGCCGCTAATTAACAGAATCCTGGCCAGTTGACCCAGCTCAGGATTTGTCTTCTTGTTGCCAGAATTAGTTTAAGCGCAAAACAGTATGCATTTTGCATTTAGCGATGTATTAATAGCAAATGTTTGCATATATATATATATATATATATATATATATATATATATATATATATATATATATATATATATATATATATATATATATATGTGTGTGTGTGTGTGTGTGTGTATAATTTATTTCTATTTCTTTTTATTTATATATTTATATATCTGAGTAGAACTACAAGAGGCGCTATACAAAGCGCTATACAAATTTCACATTAAATTACATTAATGCAGCTTCTGCGTTGATCCTAAATGATTATTTACACAAAATGCATTCAAAAACCGCATTCAATCATATTTTCAGTAGGCCTACCCATAGTTCTTATAAGTATAATTAAGTGGGTTTTTATAGTGGATCATTCAAATTTTACAATGGTAATTTGGCATCGCTTCGATAAAAGAGCTTGCTAAAATATTGTGCTATAATCCTGGCCACATGGCCAGGATTGAAATATTGTGGCCAGGAAATTGTGAATTTCTCGTTTTGCCGTTTTAATTCTTTTAAAAATAGAACTTTGTACATTTTCTGACTTTAAAAAGCATTTTTAGTAAATTTGCCGTCCGTTCCATGATATTATAGTGCAAAATTGGATAAAAATTGTACTGACAACTGGTTTGTAGCTTTCAAACATTTAAGGTGGCCAGAAGTCCATTAGTTTACCCTAATCGTCTACAAATTTGCCTTGGCTACTATATGCCTATAGACCTAACTGGCGACTAAATAATTATTGTTCTGCAGAAGTCGAGTGTCGTTTCTCTAATATTGTCTGTCGACAAGATGAGAGCATACGATCAGAAATCGGTGAACATGTCGAATTCTTTTCGATCCATTTTCGATGCTGTTCTGTTTCTTTCGAACTGACGAACGAGAGAATACACTTCGCTTTTGCTTCTGTTTGAATAAAGATAGCAAACTCTGTTAGGCCTACCATTTTCAATGTTTCATAGGCCATAAGCCGAGTTTTCATTAGTTAGGCATAGGCCCTACACAGTTCTCGGTGAGCTAGAATGCTAGATCATTGAAATATGGAGCCATAGAAGTCTTTTATACCGGTAGTTCATCTGTCAGACTGTGGTATCTGTATTAATCTACATAAGACGTGTTCTATACAGCAGTTGCGGCTTCACGAGCGAGATACAAATTTATTAACGTTTAACTGTAGCAGTCACAAACAGCATAATATCTATTAATATGAGCGCTTGAACAGTGTTACAATGTATAACATTTCGGCTCTTTGGCAACTTGGAGGTTTAAGTTGAGGAGGGCCTACGAATATGAGAGTGCCTAGCTGGGCCCTCGAAGACCTTAAAACGGTCTTGCTCATTAGTCAGGTGTTGAAGGGGACTAGAACAACCAGAGGCCGAGGGCCAATGGTTGGCTTACCTAGGGTCCCAGATTTTTACTTAGCCTCCGATTTTTGTGTTGGAGGGTGAGGGTCAGATGCCCCCTCCCCCACCCGCCCACCCACCCGGTTCAAAGTCCTTATGAACTTACTGCCCAAAGAGTGCCTCGTTGGTCGATGGCCCCGACTGCAGACCCATCGCCGTCGGATTGTTGAACCGAGGAAGGCGACGGGCAGCAGCCGGGCCCGAGGCGTCGCCGGCGGGCCCCCAGCCGCCTCCGTCGGGCGGGAGGCGAACAATCTCTGCCAGGAACTCCGCCGGCGTCTGCGTCTCCACTTTCTCCCTGGTCGGTCGAAGGAACTGGACGCACGAATCCATCGGACGCGCGGGGGGGTCGACCGAGGAGGAGGAGGAGGAGTAGTAGGATCGCAGCGACCCATCCCGCCCCGGGCGATCCGGTGTAAGGACCGATGGGTTGTGGCGGCCCTGGCTCGACGGTCGGTAGGTCCGGGGTCTTGCCGGCGCCCAGCCGGGTTCCTCGAGTCCGGTGGGCGGTTGAGAGAGGTCCTTAAGTCTCGGAAGGGTGGAGTACAGACTGTCGTGAAACGACTGCGGTTTCCCTGCAGTGGATAATAAATAATTATTATAACACTAGCAGAAATTCAACCAATAGTTTTTTAAAGTCTTCTGCGGCACCTCGTCTAAGCCAAATGAACAAGCGCCATATTGAAACGCCGAGGTATGTCGAACTATGTTCTTTTTTAGTTTTTACCTCCTCGGCATGCCAGAGTCGTCGCTGGCGGAGACCGATGGTAGAAACGGTCGTCGCTGGCCTGGTGGAGACGGTAAATAGACTCCTCGGTGGGCAAATGGTCGTAGAGCAGTGACGGCGGTGATGATGACGATACTGCGCTTAGGTTCGCCAACGTGTCTTGGACCCGATACATCATGACACACTCGAAACAAGTAGGCTACGACAACATTACACGTGCATAGTAAGACAACAACGACGACTGAAAACCGTTGCCACTGTAGCCACCCCCCACCCCAGCAGTGGCGGCTCCACCCGTGGGGCCAGGCAGTGGCGGCTCTAGGATTTGGCAAGTGGGGGGCCGTTGGGGTGGCAACTTCTAATCATGGGGCCCAACCAATTGTTTTTTGATGTATGTAGCATTAAGTATAGGATCCCAACTGGGGGGCCAGGCTCTCAATAGGGCACACGGGCCCCTGGAGCCCCCACTTGGAGCCAGCCACTGCTATTGAGTGCCTGCCCCCAGTTGGGACCCTATACTTAATGCTACATACATTAAACAACAAATGGTTGGCCCCATGAATAGAAGTCCCCCCTAATGCCCCCCCCCACTTGCCAAATCCTAGAGCCGCCACTGACCCCATGCACCCTATATTTTGATCCAATATTAATCTCATTGTAGGCGCCATTGATAGGCCTAACAGCGACGACGATGAAGATTATTAGGCCTATAAAAATGATGTGCCTAATCAATTAATGTTAACAAGCCCATTAGGCCTACAATGGTTGTTTACCGATTGTCCCGGGAGAATTCCAGTTTCGATCTGTGCTGTGGGAGCTGTGTGGGGGGCTGGACACCCAACGAATCTACGACGACCATAATAGTATAGCATAATTTAATATAGCCTAATATAATGTAATATAATTATATAATAAAAAATAATACAAAAATAATATAAAAATAAGATATTATTTAAGTATATATATATATATATATATATTATTTATATATATATATATATATATATATATATATATATATATAATTCTAAGGCGTTAATTAAGATGCTCGCCTGATCGCCAAAATTTTAACGTAAATTGCATTTTGGGGGATTTTATTTAATTGAAGGAACGGTTTCCGTCTTCAAAATCTTGTCGATCTGGAGTGACGGCATAAAAATGTTCCGGGTAAGCGCTGTCCCTCCCTCCCTCTCCCTTTCCAGTCTCCCCTCCAGCCCAGTATATGAAAAGTTCTTTCTGCATTCAGCGGGAGAGGAGGGAGCAGCTAGTGGCTGTTCCGCTATCTTCAATGCATTGAATATCCAACTGCACTTTTTTCGCTCTCTCGGGGGTTAGTGCGGGGATGTAACCTTCTAGGCCTACAGATCGAGGGCACCTCTGCAAAGAAGTTCCCGTATGGCAATGGGCCCGCTTTGACAATGGGCCCGCGTGCCAATGGGCCCGCCAATGCAAAGAACGCATAAGTTGCCCTAAAACTTCGCTAGAGTCGGAAAATTTTGGGGTGGAAGTAGCACCACCGACCCTTCACCCTTCGGTAGGCCTATGCTCGCTCTCCCCCTTAAACAGTGTTTATTCTAGCCACCTTGATATTGGGGGGAGTTTGAAATGTTTGGGGGACAAGATTTGTCTCTCAACTCTTTTTTGGGGGAAAATTTCCATCCCCAAGCCAACATATACAATTTTTGGGGTGGGGATTTTAAAACTTTGGGGGAATTTCCCCTCCTCCAACAGGCCTAGAATAAACACTGCCCTTAAAAATACGTCGGTATCGGGTGGAATTTGCGCAGGTAACCGTTTTTCACCTTCTGACTCGCAGTAGAAGCGATCCCCCGGAGTTCTTGATCAACTCCTGAACCTTCTGATGAGTCATCGTCGTTGCGTCACAGTCTTGTATCTCCAGGATGACGTCACCGGTACACAGCTCGCCATCTGCCGGAGAGCCGAGGATGGTCTGAAGAGAAATTGCTTGAGTTCAAAATTAATGAGAAAATACGAGTCGGCTGCTGCGGTCTAAGTTTTCGATATTCATCATAACTGGACTCTAATAAAGAACGGGGGAAGAGGGGGTCTCCATTAGGAAGGCATAACCTTATAATGGCCGGTTCAAGCGACCCTGGTGTTGAGAGTCATAAACCATCCCTATTAGTCCACCTTTCTATCACGTAATAGGCCTAACCGAGACTTAAGGTTCTTTTTAAAAAAATCAATGCATTCCCGAATGAAGAACAGTCAAATATTTCTGCTTGGCGAATGGAAAGAAGAAAAGGGACCCACGTTTTTTCGTGCAATAGCCTAGCTACCCTACCCCACGTCTCTAACGATTTTGTCTCCAACTACAGTGTAGGTTGGTTCTAATTAAATGTTTTGACTGTAGGCCTCGGCCTATGCCTAATGGTCCGTGATGTAGGCTACTGATTGGTGGTCATGGAGGAATCAGAAATAAATTTAACTTACTAAATAATTTATGTGAAAATAGCAATTAATTTAGGTCTAAATGAACTTAATGTTTCATCGATTTACCCGTTGCTATCGTTAAAAGTCTAAGAATCTTAGTTCCTAATAGCGTATTACTGTATTACCTACAGTTTTGTGAATATGTTATTACACGATTAGTTGTACAGTATTTATTTATTTAGCGCCATTTAAGCCGGTGGCCCGCCAGGTTCAAGAGAAGGTTACTACCGGCCGGGGCCTGATAAGAGTTTAGCAATCACTGTTCTAACTTCTAGGCTCTTCGATCGTGCCTTAGTAAAAGTGTTTCCTATAGCATTGCTAAGCCCAAACCGTCTCTGTGGCTCTTGCTGGACTGTTTGCGTTGCTGTTATCAACTGGCCAGAGGCTGTTTGTTATACTGCTGTTAGTTTCCATGCCAGACAAATACCGAGCCCAAACCTCGCGATCCTCATAGATACGGACGATGACGCTTTGACCGGCGGCATCTCGTTGCCATGGCTACGCGTCTATCGTCTGCTCTACAAGGTCGATGGCAGCAATACGGCGCTGTTTCCCCATTATTCTCTGTATTCGTCTATCTGTCTGGCTAATCTCTTTCCTGCCTCTGTCTCTCTTACCCGTCTCTGCCAATCCCTCTCTGCGTGTCTCTGTGTTAATCGCTATTCTCTCTCTCTCTCTCTCTCTCTCTCTCTCTCTCTCTCTCTCTCTCTCTCTCTCTCTCTCTCACCTCTTTCTTTTTTCTGTCTATTCTCTCTTGTCTCCGTAGCCTACATGTAGGCCTATGTCTGTCTGTCTGTGGCTATTCTCTCCTTTTTTCTGTCTCTCTGCTCTTTCTTTCTTTCTTTCTTTCTTTCTTTCTTTCTTTCTTTCTTTCTTTCTTTCTTTCTTTCTCTGGCTATCCCTTGGACTATAATGCGTGGTGAACGCTCTTTTACCTCAAATGAAAATGAATCTGCCGTAGAACAAAAACTTGATAACATTTTAACTTCAAACAACTCTCTAGGCCTACAGTGAAGTCATATTAGACCGACCAATAATAATTGCAGTGTAAGTTTACCGACCGATTAATGAGAACACAGTCGACGGAACCTTAGGCCTAAGCCACGGGGCACGACTGCGCCGTCGGAATTTCATCGTAAGACGCGCTCAGGGACATCAGGGACCGGAAGAAAGGGCGAGCTTACCTTCTGGACGGTAAGAGGTCGGTTGAGATCCATCCCACCGTGGAGCCGGAATCCCCAGGATGTGCTCGGCGAGTCCCGAAACAGGCGCATCCGTTTATCACGGCTCGGTCCTGGCATACTTTCCGCCGTTCACAGTTCGTCCTACGGAGTGTCGATGCTTGTCCGGATTTCCCGGATCACCGCGTCCCTTTGACAGCTATAGGCCTAATCGGGTTCGACCTTCGTTTCTGCAGTCTTCAGCAGCTGTAGAGGAACTGCAGCTGTAAGCAGCTACGCCTGCTTACTGCTTTTCTCCTAAACGCCGTTTGTTTAAGATGGATCTTGGGTTGGGGTGGGGGGTAGGAGGTTAGATTGATAGCTGTCGTTCGGCTGTAGAGGCAGCGCCAGCCATTATCTAGTTCTGCCTTTTGTCTTGAGTGGGAGGAGGGGGTAAGGGTAGCGTAAGCAATGAGCATTGCTCGTACATAACCAGTGCCAAACCGATACGGAAAGTAGTAAACGCTATCTGCAGACTCCGTGCAAAAAACACTTCTCTAGTGTTTATTCTAGGCCCTTTTTGATTCCCCCAAAAGTTTGAAAATTCTCACCCAAAAATTTCTATATGTTGCATTGGGGGATGTAAATTCCCTCCCCAAGTGTGACGAGAGGGGGGTTATTTTGGAGAGGGGGGAAAAGAGAAGGATATGACCATATAGAAGAGTATTTGAAAGAAAAGGAAGGACGTGATGACCATTTTTTGCTCATCACCACATTTGAGAACAAATTATATCAGGATGACCTTTTTTTGCTCGTCAAGGTTTTTGGGCTGACAAACCTTCTTCCCCCAAACGTTTCAAACCCCCTCCCCCAATGTCAAGGTGGCTAGAATAAACACTGCTTCTCCACATCTGACGGAGTCAAATTGCATCAAGTGCCGCACTGCATCGCCGATGCGTGCTCTGCATAGACATAAATGACCTCTTCTTCATCAAATACAAACGCATAGACATAAATACTGTAATATTTGTGGTTACAGTGAAAAACAGCAACATTGTCGTGGACACTGAGGGTACGGGAACCCCCACCCCCTTATTCTGGCTGGGATAAGCAGAGAGGGATTTGCACAAAACACCCGATAAATCTTGTGGGGGTGGGGTAGGCTAATTGGAACCAAATTAGTGAGTGACCCAACTTCCCGTGAACTTTTTGACAACTTTTATTGCTAGTAGACTATTTTACTAGAAAATGTCGATGTGACCGCTTATTCCAGAACCCTGGCTGGCTACGTAGCCACCGTAGGGTGATATATAAGAAAACCAAATGCTTGATCAATGTATAACTTTAATGTTTAAAGTTAAACCCAATTAGAGAGTGACACAAACCCCCCATCCCCACCCCGCACCAAAACATTTCTCCCCGTCCCCACCCCATCCCCGCATTGCTTCTCCCCGTCCCCACCCCATCCCCGCAGCATTTGTCCCCATCCCCTCCCCATCCCCGCACCAGACTTTTTCGTCCCCTCATTCTCCCCTGCAGTAAGCCGTCAACATGCGTTAACAAAATTATGATGTCATGCTTTCGACTGTTAAATGGTATTATAATTAAACGTTTAATTCAGCGAACAAAAGATTAATAACAGCATCAGCACTCCATTGTGCAACCTTCTCGTAGTGTGGCCACACTCCACTCACTCAGTTATACGTTAATAAGGATATTCGCTCACTTTTACTTTTAATCAATTTATCGATGCGCATTTTTCCATTTATGACTACGAGTGATGGAAAATAACAAGCCTTGTGCCCAAGACAATAGAAGTTAAAAGGGACACAGAAAAGGAAGTAGGCCTACTAGGCAGTACTTCCGGCACATTGATAACGCCGTGTATTAATTCCACACATACCTACTTAACGAATAACCAAATGGGTTACTAAGTACTCTCCATGCAGAAAAACAAGAACGCCTGCACAACGTCATCAATAGTATTAATATCATCAACTTGATAATACCGATACCGTCACCGCGGTATTACCGTGGTAAATGTCCCCGTTCCCGCGGTATTACCGCGTGACAAGAACCCGTTACCGCGGTGATACCGCACTTTTTGGCCAAATTGTCCCCACTACCGCGGTAATTACCGCGGTTACCGCGGATTTCCCGCGGTAGCCGTTACCGTGTCACTCTCTAAACCCAATTACAAACCCACACATATTGGATAATTATATAATTTCATGTATGAAATCCTTCCTTGTGTTCATTATTTGCAGCCATTAGACATAGCTAAGATACCAGGCCAGCAAAATTAATATGAACAACCAAATTCAGTGCTACCACCAGTGCTATTATCATAGCAGTTAGATGGTTTAGCATATCACACATCTCCAGTTTTGTATGAAAGGACAATGTAAATGTGAAACACACTGTTGCAGAGTAACCTTGTGGTGAATGAGAATTTCACATTGTAATGCAATCACATATTTCATTGAAATGTGAACCATGTCTACCGGAAAAACCTAAACTGTCCCAGCCTGGTCGAGAACAGAGCAGCCGCGTTAGGCAAAATTGTTCGTTGCGTAAAAATAGTTTACAACGTCGTAAGAGTCTTACGCTTTACGACGTCTGTACGACTTCCTCGACCTGAAAAGAATCCGCTATGACGTATTCGTCGTCGATCGGGATGTAGTTCGCGGCGATGGATTCCTGGCCAAAGAGGATGCCGCCGCTGCCGTCCCTTTTCCCGTGCGTGTTCAGGTGCCGGTTGAGGTGCGACTTGACGACGAACGCCTTCTCGCACAGGTGGCACTTGTGCTTGCGCTCGCCGCGATGGAACTTCATGTGTATCGTCAGCGAGCTCTGCGCCGGGAACGTCTTTCCGCACAGCTGGCAGACGTATGGCCGGTCGCCGGTGTGCATCACCAGGTGTCGCTTCAGCGCCTGGCTGTCGGTGAAGCCCTTGCCGCAAGTGTCGCAGTTGTGCGACCGGACGTTCGTGTGTATCTGCGCATGCTTCTGCAGGTTCGCCTTCTGCTTGAAGCGCCGTCCGCACGCGTCGCACGCATACGGCATCGCGCCGGTGTGCTGGCGGTTGTGGACGCGCAGCGCGCCATTCGTCCGGAACCGGTTGCCGCAGACGTCGCAGCTGTACGGGCGCTCGTTCGTGTGCTGGCGCCGGTGCTCGGTCAGGTACGACGCCTGCGAGAACGCCTTCTTGCAGTAGTTGCAGACGAACGGCTTCAGTCCGCTGTGCTTCATGTTGTGCTTGAGCAGCTGCGACTGCTGCTTGAAGGTGAGGCCGCAGGTCTCGCAGGAGAACGGGCGCTCCCCGGAGTGGATACGCTCGTGCTGTTCCAGGCAGTAGCGCTTCGTGAACGGCTTGCTACAGTACAGGCAGATGTATTTGCTCCTGTGGTTGGCATATGCCTCCTGTCCCTTGGTCTCTATCGTCGGCGGACTGTGGTCGGCCAACTTGTGCGCCAGGAGCTCCGAAACGGTCTCGAAAGTCGCCCGACAGACGTCGCAGAAATGTCTGACGACTGCAAACTTCGTGGTGGCGGTTTTGGAATCCAGGATTTCGGAATTCTGATCTTCGTCGGACGATGCCCGGTTCCTGTTGTCGTTCTCGTCCTTCAAATTCTCCGACTGCTGTTGTACACCGCTGCCGCATGCATCAATGTCAGCATCGGTGTCAGCCGCCAGCGTATTGAACTCACCGACGCCAGCTGTTCGTCTGCTTCTGACAAGATCGTCGATGACGTTCTCCGACAGACAGATGGTCGCTGGCTCATCCCACGCTGGCACTGCTTTGTTTGCGTGTTCCGTCATGTGCTGGCGCAGCACCGACGGGTACTGAAAATTCGTCTTGCATTCGCTGCAGACAAACACGTCGGGTTCCACATGAGTTTCATGGTGAGCAAGAAGTTCACCGTGGCTCGAAAATCCCGCTCCGCAGGACGTGCACTTGAGGTCATTCCGCACTCCGTGCCCGATCCGGTGGTGCTCGAGGTCAGCACGACTGTGTGCGACCTCCGCGCACTCGGGACAGACGAAACCCTTGTGGACGAGAAGATGGCTGCTGAGAAGGTCGTTGGTCTCGAACGACTGCAGGCAGAACGAGCAGACGTACGGCAAATGGCGCAAGTGAAACCGCAGGTGCTTCCTCAGGTTCGAAGGCGACGCAAAGCTGTGATTGCACTTCGGGCAGACGTGAGACTTTGTGGGGCTGTGCGTCGACAGGTGCTCCCTCAGGCCCTGTTCGTTTTCAAAGGCCTGGCCACAAGTCGAACACCCAAACGACGATTTGGTGCCTTTGAGAATACCAGTAATCACACCTTTGGGTTCGTCAAACAGCATCGACGTGATGTGCTTGGCGACAGCGCTGTTCACCCTGGTTCTTCTTCTTCCAGATTCCAGCCGGTGCGATTCCAGGTGCTTCCTGAGCGCCGCCTGGCGGCCGAACTGCTTGATGCATAGGCCACACGAGTAGCGACCCCCCGAGAGTGAATTCTCGCCTATGGAGCACTCCTCTTGAGGCGCCGCAACTGAGACAGACGGTCCGTCCGTGAACGTTTTGCTGCCCTGATGGTCCGCAGTAACGACCAACGAAGCAAGATCTCCGAACTGCGACGTTAGAACGACTTCTTCCACTTCGCTTTTTATTTCGATGACTCCAAATTCGAGAGGTTCGACAACTTCGTCTTCAGGACATCGCGAAGTCCCAGGTTTGCTAGCAGACAACTGCTTTCTACAGATGTAACAACATACAAACTAGAAAACAACTACAAATATCACAAACTTTAAAACAAAGCACAGCATTTCATTATCCAAATATATTTATTTTTGGGAAAATATAAATCTCTACATCGCCTTGTGCTACTATTTGCTCTGGTTTATTAAATTCATTTGATTTTAAAAACTTACCAACAAACTGCTACAAAACACAAAACACTTGCCAACTTTGAGTCACAAAACAACCAAATAATAATAACCAGGACATCTGACGAGAGAGAACGAGGTCGAGATTATTTCACAAAATTGGCAACAGGCTTTTTTTTAGCTTATCAGTATTAATTTTCTCAATGTTCTAATATATTCCATCTTTGAATGCTAAAAAGTTGTCAGATGTTACACATTTTCAGAGATGTAAACTTCTATTAGGCCTCTATGCTCAAGTTCGCCACTTTTTGAGAAGCTACGCTAGGGAAAGGGAAAGGTATAGGGGACACTAAAGGGGTTGGGCCCTCCACTTTATTTAATCCATGTTTATGCCTACAGGTATATACACTATTCAGTTAGGAAAACTTCTGATATTGAGGAGTCCTGGAAGTAAACAGCCAAATAGTTAAATGTTCTCAGTGGAATGAGGTACAAAGAAACAAAAGCCCCTGTTATACCAATAAAATCAGACGGCCACTCTCATAGACACGTGCAAAAAATATATTTATATAAATATTAACTAGCGGTGAAATATTTGCCAGGCCACATCTTATGTAGTTTCAAGAGCTAGGTAATGGAAGGTTTCCAATCATAGAATAGTCCTGCTTTATACTGACCTTTGCACCGGTCTTTTCCCGCTCATATCACTACAGATTCAGCCGTTCAGTAGATCTGATTTTTAAAACTGAAATAGCAAATACAGCAGTGTACAGGCGATGAAAGTCACAATTACTACGCTGCAAAAGTATTAAAGTAAACTAATGCGTTGATGATGGCACTACAGAAGTGACTACTAAACGTGACTATATTAGCATAATCATAAAGCTTCTTCCAAAGAAAATGCTCTAGAAAATCACAAACGAACCGACACTGATAAGCATAAACCGACCATATCAAAATTCGTATATAAATTTTACAAATCGTAATATACAAAGATTCTATCTTATATTACAAAATTTTACACTTCTTGGACGCTAGAAAGTACCGCGAATATTCCAATTTTTATTCACGATTTCGATTAAAAATTGGTACTTAGTCGACTCGATAGAAGTAGAACGAAAACAAGAACATTACTTCCGGTTCTGAAAATTTTACAAGCGCCTCACAAGAGAGGAGCAAAAAATGGTACGGACCAATCAAAGCAGTCTATCATGAACATTCATGTTATCATAGATTTATTATAATACATATTAATAATATTAAAGTCTATCATCATCATCATCATTAACCGTGGGCTCATCGCCCGTTGGTGTATAATGCCATCTCCACAGTTTTCTGCCATTCTTTCCTGTCCGTTGCTCTGTGACTAAGATCCTGTAAACTGCTTCCACGCCATTCTTCAATATCATCACACCATTCCTTGTGTGGTCTCCCTCTCTTATTGGCACCAGTGGCGTCGCCAGGAATTTTTGGTTGGGGGGGCAAAAGGGGTCTGGCGTGTCAGATTCCTTACCCACCCCTACCCCCCCCCCCTTCACAAAAAAACTTTCTCACAGGATTTGCACGAATCTGGTAGGTGGTCTGGGGCTGGTTGGGGGGGCAGTTGCCCCCATTTGCCCCCCCGTGGCGACGCTAATGATTGGCACCCTCCATTATTCCAAACATTAGATTTTTGATCTTTCTGTCCTCTTTCATTCTGCATATGTGTCCGAAAAGTTGGAGTTTCCTTTGTTTTACTCTTTCCAGCATGGTTTGTTTGGGCTGAATTCTCCTGTATAGTTCTTCATTTGTGATTTTTTCGACCCATCCGATTCGTAGTATTTTTCTATAACATTTTCTTTCAAAGGCTAGTATTTTTCTTTCCAGGTCTTTGGTGATGGTCCATGTTTCGCATCCATATAAAAAGCTGCTGAAGATACAGGTTTCGAGTACTTTCTTTTTTGTTTAAAGTCTATGCATGTTATCAAATTTTCTATAATGGCGGCTGAATCGGGAGAACTTGGAAGTGGCGGTCGAGAAGGAAAAATTGTTTTTATGCATTGTGATAATGTGACAACTCCTATATGCTGAATAAAACTTTGATGCGACACGTCCGAAAGGCTCACAATGGAATACCGAGACCGAAACATTGGGATAAAGGAAGAAAACCTAAGAGAACAACTGGCGACGAGTACCATGTGATCAGTGTATACAAGTTTTTACAGCTAAACGGTAAGAATCCAAATTTAATTGAGTTTCTGGTTTTCCACTACATCTCTCTTAAAGTCTCTTCATATGTTGTAAAGTACTGTAAGGCGCTTGTCGATGAGATAAACGATGAAATCAATGTTGCAAAGTTCTACAGTCATGGGGAAAGTTGGGAATTTTATGGTGACCTCTGACCAACATTTTGGGTTCAAAACTGGGGTGTGATGCTCAGGTGCTTTATACACGTTGAGGGGGTAATAAGTCACCTCAATAGAAATGCATGCACGCTGTCATTTCTGCTCTTGACATTTTGAAGGCTTTTGCTAAAATTAGTCACTATGGGCTGTTTTGGAAGCTGATACAAAGGCAAAGCCCTTGGTATTTTATTCAAATTTTACTCAACTGTTATGCCAAATGTAATGTTATGGTTAGATGGGGTAATGCCTTGTCAGAATCTTTCACTGTAGTGGCTGGGGTACGACAAGGAGGGGTTCGTTCACCTTTGCTACTTGCTCTTTATATTGATGATGTGATTTTAAAGTTGCAAAATTCTGGATGCGGCTGCTATATCAGTGATCTGTTTCTTGGATGTTTATTGTATGCGGTTGATATCTTATTGTTGTACACACTATATCCGGCATGCAGCACATGCTTGATATTTGCACCAATGACTTGTTGGATCTAGATATGACATTTAATGTGAAGAACTCTATGGTCATGAGGATTGGGACACGTTGCAATATAATGCATGTGCTGCACTGGTCCTGGATGGTGCTGCTTTGCCATTTGTGGACGAGATTAGGTATCTTGGAGTGCCACTGAAAAAGGGCCGGCACTTCAGGTTATCTATTTTGAAAGTTAATTAAAATTTTTCACACTTTTAACTTTGTATAGTCGCAGCAGAGCTGCTGCGTCTGAATTGATATGTGTTAACCTTGTAAAGAGCTACTGTCTACCTATTGTATTGTATGGCATGGAAGCCATATGTCCAAACAAAAATACTCTTAATGCTCTTGACAGATTGATTCAAGTAGCTGTGTGTAAAATTTTTTAATCATGTGACGCAGGTAATGTTATTATTATAATTATTAAAATTAAGATTACTGTGGTAACTAATCCATAAAGACTTCGTGAACACATTACAGTGTCAAAACAGAGTCATAACTAGTTCGAAATAGCCAGGTCTTTAAGCGCTTCTTAAACGCATCTAGTGATGGTGAGAGTTGAATGGCCTGTGGTAAACCATTCCAGACCCGTGGTGCTGCCACGGGAAATGCGCGAACATCCACGGTGGAAAGACGCATTCGTGGGACGAGTAGCGCTGCAGTGGAGGCCGATCTGTTGAATGTTGATTGTATTAGAGTTTTGATGGGTTTGGAAAGTATATATGTTGCTGTCTTAAAGTTACTGTGGATTGACATATACGCTGTGCTGTTTGATTGATAGCAGCTGGATGATTGACAGCTAATATATGATACATCGCGACTGTCTCATTGATATATATATATATATATATATATATATATATTTTCTTCTTCTTCTTCTTCTTCTTCTTCTTCTTCTGACTTCTTCTTCTCTTCTTCTTCTTCTTCTTCTTCTTCTTCTTCTTCTTCTTCTTCTTCTTCTTCTTCTTCTTCTTCTTCTTCTATTTAGTTGATTCCCTCGTTCTCGTACAGACAATAGCGTTAGGGTGTAGTATACTGCTTGCATTTCGCAAACCTCTCATTGTTTGTGGCATTTCGAATGATCTAGAATAAAATTGAGGCAGAATATATTGACAATTCTAGTACGGTTTGGCACAGCAAAGATGGGGACACACGAATATGTGGTTTTAATTCGTTTCATCACTCTTCTGAATTTTTGCATATCTTTTGGAATAGTACTGTAGGAATAAATAGTCCTTCTGCAGTACAATGTCAAACAGGGTATACATTTTTAACCAAAATGTACCGAGTCCAACAGGGGTGGGATTGAAAATATGTCTTTTTTGCGTACGTACTATATGGACGGCCCCTAATGTCGTTTCAAACGACTCATCATTTTTCATGGCATTTCGAATGCTCTAGAATAAAATTGAGATAGAATATTCTCTCTCTCTCTCTCTCTCTCTCTCTCTCTCTCTCTCTCTCAGTGGCCATGGAGTAGTAGTAGTAGTTGTTGTTGTTGTTGTTGTTGTTGTTGTAATAGTAGTATTAGTAGCGCTCGTGTGTTGAATGGCATGGATGAATTGCGTCTTGTTTCAAGCGATGTTTAGAAAAGACGTAAGGGATTCAAATATTTGAATGACAAAAGATGTTTACAACGGGAAATGTAGTCCCCGTTTAGGATCTCTCACATCTCTCGGAAATATTTGCATTTATATAAAGCCACCCTTCATAACCCTCCAATGTCTTTTGTTTGAAGGGGAATTGAATAATAAGAAGGCCTATGCTTTGATATCGATCTAGGATACCTTCAGGTGCAGTGCGTTTTTTTAGCAGTGCTCCATGCTGCCCTAGGCGACTTTCAAACTCAATTATTATTAATACTATTATTATTATTATTATTATTATTATTATTATTATTATTATTAGTAGTAGTAGTAGTAGTAGTAGTAGTAGTAGTAGTAGTAGTAGTAGTAGTAGTAGTAATAGTAGTAGTAGTAGTAGTTGTTGTTGTAATAGTAGTATTAGTAGTGCTAGAAAATGTGGTAGTAGTAGGGATCCGTGCTTAGGGCGCAGTGCTCTTTTTTTGAGGCGCAGTGCGCTTTTTTTAGCAGTGCTCCGTGCTGCCTTAGGCGACATTCAAACTCAATTATTATTAATACTATTATTATTATTATTAGTAGTAGTAGTAGTATTTATAGTAGTAGTAGTAGTAGTAGTAGTAGCAGTAGTTATAGTAGTTGTTATTTTTGTAATAGTTGTGCTAAAAAAAGTCGTAGTAGTAGTGATCCATGCTTAAGTTGCAGTGCTCTTTTTTCAAGGCGCAGTGCGCTTTATTTAAACACTGCTCCATGCTGACCTAAACGACTTTATTTTTATTACTATTATTAATATTGTTAGTAGTAGCAGCAGTAGTAGTAGTAGTTTATTATTATTTTATTATTATTATTATTATTATTTTATTATTATTATTATTATTATTTTTATTATTATTAGGAGTAGTAGTAGCAGTAGTAGTAGTAGTTGTTGTTGTTGTTGTAATAGTAGTGCTAGAAAAAGTAGTAGTAGTAGTAGTGATCCGTGCTTAGGCCGCAGTGCTCTTTTTTCAAGGAGCAGTGCGCTTTTTTTAAACAGTGCTCCATGCTGCCTTAAACCTTTGAGATGGGGACACAAGAAATGTGGATTGAATTCGTTTCATTACTTTTTTATAGCCTACTATAACTACTACTAATGCGTTAATGTGGATGACCCCTCTGTTAGAGTCTGTTGAATTTCATCAGAATATCGGGATTGAAGATACTGTTTGCCTATATGATAGATCTCCACAGATCTCCACAGTGCGGAAATGGCTATCCGCAGTGCGGGGATGGCTATGGTGCCGTTCTCCATTCTTGCGAAACAGTGTCAAACAGGGTATCAATTTTATATTATATGTTTGTGGTCTATTAAACCTGTGATACAAGAAACAAGGTATCTTAAGACCCTTCTTATTTCTCTGTCGACTTTTTAGGCATATGACAGAGAATAGATTTCTGAAAGACTTTGTATAATGTCAACTCAAATGGCTCACCATTTTTCGTGGCATTTCGAATGATCTAGAATAAAAGTGATACAGAATATATTTCCTACTCTAGTACGGTTTGACGCAATGGAGACGGGGACACAAGAAAATGTGTATTGAATTCGTTTCATCATTATTCTTAATTTTTGCATATCTATAGCCTACTATAGCAATAGTATCTACTAAGTATCTACTAATGATCTACTAAGGCGTAAATGTGGATGACCCGTCTTCTGAGAGTGTGTTGAATTTCATCAGAATATTGGGGTTGAAGATACTGCTTGCCTATAGGCCTATAGATTTAACCGCAGCAGAGCGTGGATGGATCTCAGCAGTGCGAAATGGCTATCCGCAGTGCGGGATGGCTATGGTGCAGTTCTTTGAACGGTGTCAAACGGGTTTCATTTTTATAATATTTTTGTGGTCTATTAAACCTGTAAAACCGGCTATCTTATAACCCTTCCTATCTCTCGAATGAGTTTTTGACAGAGAATAGAGTTCTGAAAGACTTTGTATATTGTCGACTAAAATGGCTCGCCATTTTTCGTGGCATTCGAATGATCTAGAATCAATGTGATACAGAATATATTTCCTACTCTAGTACGGTTTTGACGATCGGAGATGGGGACACAAGAAACTGTGGATTGAATTGTTTCGTCTCTCTTCTTAATTTTTGCATATCTATAGCCTACTATAGCAATAGTATTCTACTAAGGCGTAAATGTGGATGACCCTGGATGACCCTTCTGTTAGACTCTGTTGAATTTCATCAGAATATTGAGGTTGAAGATGCTGCTTGCGTTGGCAGATTTCAATCTGAATAATTATTATTTTTCTTATTGCCATTATTGTCCTTGGTTCTCGTGACAGTCAATGGCGTTAGTGTGTAGTATGAAATGGTTGGGAGCGCTCTATTTTGAACCCTGTAGATCGAAATTGAGAATGATATTATTTATTATTCTTGCAAATTTTAAGGCAATGACGAAGGAACAAGAGTAAAATGTGGATTTTGTCGCAGAATTTCTTGAAATCGATTAGATTTTTACTGTGCCATACAGCACGAAAGTGCCATCCAGAGAGAGAGAATCCAGAGAGAGAGAGAGAGAGAGAGATAGAGAGAGAGAGAGAGAGAGAGAGAGAGAGAGAGAGAGAGAGAGAGAGAGAGGAGAGGGTTTTAATTCGTTTCATCACTCTTTTGAATTTTTGCATATCTATATCTGTTGCACTAGTACTACTGAGGCATATATGTAGATGACCCTCTGTTAGAGTCTGCTGAATTTAATAAGAATATCGGGGTTGAAGATACTGCTTGCCTATAGGCCTATAGATTTAACCGCCGCAGTGTGTGGATGGATCTCCGCAGTGCGGAAATGGCTATCCGCAGTGCGGGGATGGCTATGGTGCAGTTCTCCATTCTTCCGAAACAGTGTCAAACAGGGTATCAATTTTATATTATATGTTTGTGGTCTATTAAACCTGTGATACAAGAAACAAGGTATCTTAAGACCCTTCTTATTTCTCTGTCGACTTTTTAGGCATATGATCACTCTTCTGAACTTTTCAAACTCAATTATTATTAATACTAGTAGTAGTAGTAGTAGTAGTAGTAGTAGTAGTAGTAGTAGTAATAGTAGTAGTTGTTGTAATAATAGCATTAGTAGTACTATAAAATGTGGTAGTAGTAGTGATCCGTGCTTAGGCCGCAGTGCTCTTTTTTTAAGGCGCAGTGCGCTTTTTTTTAGCAGTGCTCCATGGTTCAGTAGGCGACTTTCAAACTCAATTATTATTAATACTATTATTATTATTATTATTAGTAGTAGTAGTAGTAGTAGTTGTTGTTGTTGTTGTAATAGTAGTATTAGTAGTGCTAAAAAATTTGGTAGTAGTAGTGATCCGTGCTTAGGCCGCAGTGCTCTTTTTTTAAGGCGCAGTGCTCTTTTTTTAGCAATGCTCCATGCTGCCCTAGGCGACTTTCAAACTCTATTATTAATATTATTATTATTATTATTATTAGTAGTAGTAGTAGTAGTAGTAGTAGTAGTAGTTGTTGTTGTTGTAATAACACGATTTCATGCACCATGCGCCTTTTTTTCTTAGCAGTGCCCCTGCTGCCTTAAACGACTTTCAACCTGAATTTTATTATTGATATCTTTTTAGTAGTAGCAGTATTAGTAGTAGTAGTAGTTGTTCTTATCTCTCATTCGATTTTTTAGACATTTGACAGAGAACAAATTTCTGAAAGACTTTGTAGGCCTATAGTGTTGTTTCAAATCGCTCACCATTTTTCGGGGCATTTCAAATGCTCTCGAATAAAACTGAGGTAGAATATATTAACAATTCTAGTACGGTTTGACTCAGCTAAGCTGGGGACAGATGAAAATGTGGGTTTAATTTGTTTCATCACTCTTCTGAATTTTGCATATCTATAGCCTACTGTAGCACTAATCCTTGCATGCTACAATGTCAAACAGGGTATCAATTATATAATATTTTTGTGGTCTATAGAATTTGCATACAAGAAGCCAGCTCTCTTAAACCCTTTCTTATCTCTCATTCGATTTTTTAGACATTTCACAGAGAACAGATTTCTGAAAGACTTCCAATAGTGTTGTTTCAAATGAATCACCATTTTTCTGGGCATTTCAAATGCTCTCGAATAAAACTGAGGTAGAATATATTGACATTTCTAGTATGGTGTGACTGAGCTAAGCTCGGGACAGATGAAAATGTGGTTTTTATTTGTTTCATCACTCTTTTGAATTTTGCATATCTATAGCCTACTGTAGCACTAATCCAGGGTATCAATTATATAATATTTTTGTGGTCTATAGAATTTGCATACAAGAAACCAGCTCTCTTAAACCCTTTCTTATCTCTCATTCGATTTTTTAGACATTTCACAGAGAACAGATTTCTGAAAGACTTCCAATAGTGTTGTTTCAAATGAATCACCATTTTTCTGGGCATTTCAAATGCTCTCGAATAAAACTGAGGTAGAATATATTGACATTTCTAGTATGGTGTGACTGAGCTAAGCTCGGGACAGATGAAAATGTGGTTTTAATTTGTTTCATCACTCTTCTGAATTTTGCATGTCTATAGCCTACTGTAGCAGACATCCTGGCATTCTCCAATGTCAAACAGGGTATCAATTATATAATAATTTTGTGGTCTATGGCAAGAAACCAGCTCTCTTAAATCCCTTCTTATCTCTCATACGATTTTTTAGACATTTGACAGAGAACAGATTTCTGAAAGACTTTGTAGGCCTATAGTGTCATTTCAAATGGGTCACCATATTTTGTGGCATTTCGAATGCTCTAGAATAAAATTGAGGCAGAATATGTTGATAATTCTAGTACTGTTTGACTGAGCTAAGCTGGGGACAGATGAAAATGTGGTTTTTATTTGTTTCATCACTCTTTTGAATTTTGCATATCTATAGCCTACTGTAGCACTAATCCAGGGTATCAATTATATAATATTTTTGTGGTCTATAGAATTTGCATACAAGAAACCAGCTCTCTTTAACCCTTTCTTATCTCTCATTCGATTTTTAGACATTTGACAGAGAGCAGATTTCTGAAAGACTTTGTAGGCCTATAGTGTCGTTTCAAATGGCTTACCATTTTTCGTGTGGCATTTCAAATGCTCTAGAATAAAACTGATTTAGAATATATTGATAATGCTAGTACTTTTTGACTGAGCTAAGCAGGGGACAGATGAAAATGTGGTTTTAATTTGTTTCATCACTCTTTTGAATATTGCATATCTATAGCCTACTGTAGCACTAATCCTTGCATACTCCAATGCCAAACAGGGTATCAGTTATATAATATTTTTGTGGTCTATAGAATTTGCATACAAGAAACCAGCTCTCTTTAACCCTTTCTTATCTCTCATTCGATTTTTAGACATTTGACAGAGAACAGATTTCTGAAAGACTTTGTAGGCCTATAGTGTCGTTTCAAATGGCTCACCATTTTTCGTGGCATTTCAAATGCTCTCGAATAAATCTGAGGTAGAATATATTAACAATTATAGTACGGATTGAATCAGCTAAGCTGGGGACAGATGAAAATGTGGGTTTAATTTGTTTCATCACTCTTCTGAACTTTTCAAACTCAATTATTATTAATACTAGTAGTAGTAGTAGTAGTAGTAGTAGTAGTAGTAGTAGTAGTAGTAGTAGTAGTAGTTTGTTGTAATAATAGCATTAGTAGTACTATAAAATGTGGTAGTAGTAGTGATCCGTGCTTAGGCCGCAGTGCTCTTTTTTTAAGGCGCAGTGCGCTTTTTTTAGCAGTGCTCCATGGTTCAGTAGGCGACTTTCAAACTCAATTATTATTAATACTATTATTATTATTATTATTATTAGTAGTAGTAGTAGTAGTAGTAGTTGTTGTTGTTGTAATAGTAGTATTAGTAGTGCTAAAAAATTTGGTAGTAGTAGTGATCCGTGCTTAGGCCGCAGTGCTCTTTTTTTAAGGCGCAGTGCTCTTTTTTTAGCAATGCTCCATGCTGCCCTAGGCGACTTTCAAACTCTATTATTATTAATATTATTATTATTATTAGTAGTAGTAGTAGTAGTAGTAGTAGTTGTTGTTGTTGTTGTAATAGTAGTATTAGTAGTGCTAGAAAATTTGGTAGTAGTAGTGATCGGTGCTTAGGCCGCAGTGCTCTTTTTTTAAGGAGCAGTGCGCTTTTTTTTTTTTTGCTCCATGGTTCAGTAGGCGACTTTCAAACTCAATTATTATTAATACTATTATTATTATTATTATTAGTAGTAGTAGTAGTAGTAGTAGTAGTAGTAGTTGTTGTTGTTGTTGTAATAGTAGTATTAGTAGTGCTAGAAAATTTGGTAGTAGTAGTGATCCGTGCTTAGGCCGCAGTGCTCTTTTTTTAAGGCGCAGTGCTCTTTTTTTAGCAGTGCTCCATGCTGCCCTAGGCGACTTTTAAACTCAATTATTATTAATATTATTATTATTATTAGTAGTAGTAGTAGTAGTAGTAGTAGTAGTAGTAGTAGTAGTTGTTGTTGTAATAAATAGTAGTATTAGTAGTGCTAGAAAATTTGGTAGTAGTAGTGATCCGTGCTTAGGCCGCAGTGCTCTTTTTTAAGGCAGAGAGTGCTCTTTTTTTAGCAATGCTCCATGCTGCCCTAGGCGACTTTCAACTTTCAAACACAATTATTATTAATACTATTATTATTATTATTAGTAGTAGTAGTAGTAGTAGTAGTTGTTGTAATAGTAACAGTAATAGTAGTAGTAGTAGTAGAAAAATTTGGTAGTAGTAGTGATCGGTGCTTAGGCCGCAGTGCTCTTTTTTTAGGCGCTGTGCGCTTTTTTTTAGCAGTGCTCCGTGGTTCAGTAGGCGACTTTCAAACTCAATTATTATTAAAACTATTATTATTATTATTATTAGTAGTAGTAGTAGTAGTAGTTGTTGTTGTTGTTGTTGTAATAATAGTATTAGTAGTGCTAGAAAATTTGGTAGTAGTAGTGATTATGAATATTATGAATGCCTAGCACTTTTGATATGCAAGAGATAGTGCCCTAGTTTTTGAAAAATCTTCATTACTGCCACACTGTCACACTGAAACTGACACACTGACACAATGAAACTGACCCACTGACACACTGAAACTGACACACAGACACACTGAAACTGACACACAGAAACTGACACACTGAAACTGACACACTGACACACTAAAACTGACCTACTGACACACTGAAACTGACACACTGACACACTGAAACTGACACACTGACACACAGAAACTGACACACTGACACACTGAAACTGACACACTGACACACTGAAACTGACACACAGACACACGGAAACTGACACACTGAAACACTGAAACTGACACACTGACACACTGATACTGTCACACTGACACACTGAAACTGACACACTGAAACTGACACACTGAAACTGACACACTGAAACTGACACACTGACAACTGACTGACACACTGACAACTGACACACTGAAACCGACAAACTGACACACTGAAAAACTGACACACTGGAACTGACACACTGACGCGCTGAAACTGACACACTGACACACTGAATCTGACACACTGACACACTGAAACTGACACACACACTGAAACTGACACACTGACACACTGAAACTGACACACTGAAACTGACACACTGACTGACACACTGAAACTGACACACTGACACACTGAAACTGACTCGCTGACACACTGAAACTGACACACTGAAACTGAAACACTGAAACTGACACACTGACACACTGAAACTGACACACTGACACACAGAAGCTGACACCCCGACACTGGCACACTGACACCCTGAAACTGACACACAGAAACTGACACACTGAAACAATGAAACTGACACACTGACACACTGAAACTGACACACTGACACACTGGTAGGTTGAAAATGTCCATTAACACCATTTTAAGCATTAGGGAATACTACAGGCAATATTATGAATGCCTAGCACTTTTGCTATGCAAGAGATAGTGCACTAATTTTTGAAAAATGTTCATTACTAGGTCCTCTTCACTTGCAAGAAAAAAGTGCTAGCCATTCACACGTCTGCCAATGCCATTCTCTTTTATTATTATTATTAGTAGTAGTAGTAGTAGTTGTTGTTGTTGTTGTTGTTGTTGTTGTAATAGTAGTATTAGTAGTGCTAAAAAATTTGGTAGTAGTAGTGATCCGTGCTTAGGCCGCAGTGCTCTTTTTTTAAGGCGCAGTGCTCTTTTTTTAGCAATGCTCCATGCTGCCCTAGGCGACTTTCAAACTCAATTATTATTATTATTATTATTATTATTAGTAGTAGTAGTAGTAGTAGTAGTAGTAGTAGTTGTTGTTGTTGTTGTAATAGTAGTATTAGTAGTGCTAGAAAATTTGGTAGTAGTAGTGATCCGTGCTTAGGCCGCAGTGCTCTTTTTTTAAGGAGCAGTGCGCTTTTTTTAGCAGTGCTCCATGGTTCAGTAGGCGACTTTCAAACTCAATTATTATTAATACTATTATTATTATTATTATTATTAGTAGTAGTAGTAGTAGTAGTAGTAGTAGTAGTAGTAGTTGTTGTTGTTGTAATAGTAGTATTAGTAGTGCTAGAAAATTTGGTAGTAGTAGTGATCCGTGCTTAGGCGCAGTGCTCTTTTTTAGGCGCAGTGCGCTTTTTTTAGCAATGCTCCATGCTGTAGTAGGCGACTTTCAAACTCAATTATTATTAATACTATTATTATTATTATTATTATTATTATTATTATACTAGTAGTAGTAGTAGTAGTAGTAGTAGTAGTAGTAGTAGTAGTAGTAGTAGTTGTTGTTGTTGTTGTTGTTGTAATAATAGTATTAGTAGTGCTAGAAAATGTAATAGTAGTAGTGTTTCCGTGCCTGGGCCGCAGTGCTCTTTTTTTTTAAGGCGTAGTGCACTTTTTTTAGCAGTGCTCCATGCTGCAGTAGGCGACTTTCAAACTCAATTATTATTAATATTAGTAGTAGTAGTAGTAGTAGTAGTAGTAGTAGTAGTAGTAGTAGTAGTAGTAGTAGTAGTAGTTTGTTGTTGTTGTAATAACACGATTTCATGCACCATGCGCCTTTTTTTCTTAGCAGTGCCCCTGCTGCCTTAAACGACTTTCAACCTGAATTTTATTATTGATATCTTTTTAGTAGTAGCAGTATTAGTAGTAGTAGTAGTTGTTCTTATCTCTCATTCGATTTTTTAGACATTTGACAGAGAACAAATTTCTGAAAGACTTTGTAGGCCTATAGTGTTGTTTCAAATCGCTCACCATTTTTCGGGGCATTTCAAATGCTCTCGAATAAAACTGAGGTAGAATATATTAACAATTCTAGTACGGTTTGACTCAGCTAAGCTGGGGACAGATGAAAATGTGGGTTTAATTTGTTTCATCACTCTTCTGAATTTTGCATATCTATAGCCTACTGTAGCACTAATCCTTGCATGCTACAATGTCAAACAGGGTATCAATTATATAATATTTTTGTGGTCTATAGAATTTGCATACAAGAAGCCAGCTCTCTTAAACCCTTTCTTATCTCTCATTCGATTTTTAGACATTTCACAGAGAACAGATTTCTGAAAGACTTCCAATAGTGTTGTTTCAAATGAATCACCATTTTTCTGGGCATTTCAAATGCTCTCTCGAAAAAACTGAGGTAGAATATATTGACATTTCTAGTATGGTGTGACTGAGCTAAGCTCGGGACAGATGAAAATGTGGTTTTAATTTGTTTCATCACTCTTCTGAATTTTGCATGTCTATAGCCTACTGTAGCAGACATCCTGGCATTCTCCAATGTCAAACAGGGTATCAATTATATAATAATTTTGTGGTCTATGGCAAGAAACCAGCTCTCTTAAATCCCTTCTTATCTCTCATACGATTTTTAGACATTTGACAGAGAACAGATTTCTGAAAGACTTTGTAGGCCTATAGTGTCATTTCAAATGGGTCACCATATTTTGTGGCATTTCAATGCTCTAGAATAAAATTGAGGCAGAATATGTTGATAATTCTAGTACTGTTTGACTGAGCTAAGCTGGGGACAGATGAAAATGTGGTTTTTATTTGTTTCATCACTCTTTTGAATTTTGCATATCTATAGCCTACTGTAGCACTAATCCAGGGTATCAATTATATAATATTTTTGTGGTCTATAGAATTTGCATACAAGAAACCAGCTCTCTTTAACCCTTTCTTATCTCTCATTCGATTTTTTTAGACATTTGACAGAGAGCAGATTTCTGAAAGACTTTGTAGGCCTATAGTGTCGTTTCAAATGGCTTACCATTTTTTTTGGCATTTCAAATGCTCTAGAATAAAACTGATTTAGAATATATTGATAATGCTAGTACTTTTTGACTGAGCTAAGCAGGGGACAGATGAAAATGTGGTTTTAATTTGTTTCATCACTCTTTTGAATATTGCATATCTATAGCCTACTGTAGCACTAATCCTTGCATACTCCAATGCCAAACAGGGTATCAGTTATATAATATTTTTGTGGTCTATAGAATTTGCATACAAGAAACCAGCTCTCTTTAACCCTTTCTTATCTCTCATTCGATTTTTTAGACATTTGACAGAGAACAGATTTCTGAAAGACTTTGTAGGCCTATAGTGTCGTTTCAAATGGCTCACCATTTTTCGTGGCATTTCAAATGCTCTCGAATAAATCTGAGGTAGAATATATTAACAATTATAGTACGGATTGAATCAGCTAAGCTGGGGACAGATGAAAATGTGGGTTTAATTTGTTTCATCACTCTTCTGAACTTTTCAAACTCAATTATTATTAATACTAGTAGTAGTAGTAGTAGTAGTAGTAGTAGTAGTAGTAGTAGTAGTAGTAGTAGTAGTAGTTGTTGTAATAATAGCATTAGTAGTACTATAAAATGTGGTAGTAGTAGTGATCCGTGCTTAGGCCGCAGTGCTCTTTTTTTAAGGCGCAGTGCGCTTTTTTTAGCAGTGCTCCATGGTTCAGTAGGCGACTTTCAAACTCAATTATTATTAATACTATTATTATTATTATTATTATTAGTAGTAGTAGTAGTAGTAGTAGTAGTTAGTTGTTGTTGTTGTAATAGTAGTATTAGTAGTGCTAAAAAATTTGGTAGTAGTAGTGATCCGTGCTTAGGCCGCAGTGCTCTTTTTTTAAGGCGCAGTGCTCTTTTTTTAGCAATGCTCCATGCTGCCCTAGGCGACTTTCAAACTCTATTATTAATATTATTATTATTATTAGTATTAGTAGTAGTAGTAGTAGTAGTAGTAGTAGTAGTAGTTGTTGTTGTAATAGTAGTATTAGTAGTGCTAGAAAATTTGGTAGTAGTAGTGATCGATGCTTAGGCCGCAGTGCTGCTTTTTTTTAAGGAGCAGTGCGCTTTTTTTTTAGCAGTGCTCCATGGTTCAGTAGGCGACTTTCAAACTCAATTATTATTAATACTATTATTATTATTATTATTATTAGTAGTAGTAGTAGTAGTAGTAGTAGTAGTAGTTGTTGTTGTTGTAATAGTAGTATTAGTAGTGCTAGAAAATTTGGTAGTAGTAGTGATCCGTGCTTAGGCCGCAGTGCTCTTTTTTTAAGGCGCAGTGCGCTTTTTTTAGCAATGCTCCATGCTGTAGTAGGCGACTTTCAAACTCAATTATTATTATACTATTATTATTATTATTATTATTATTATTATTTTATTTGTAGTAGTAGTAGTAGTAGTAGTAGTAGTAGTAGTAGTAGTAGTAGTTGTTGTTGTTGTTGTAATAATAATAGTATTAGTAGTGCTAGAAAATGTAATAGTAGTAGTGTTCCGTGCCTAGGCCGCAGTGCTGCTTTTTTTTAGACATTTAGTGCACTTTTTTTAGCAGTGCTCCATGCTGCAGTAGGCGACTTTCAAACTCAATTATTATTAATATTAGTAGTAGTAGTAGTAGTAGTAGTAGTAGTAGTAGTAGTAGTAGTAGTAGTTGTTGTTGTTGTTGTTGTAATAACACGATTTCATGCACCATGCGCCTTTTTTTCTTAGCAGTGCCCCTGCTGCCTTAAACGACTTTCAACCTGAATTTTATTATTGATATCTTTTTAGTAGTAGCAGTATTAGTAGTAGTAGTAGTTGTTCTTATCTCTCATTCGATTTTTTAGACATTTGACAGAGAACAAATTTCTGAAAGACTTTGTAGGCCTATAGTGTTGTTTCAAATCGCTCACCATTTTTCTGGGCATTTCAAATGCTCTCGAATAAAACTGAGGTAGAATATATTAACAATTCTAGTACGGTTTGACTCAGCTAAGCTGGGGACAGATGAAAATGTGGGTTTAATTTGTTTCATCACTCTTCTGAATTTTGCATATCTATAGCCTACTGTAGCACTAATCCTTGCATGCTACAATGTCAAACAGGGTATCAATTATATAATATTTTTGTGGTCTATAGAATTTGCATACAAGAAGCCAGCTCTCTTAAACCCTTTCTTATCTCTCATTCGATTTTTTTAGACATTTCACAGAGAACAGATTTCTGAAAGACTTCCAATAGTGTTGTTTCAAATGAATCACCATTTTTCTGGGCATTTCAAATGCTCTCGAATAAAACTGAGGTAGAATATATTGACATTTCTAGTATGGTGTGACTGAGCTAAGCTCGGGACAGATGAAAATGTGGTTTTAATTTGTTTCATCACTCTTCTGAATTTTGCATGTCTATAGCCTACTGTAGCAGACATCCTGGCATTCTCCAATGTCAAACAGGGTATCAATTATATAATAATTTTGTGGTCTATGGCAAGAAACCAGCTCTCTTAAATCCTTCTTATCTCTCATACGATTTTTTTTAGACATTTGACAGAGAACAGATTTCTGAAAGACTTTGTAGGCCTATAGTGTCATTTCAAATGGGTCACCATATTTTGTGGCATTTCAAATGCTCTAGAATAAAATTGAGGCAGAATATGTTGATAATTCTAGTACTGTTTGACTGAGCTAAGCTGGGGACAGATGAAAATGTGGTTTTTATTTGTTTCATCACTCTTTTGAATTTTGCATATCTATAGCCTACTGTAGCACTAATCCAGGGTATCAATTATATAATATTTTTGTGGTCTATAGAATTTGCATACAAGAAACCAGCTCTCTTTAACCCTTTCTTATCTCTCATTCGATTTTTAGACATTTGACAGAGAGCAGATTTTGAAAGACTTTGTAGGCCTATAGTGTCGTTTCAAATGGCTTACCATTTTTCGTGGCATTTCAAATGCTCTAGAATAAAACTGATTTAGAATATATTGATAATTCTAGTACTTTTTGACTGAGCTAAGCAGGGGACAGATGAAAATGTGGTTTTTTATTTGTTTCATCACTCTTTTGAATATTGCATATCTATAGCCTACTGTAGCACTAATCCTTGCATACTCAATGCCAAACAGGGTTATCAAATATAATATTTTTGTGGTCTATAGAATTTAGTATTAGAAACCAGCTAACCTTTAACCCTTTCTTATCTCTCATTAGTTTTTTAGACATTTGACAGAGAACAGATTTCACAAGACTTTTTATTCAGCTCCTAAAAATTGAGTTATCTGATCCGTGCATTAGCTCCAATTTGAGAGCATTTTTTATAAATGCAGAAGCTAGATTTCTTAAAATATATTTAAATTTATAGTGTCTCAATTCTAAGCTGGGATGCTGAAAATTATTTTAATTTGTTTCATTTGTCTTCTTTGAACTTTAAACTCTTAAGTAGTATTATATTAGTAGTAGTAGTAGTAGTAGTAGTAGTATAGCAGTATAGTAGTTGTTGGTTTGATGTAATAATAGATGGATTATAGTTAGAAAATGTTTAGTAGTAGTAGAAGATTTTTTAGCATTAGGCCGCAGTGCTCTTTTTTTAAGGCGCAATGCTTTGTTTTTTTTAGCAGTGCTCCATGCTTCAGTAGGCGACTTTCAAACTCAATTATTATTAATATAGTATTATTAGTATTAGTAGTAGTAGTAGTAGTAGTAGTAGTAGTAGTTGTTGTTGTTGTAATAATAGTATTAGTAGTAGTAAAAATTTGGTAGTAGTAGTGATCCGTGCTTAGGCCGCAGTGCTCTTTTTTAAAAAGTGCTCTTTTTTTAGCATGCTCCATGCAGTAGGCGACTTTCAAACTCAAATATTTATTAAAATTATTATTATTAGTAGTAGTAGTAGTAGTAGTAGTAGTAGTTGTTGTTGTAATAGTATTAGTAGTATAGTAGTGCTAAAAATTTGGTAGTAGTATTTTATTCATGCTTGAACCCAGTGCTCTTTTTAAGATTGACTTTTTTTTAGCAGTGCTCCATGGTTATTAGGCGACTTTCAAACTCAGCTTTATTATTATTAATGTTTTATTATTATTATTAGTAGTAGTAGTAGTAGTAGTAAATAGTAGTAGTTGTTGTTGTTGTTGTAAAAGTAGTAGAAATTAGTATATTTAAAAACTAGTAGTAGTAGTTCTTTGAGTGAAAATTTTTTTAAGTGCAGTGCTCAGATTTTTGCATGCTCCATTCAAACTCAAATTTGGCGACTATTAAACTCAGATTATTATTTTGTAGTAGGATGTAAGTTTTAGTAGTAGTAGTAGTAGTAAAAGTTGTTGTTGTTGTTGTAGTAGTATTAGTAGTAGTGCTAGAAAATTTGTAGTAGTAGTAGTAGTGATTATGAAAGTTAAGACTTTTTCTGACCATTTTATCTTTTTGCAGTGCTAAAACTGAGCAGGCTTTCAAACACATTATTATTAATTTATTATTAGTAGTGCCCAAGTTTTACTAGATAGTTTTAGTAATGTGTATTTGTAAGTTTCAATAGTGGTTAGTAGTCAAATTATGCTGAAATTTTAAGACACCTATTTGACATTTGTTTAGTTTTTATAAAACTGTAGTGCTGAATTTGCAAAAAAAATTTTTATTTATTATTAGAATAGCATTAGTAGTAGCTGAGTATAGTACTGCTTTAATTTTTAATGTAGTAGTAGTAGTAGTAGTAGTAGTAGTAATAGTTTTCTTATCTCATTTTTTTTTAGACATTTGACAGAGAACAGTTTCTGAAAAATCTTTGTAGGCCTATAGTGTTGTTTCAAATGAATCACCATGACACATGGCATTTCAAATGCTCTCTAAATAAAACTGAGGCAGAATATAGACATTTCTAGTACTGTTTGACTGAGCTAAGCTTAAAACAGATGAAAATGTGGTTTTATTTGTTTCATCACTCTTTGACATTTTGCATATCTATCTATTGCACACTACTGAAACTGATGCACAATGTCAAACAGGGTATCAATTATATAATATTTTTGTGGTCTAGATTTGCATACAAGAAACCAGCTCTCTTTAACCCTTTCTTATCTCTCATTCGATTTTTAGACATTTGACAGAGAACAGATTTCTGAAAGACTTTGTAGGCCTATAGTGTCGTTTCAAATGGCTTACCATTTTTTTGTAAAGATTTCAAATGCTCTAGAATAAAACTGATTTAGAATATATTGATAATTCTAGTACTTTTTGACTGAGCTAAGCTGGGGACAGATGAAAATGTGGTTTTAATTTGTTTCATCACTCTTTTGAATATTGCATATCTATAGCCTACTGTAGCACTAATCCTTGCATACTCCAATGCCAAACAGGGTATCAATTATATAATATTTTTGTGGTCTATAGAATTTGCATACAAGAAACCAGCTCTCTTTAACCCTTTCTTATCTCTCATTCGATTTTTAGACATTTGACAGAGAACAGATTTCTGAAAGACTTTGTAGGCCTATAGTGTCGTTTCAAATGGCTCACCATTTTTCACTGGCATTTCAAATGCTCTAGAATAAATCTGAGGTAGAATATATTAACAATTATAGTACGGATTGAATCAGCTAAGCTGGGGACAGATGAAAATGTGGGTTTAATTTGTTTCATCACTCTTCTGAACTTTTCTCAAACTATTAATACTGAAGTAATACTAGTAGTAGTAGTAGTAGTAGTAGTAGTAGTAGTAGTAGTAGTAGTAGTAGTAGTAGTAGTAGTTGTTGTAATAATAGCATTAGTAGTACTATAAAAATGTGGTAGTAGTAGTGATCCGTGCTTTGCTTTGCCAAAGTGCTCTTTTTTAAGGCGCAGTGCGCTTTTTTTAGCAGTGCTCCATGGTTCAGTAGGCGACTTTCAAACTCAATTATTATTAATACTATTATTATTATTATTATTATTATAGTAGTAGTAGTAGTAGTAGTAGTTGTTGTTGTTGTTGTTGTAGTAATAGTAGTAGTAGTAGTGCTAAAAAAAAATTTAGTAGTAGTGATCCGTGCTTAGGCCGCAGTGCTCTTTTTTAAGGCGCAGTGCTCTTTTTTTAGCAATGCTCCATGCTGCCCTAGGCGACTTTCAAACTCTATTATTATTATTATTATTATTATTATTAGTAGTAGTAGTAGTAGTAGTAGTAGTAGTAGTAGTAGTTGTTGTTGTTGTTGTTGTAATAGTAGTATTAGTAGTGCTAGAAAATTTGGTAGTAGTAGTGATCCGTGCTTAGGCCGCAGTGCTCTTTTTTTAAGGAGCAGTGCGCTTTTTTTAGCAGTGCTCCATGGTTCAGTAGGCGACTTTCAAACTCAATTATTATTAATACTATTATTATTATTATTATTAGTAGTAGTAGTAGTAGTAGTAGTAGTAGTAGTAGTAGTTGTTGTTGTTGTAATAGTAGTATTAGTAGTGCTAGAAAATTTGGTAGTAGTAGTGATCCGTGCTTAGGCCGCAGTGCTCTTTTTTTTTAGGCGCAGTGCTTTTTTTTTAGCAATGCTCCATGCTGTAGTAGGCGACTTTCAAACTCAATTATTATTAATACTATTATTATTATTATTATTATTATTATTATTTGTAGTAGTAGTAGTAGTAGTAGTAGTAGTAGTAGTAGTAGTAGTTGTTGTTGTTGTTGTTGTTGTAATAATAGTATTAGTAGTGCTAGAAAATGTAATAGTAGTAGTGTTCCGTGCCTAGGCCGCAGTGCTCTTTTTTTAAGGCGTAGTGCACTTTTTTTAGCAGTGCTCCATGCTGCAGTAGGCGACTTTCAAACTCAATTATTATTAATATTAGTAGTAGTAGTAGTAGTAGTAGTAGTAGTAGTAGTAGTAGTAGTAGTAGTAGTAGTTTGTTGTTGTTGTTGTAATAACACGATTTCATGCACCATGCGCCTTTTTTTCTTAGCAGTGCCCCTGCTGCCTTAAACGACTTTCAACCTGAATTTTATTATTGATATCTTTTTAGTAGTAGCAGTATTAGTAGTAGTAGTAGTTGTTCTTATCTCTCATTCGATTTTTTAGACATTTGACAGAGAACAAATTTCTGAAAGACTTTGTAGGCCTATAGTGTTGTTTCAAATCGCTCACCATTTTTCGGGGCATTTCAAATGCTCTCGAATAAAACTGAGGTAGAATATATTAACAATTCTAGTACGGTTTGACTCAGCTAAGCTGGGGACAGATGAAAATGTGGGTTTAATTTGTTTCATCACTCTTCTGAATTTTGCATATCTATAGCCTACTGTAGCACTAATCCTTGCATGCTACAATGTCAAACAGGGTATCAATTATATAATATTTTTGTGGTCTATAGAATTTGCATACAAGAAGCCAGCTCTCTTAAACCCTTTCTTATCTCTCATTCGATTTTTAGACATTTCACAGAGAACAGATTTCTGAAAGACTTCCAATAGTGTTGTTTCAAATGAATCACCATTTTTCTGGGCATTTCAAATGCTCTCGAATAAAACTGAGGTAGAATATATTGACATTTCTAGTATGGTGTGACTGAGCTAAGCTCAGGACAGATGAAAATGTGGTTTTAATTTGTTTCATCACTCTTCTGAATTTTGCATGTCTATAGCCTACTGTAGCAGACATCCTGGCATTCTCCAATGTCAAACAGGGTATCAATTATATAATAATTTTGTGGTCTATGGCAAGAAACCAGCTCTCTTAAATCCCTTCTTATCTCTCATACGATTTTTTAGACATTTGACAGAGAACAGATTTCTGAAAGACTTTGTAGGCCTATAGTGTCATTTCAAATGGGTCACCATATTTTGTGGCATTTCAATGCTCTAGAATAAAATTGAGGCAGAATATGTTGATAATTCTAGTACTGTTTGACTGAGCTAAGCTGGGGACAGATGAAAATGTGGTTTTTATTTGTTTCATCACTCTTTTGAATTTTGCATATCTATAGCCTACTGTAGCACTAATCCAGGGTATCAATTATATAATATTTTTGTGGTCTATAGAATTTGCATACAAGAAACCAGCTCTCTTTAACCCTTTCTTATCTCTCATTCGATTTTTAGACATTTGACAGAGAGCAGATTTCTGAAAGACTTTGTAGGCCTATAGTGTCGTTTCAAATGGCTTACCATTTTTCGTGGCATTTCAAATGCTCTAGAATAAAACTGATTTAGAATATATTGATAATTCTAGTACTTTTTGACTGAGCTAAGCAGGGGACAGATGAAAATGTGGTTTTAATTTGTTTCATCACTCTTTTGAATATTGCATATCTATAGCCTACTGTAGCACTAATCCTTGCATACTCCAATGCCAAACAGGGTATCAGTTATATAATATTTTTGTGGTCTATAGAATTTGCATACAAGAAACCAGCTCTCTTTAACCCTTTCTTATCTCTCATTCGATTTTTTAGACATTTGACAGAGAACAGATTTCTGAAAGACTTTGTAGGCCTATAGTGTCGTTTCAAATGGCTCACCATTTTTCGTGGCATTTCAAATGCTCTCGAATAAATCTGAGGTAGAATATATTAACAATTATAGTACGGATTGAATCAGCTAAGCTGGGGACAGATGAAAATGTGGGTTTAATTTGTTTCATCACTCTTCTGAACTTTTCAAACTCAATTATTATTAATACTAGTAGTAGTAGTAGTAGTAGTAGTAGTAGTAGTAGTAGTAGTAGTAGTAGTAGTAGTTGTTGTAATAATAGCATTAGTAGTACTATAAAATGTGGTAGTAGTAGTGATCCGTGCTTAGGCCGCAGTGCTCTTTTTTTAAGGCGCAGTGCGCTTTTTTTAGCAGTGCTCCATGGTTCAGTAGGCGACTTTCAAACTCAATTATTATTAATACTATTATTATTATTATTATTATTAGTAGTAGTAGTAGTAGTAGTTGTTGTTGTTGTTGTTGTAATAGTAGTATTAGTAGTGCTAAAAAATTTGGTAGTAGTAGTGATCCGTGCTTAGGCCGCAGTGCTCTTTTTTTAAGGCGCAGTGCTCTTTTTTTAGCAATGCTCCATGCTGCCCTAGGCGACTTTCAAACTCTATTATTAATATTATTATTATTATTAGTAGTAGTAGTAGTAGTAGTAGTAGTAGTAGTAGTTAGTTGTTGTTGTTGTAATAGTAGTATTAGTAGTGCTAGAAAATTTGGTAGTAGTAGTGATCGGTGCTTAGGCCGCAGTGCTCTTTTTTTAAGGAGCAGTGCGCTTTTTTTTAGCAGTGCTCCATGGTTCAGTAGGCGACTTTCAAACTCAATTATTATTAATACTATTATTATTATTATTAGTAGTAGTAGTAGTAGTAGTAGTAGTAGTAGTAGTAGTTGTTGTTGTTGTAATAGTAGTATTAGTAGTGCTAGAAAATTTGGTAGTAGTAGTGATCCGTGCTTAGGCCGCAGTGCTCTTTTTTTAAGGCGCAGTGCGCTTTTTTTAGCAATGCTCCATGCTGTAGTAGGCGACTTTCAAACTCAATTATTATTAATACTATTATTATTATTATTATTATTATTATTATTATTATTATTAGTAGTAGTAGTAGTAGTAGTAGTAGTAGTAGTAGTAGTAGTTGTTGTTGTTGTTGTTGTTGTTGTAATAATAGTATTAGTAGTGCTAGAAAATGTAATAGTAGTAGTGTTCCGTGCCTAGGCCGCAGTGCTCTTTTTTTAAATGCGTAGTGCACTTTTTTTTTAGCAGTGCTCCATGCTGCAGTAGGCGACTTTCAAACTCAATTATTATTAATATTAGTAGTAGTAGTAGTAGTAGTAGTAGTAGTAGTAGTAGTAGTAGTAGTAGTAGTAGTAGTAGTAGTAGTTGTTGTTGTTGTAATAACACGATTTCATGCACCATGCGCCTTTTTTTTTAGCAGCAGTGCCCCTGCTGCCTTAAACGACTTTCAACCTGAATTTTATTATTGATATCTTTTTAGTAGTAGCAGTATTAGTAGTAGTAGTAGTTGTTCTTATCTCTCATTCGATTTTTTAGACATTTGACAGAGAACAAATTTCTGAAAGACTTTGTAGGCCTATAGTGTTGTTTCAAATCGCTCACCATTTTTCGGGGCATTTCAAATGCTCTCGAATAAAACTGAGGTAGAATATATTAACAATTCTAGTACGGTTTGACTCAGCTAAGCTGGGGACAGATGAAAATGTGGGTTTAATTTGTTTCATCACTCTTCTGAATTTTGCATATCTATAGCCTACTGTAGCACTAATCCTTGCATGCTACAATGTCAAACAGGGTATCAATTATATAATATTTTTGTGGTCTATAGAATTTGCATACAAGAAGCCAGCTCTCTTAAACCCTTTCTTATCTCTCATCATTCGATTTTTAGACATTTCACAGAGAACAGATTTCTGAAAGACTTCCAATAGTGTTGTTTCAAATGAATCACCATTTTTCTGGGCATTTCAAATGCTCTCGAATAAAACTGAGGTAGAATATATTGACATTTCTAGTATGGTGTGACTGAGCTAAGCTCGGGACAGATGAAAATGTGGTTTTAATTTGTTTCATCACTCTTCTGAATTTTGCATGTCTATAGCCTACTGTAGCAGACATCCTGGCATTCTCCAATGTCAAACAGGGTATCAATTATATAATAATTTTGTGGTCTATGGCAAGAAACCAGCTCTCTTAAATCCCTTCTTATCTCTCATACGATTTTTTAGACATTTGACAGAGAACAGATTTCTGAAAGACTTTGTAGGCCTATAGTGTCATTTCAAATGGGTCACCATATTTTGTGGCATTTCAAATGCTCTAGAATAAAATTGAGGCAGAATATGTTGATAATTCTAGTACTGTTTGACTGAGCTAAGCTGGGGACAGATGAAAATGTGGTTTTTATTTGTTTCATCACTCTTTTGAATTTTGCATATCTATAGCCTACTGTAGCACTAATCCAGGGTATCAATTATATAATATTTTTGTGGTCTATAGAATTTGCATACAAGAAACCAGCTCTCTTTAACCCTTTCTTATCTCTCATTCGATTTTTTTAGACATTTGACAGAGAGCAGATTTCTGAAAGACTTTGTAGGCCTATAGTGTCGTTTCAAATGGCTTACCATTTTTTTGTGGCATTTCAAATGCTCTAGAATAAAACTGATTTAGAATATATTGATAATTCTAGTACTTTTGACTGAGCTAAGCAGGGGACAGATGAAAATGTGGTTTTAATTTGTTTCATCACTCTTTTGAATATTGCATATCTATAGCCTACTGTAGCACTAATCCTTGCATACTCCAATGCCAAACAGGGTATCAGTTATATAATATTTTTGTGGTCTATAGAATTTGCATACAAGAAACCAGCTCTCTTTAACCCTTTCTTATCTCTCATTCGATTTTTTTAGACATTTGACAGAGAACAGATTTCTGAAAGACTTTGTAGGCCTATAGTGTCGTTTCAAATGGCTCACCATTTTTTTCGTGGCATTTCAAATGCTCTCGAATAAATCTGAGGTAGAATATATTAACAATTATAGTACGGATTGAATCAGCTAAGCTGGGGACAGATGAAAATGTGGGTTTAATTTGTTTCATCACTCTTCTGAACTTTTCAAACTCAATTATTATTAATACTAGTAGTAGTAGTAGTAGTAGTAGTAGTAGTAGTAGTAGTAGTAGTAGTAGTAGTAGTAGTTGTAATAATAGCATTAGTAGTACTATAAAATGTGGTAGTAGTAGTGATCCGTGCTTAGGCCGCAGTGCTTTTTTTTAAGGCGTGTGCTTTTTTTTAGTTGCAGTGCTCCATGGTTCAGTAGGCGACTTTCAAACTCAATTATTATTAATACTATTATTATTATTATTATTATTAGTAGTAGTAGTAGTAGTAGTAGTTGTTGTTGTTGTTGTTGTAATAGTAGTATTAGTAGTGCTAAAAAATTTGGTAGTAGTAGTGATCCGTGCTTAGGCCGCAGTGCTCTTTTTTAAGGCGCAGTGCTCTTTTTTTAGCAATGCTCCATGCTGCCCTAGGCGACTTTCAAACTCTTATTATTATTAATTATTATTATTATTATTAGTAGTAGTAGTAGTAGTAGTAGTAGTAGTAGTAGTAGTTGTTGTTGTTGTTGTTGTAATAGTAGTATTAGTAGTGCTAGAAAATTTGGTAGTAGTAGTGATCCGTGCTTAGGCCGCAGTGCTCTTTTTTTAAGGCGCAGTGCGCTTTTTTTAGCAGTGCTCCATGGTTCAGTAGGCGACTTTCAAACTCAATTATTATTAATACTATTATTATTATTATTATTAGTAGTAGTAGTAGTAGTAGTAGTAGTAGTAGTAGTAGTTGTTGTTGTAGTAGTAGTAGTAGTAGTAGAAAATTTGGTAGTAGTAGTGATCCGTGCTTAGGCCGAGTGCTCTTTTTTTAAGGCGCAGTGCGCTTTTTTTAGCAATGCTCCATGCTGTAGTAGGCGACTTTCAAACTCAATTATTATTAATACTATTATTATTATTATTATTATTATTATTAGTAGTAGTAGTAGTAGTAGTAGTAGTAGTAGTAGTAGTTGTTGTTGTTGTAATAATAGTATTAGTAGTGCTAGAAAATGTAATAGTAGTAGTGTTCCGTGCCTAGGCCGCAGTGCTCTTTTTTTAGGCGTAGTGCACTTTTTTTAGCAGTGCTCCATGCTGCAGTAGGCGACTTTCAAACTCAATTATTATTAATATTAGTAGTAGTAGTAGTAGTAGTAGTAGTAGTAGTAGTAGTAGTAGTAGTAGTAGTAGTTGTTGTTGTTGTTGTAATAACACGATTTCATGCACCATGCGCCTTTTTTTCTTAGCAGTGCCCCTGCTGCCTTAAACGACTTTCAACCTGAATTTTATTATTGATATCTTTTTAGTATTTTTAGTAGTAGCAGTATTAGTAGTAGTAGTAGTTGTTCTTATCTCTCATTCGATTTTTTAGACATTTGACAGAGAACAAATTTCTGAAAGACTTTGTAGGCCTATAGTGTTGTTTCAAATCGCTCACCATTTTTCGGGGCATTTCAAATGCTCTCGAATAAAACTGAGGTAGAATATATTAACAATTCTAGTACGGTTTGACTCAGCTAAGCTGGGGACAGATGAAAATGTGGGTTTAATTTGTTTCATCACTCTTCTGAATTTTGCATATCTATAGCCTACTGTAGCACTAATCCTTGCATGCTACAATGTCAAACAGGGTATCAATTATATAATATTTTTGTGGTCTATAGAATTTGCATACAAGAAGCCAGCTCTCTTAAACCCTTTCTTATCTCTCATTCGATTTTTTAGACATTTCACAGAGAACAGATTTCTGAAAGACTTCCAATAGTGTTGTTTCAAATGAATCACCATTTTTCTGGGCATTTCAAATGCTCTCGAATAAAAAACTGAGGTAGAATATATTGACATTTCTAGTATGGTGTGACTGAGCTAAGCTCAGGACAGATGAAAATGTGGTTTTAATTTGTTTCATCACTCTTCTGAATTTTGCATGTCTATAGCCTACTGTAGCAGACATCCTGGCATTCTCCAATGTCAAACAGGGTATCAATTATATAATAATTTTGTGGTCTATGGCAAGAAACCAGCTCTCTTAAATCCCTTCTTATCTCTCATACGATTTTTTAGACATTTGACAGAGAACAGATTTCTGAAAGACTTTGTAGGCCTATAGTGTCATTTCAAATGGGTCACCATATTTTGTGGCATTTCAATGCTCTAGAATAAAATTGAGGCAGAATATGTTGATAATTCTAGTACTGTTTGACTGAGCTAAGCTGGGGACAGATGAAAATGTGGTTTTTATTTGTTTCATCACTCTTTTGAATTTTGCATATCTATAGCCTACTGTAGCACTAATCCAGGGTATCAATTATATAATATTTTTGTGGTCTATAGAATTTGCATACAAGAAACCAGCTCTCTTTAACCCTTTCTTATCTCTCATTCGATTTTTAGACATTTGACAGAGAGCAGATTTCTGAAAGACTTTGTAGGCCTATAGTGTCGTTTCAAATGGCTTACCATTTTTCGTGGCATTTCAAATGCTCTAGAATAAAACTGATTTAGAATATATTGATAATTCTAGTACTTTTGACTGAGCTAAGCAGGGGACAGATGAAAATGTGGTTTTAATTTGTTTCATCACTCTTTTGAATATTGCATATCTATAGCCTACTGTAGCACTAATCCTTGCATACTCCAATGCCAAACAGGGTATCAGTTATATAATATTTTTGTGGTCTATAGAATTTGCATACAAGAAACCAGCTCTCTTTAACCCTTTCTTATCTCTCATTCGATTTTTTAGACATTTGACAGAGAACAGATTTCTGAAAGACTTTGTAGGCCTATAGTGTCGTTTCAAATGGCTCACCATTTTTCGTGGCCATTTCAAATGCTCTAATAAATCTGAGGTAGAATATATTAACAATTATAGTACGGATTGAATCAGCTAAGCTGGGGACAGATGAAAATGTGGGTTTAATTTGTTTCATCACTCTTCTGAACTTTTCAAACTCAATTATTATTAATACTAGTAGTAGTAGTAGTAGTAGTAGTAGTAGTAGTAGTAGTAGTAATAGTAGTAGTTGTTGTAATAATAGCATTAGTAGTACTATAAAAAATGGTAGTAGTAGTGATCCGTCCGTGCTTAGGCCGCAGTGCTCTTTTTTTTTTAAGCAGTGCGCTTTTTTTAGCAGTGCTCCATGGTTCAGTAGGCGACTTTCAAACTCAATTATTATTAATACTATTATTATTATTATTATTATTAGTAGTAGTAGTAGTAGTAGTAGTAGTAGTAGTGTTGTTGTTGTAATAGTAGTAGTAGTAGTGCTAAAAATTTGTAGTAGTAGTGATCCGTGCTTAGGCCGCAGTGCTCTTTTTTTAAGGCGCAGTGCTCTGCTCTTTTTGCAATGCTCCATGCTGCCCTAGGCGACTTTCAAACTCTATTATTAATATTATTATTATTATTAGTAGTAGTAGTAGTAGTAGTAGTAGTAGTAGTAGTAGTAGTTGTTGTTGTAATAGTAGTATTAGTAGTGCTAGAAAATTTGGTAGTAGTAGTGATCGGTGCTTAGGCCGCAGTGCTCTTTTTTTTTTTAAGTGCGCTTTTTTTAGCAGTGCTCCATGGTTCAGTAGGCGACTTTCAAACTCAATTATTATTAATACTATTATTATTATTATTAGTAGTAGTAGTAGTAGTAGTAGTAGTAGTAGTAGTAGTAGTAGTTGTTGTTGTAATAGTAGTATTAGTAGTGCTAGAAAATTTGGTAGTAGTAGTAGTGATCCGTGCTTAGGCCAGTGCTCTTTTTTAAGGCGCAGTGCTGCTTTTTTTAATGCTCCATGCTCCATGCTGTAGTAGGCGACTTTCAAACTCAATTATTATTAATACTATTATTATTATTATTATTATTATTATTATTATTGTACTAGGTAGTAGTAGTAGTAGTAGTAGTAGTAGTAGTAGTAGTTGTTGTTGTTGTTGTTGTAATAATAGTATTAGTAGTGCTAGAAAATGTAATAGTAGTAGTGTTCCGTGCCTAGGCCAGTGCTCTTTTTTTAGGCGTAGTGCACTTTTTTTAGCAGTGCTCCATGCTGCAGCAGGCGACTTTCAAACTCAATTATTATTAATATATTAGTAGTTAGTAGTAGTAGTAGTAGTAGTAGTAGTAGTAGTAGTAGTAGTAGTAGTGTTGTTGTTGTTGTAATAACACGATTTCATGCACCATGCGCCTTTTTTCTTAGCAGTGCCCCTGCTGCCTTAAACGACTTTCAACCTGAATTTTATTATTGATATCTTTTAGTAGTAGCAGTATTAGTAGTAGTAGTAGTTGTTCTTATCTCTCATCTCGATTTTTTTAGACATTTGACAGAGAACAAATTTCTGAAAGACTTTGTAGGCCTATAGTGTTGTTTCAAATCGCTCACCATTTTTCGGGGCATTTCAAATTCTCTCGAATAAAACTGAGGTAGAATATATTAACAATTCTAGTACGGTTTGACTCAGCTAAGCTGGGGACAGATGAAAATGTGGGTTTAATTTGTTTCATCACTCTTCTGAATTTTGCATATCTATAGCCTACTGTAGCACTAATCCTTGCATGCTACAATGTCAAACAGGGTATCAATTATATAATATTTTTGTGGTCTATAGAATTTGCATACAAGAAGCCAGCTCTCTTAAACCCTTTCTTATCTCTCATTCGATTTTTTAGACATTTCACAGAGAACAGATTTCTGAAAGACTTCCAATAGTGTTGTTTCAAATGAATCACCATTTTTCTGGGCATTTCAAATGCTCTCGAATAAAACTGAGGTAGAATATATTGACATTTCTAGTATGGTGTGACTGAGCTAAGCTCGGGACAGATGAAAATGTGGTTTTAATTTGTTTCATCACTCTTCTGAATTTTGCATGTCTATAGCCTACTGTAGCAGACATCCTGGCATTCTCCAATGTCAAACAGGGTATCAATTATATAATAATTTTGTGGTCTATGGCAAGAAACCAGCTCTCTTAAATCCCTTCTTATCTCTCATACGATTTTTTAGACATTTGACAGAGAACAGATTTCTGAAAGACTTTGTAGGCCTATAGTGTCATTTCAAATGGGTCACCATATTTTGTGGCATTTCAATGCTCTAGAATAAAATTGAGGCAGAATATGTTGATAATTCTAGTACTGTTTGACTGAGCTAAGCTGGGGACAGATGAAAATGTGGTTTTTATTTGTTTCATCACTCTTTTGAATTTTGCATATCTATAGCCTACTGTAGCACTAATCCAGGGTATCAATTATATAATATTTTTGTGGTCTATAGAATTTGCATACAAGAAACCAGCTCTCTTTAACCCTTTCTTATCTCTCATTCGATTTTTTAGACATTTGACAGAGAGCAGATTTCTGAAAGACTTTGTAGGCCTATAGTGTCGTTTCAAATGGCTTACCATTTTTCGTGGCATTTCAAATGCTCTAGAATAAAACTGATTTAGAATATATTGATAATTCTAGTACTTTTTGACTGAGCTAAGCAGGGGACAGATGAAAATGTGGTTTTAATTTGTTTCATCACTCTTTTGAATATTGCATATCTATAGCCTACTGTAGCACTAATCCTTGCATACTCCAATGCCAAACAGGGTATCAGTTATATAATATTTTTGTGGTCTATAGAATTTGCATACAAGAAACCAGCTCTCTTTAACCCTTTCTTATCTCTCATTCGATTTTTTAGACATTTGACAGAGAACAGATTTCTGAAAGACTTTGTAGGCCTATAGTGTCGTTTCAAATGGCTCACCATTTTTCGTGGCATTTCAAATGCTCTCGAATAAATCTGAGGTAGAATATATTAACAATTATAGTACGGATTGAATCAGCTAAGCTGGGGACAGATGAAAATGTGGGTTTAATTTGTTTCATCACTCTTCTGAACTTTTCAAACTCAATTATTATTAATCTAGTAGTAGTAGTAGTAGTAGTAGTAGTAGTAGTAGTAGTAGTAGTAGTAGTTGTAATAATAGCATTAGTAGTACTATAAAATGTGGTAGTAGTAGTGATCCGTGCTTAGGCCGCAGTGCTCTTTTTTTAAGGCGCAGTGCGCTTTTTTTAGCAGTGCTCCATGGTTCAGTAGGCGACTTTCAAACTCAATTATTATTAATACTATTATTATTATTATTATTAGTAGTAGTAGTAGTAGTAGTAGTTGTTGTTGTTGTTGTTGTTGTAGTAGTAGTAGTAGTGCTAAAAAATTTAGTAGTAGTAGTGATCCGTGCTTAGGCCGCAGTGCTCTTTTTTTAGGCGCAGTGCTCTTTTTTTTAGCAATGCTCCATGCTGCCCTAGGCGACTTTCAAACTCTATTATTAATATTATTATTATTAGTAGTAGTAGTAGTAGTAGTAGTAGTAGTAGTTGTTGTTGTAATAGTAGTATTAGTAGTGCTAGAAAAAATTTGGTAGTAGTAGTGATCGGTGCTTAGGGCCGCAGTGCTCTTTTTTAAGGAGCAGTGCGCTTTTTTTAGCAGTGCTCCATGGTTCAGTAGGCGACTTTCAAACTCAATTATTATTAATACTATTATTATTATTATTATTAGTAGTAGTAGTAGTAGTAGTAGTAGTAGTAGTAGTAGTAGTTGTTGTTGTTGTAGTAGTATTAGTAGTAGTAGTGCTAGAAAATTTGGTAGTAGTAGTGATCCGTGCTTAGGCCGCAGTGCTCTTTTTTAAGGCAGTGCTTTTTTTAGCAATGCTCCATGCTGTAGTAGGCGACTTTCAAACTCAATTATTATTAATACTATTATTATTATTATTATTATTATTATTATTATTATACTAGTAGTAGTAGTAGTAGTAGTAGTAGTAGTAGTAGTAGTTGTTGTTGTTGTTGTTGTTGTTGTAATAATAGTATTAGTAGTGCTAGAAAATGTAATAGTAGTAGTGTTCCGTGCCTAGCCGCAGTGCTCTTTTTTTTTTTTAGTAGTGCACTTTTTTTTAGCAGTGCTCCATGCTGCAGTAGGCGACTTTCAAACTCAATTATTATTAATATTAGTAGTAGTAGTAGTAGTAGTAGTAGTAGTAGTAGTAGTAGTAGTAGTAGTAGTAGTAGTTGTTGTTGTTGTAATAACACGATTTCATGCACCATGCGCCTTTTTTCTTAGCAGTGCCCCTGCTGCCTTAAACGACTTTCAACCTGAATTTTATTATTGATATCTTTTTAGTAGTAGCAGTATTAGTAGTAGTAGTAGTTGTTCTTATCTCTCATTCGATTTTTTAGACATTTGACAGAGAACAAATTTCTGAAAGACTTTGTAGGCCTATAGTGTTGTTTCAAATCGCTCACCATTTTTCGGGGCATTTCAAATGCTCTCGAATAAAACTGAGGTAGAATATATTAACAATTCTAGTACGGTTTGACTCAGCTAAGCTGGGGACAGATGAAAATGTGGGTTTAATTTGTTTCATCACTCTTCTGAATTTTGCATATCTATAGCCTCTGTAGCACTAATCCTTGCATGCTACAATGTCAAACAGGGTATCAATTATATAATATTTTTGTGGTCTATAGAATTTGCATACAAGAAGCCAGCTCTCTTAAACCCTTTCTTATCTCTCATTCGATTTTTTAGACATTTCACAGAGAACAGATTTCTGAAAGACTTCCAATAGTGTTGTTTCAAATGAATCACCATTTTTCTGGGCATTTCAAATGCTCTCGAATAAAACTGAGGTAGAATATATTGACATTTCTAGTATGGTGTGACTGAGCTAAGCTCGGGACAGATGAAAATGTGGTTTTTATTTGTTTCATCACTCTTTTGAATTTTGCATATCTATAGCCTACTGCAGCAATCTGGCTAATCCAATGTCAAACAGGGTAATATTTTTTTGTGGTCTTTAGAATTTGCATACAAGAAACCAGCTCTCTTAAACCCTTTCTTATCTCTCATTCGATTTTTTTAGACATTTGACAGAGAACAGATTTCTGAAAGACTTCCAATAGTGTTGTTTCAAATGAATCACCATTTTTCTGGGCATTTCAAATGCTCTCGAATAAAACTGAGGTAGAATATATTGACATTTCTAGTATGGTGTGACTGAGCTAAGCTCGGGACAGATGAAAATGTGGTTTTAATTTGTTTCATCACTCTTCTGAATTTTGCATGTCTATAGCCTACTGTAGCAGACATCCTGGCATTCTCCAATGTCAAACAGGGTATCAATTATATAATAATTTTGTGGTCTATGGCAAGAAACCAGCTCTCTTAAATCCCTTCTTATCTCTCATACGATTTTTTAGACATTTGACAGAGAACAGATTTCTGAAAGACTTTGTAGGCCTATAGTGTCATTTCAAATGGGTCACCATATTTTGTGGCATTTCGAATGCTCTAGAATAAAATTGAGGCAGAATATGTTGATAATTCTAGTACTGTTTGACTGAGCTAAGCTGGGGGGAGATGAAAATGTGGTTTTTATTTGTTTCATCACTCTTTTGAATTTTGCATATCTATAGCCTACTGTAGCACTAATCCAGGGTATCAATTATATAATATTTTTGTGGTCTATAGAATTTGCATACAAGAAACCAGCTCTCTTTAACCCTTTCTTATCTCTCATTCGATTTTTTTTTAGACATTTGACAGAGAGCAGATTTCTGAAAGACTTTGTAGGCCTATAGTGTCGTTTCAAATGGCTTACCATTTTTCGTGGCATTTCAAATGCTCTAGAATAAAACTGATTTAGAATATATTGATAATTCTAGTACTTTTTGACTGAGCTAAGCAGGGGACAGATGAAAATGTGGTTTTAATTTGTTTCATCACTCTTTTGAATATTGCATATCTATAGCCTACTGTAGCACTAATCCTTGCATACTCCAATGCCAAACAGGGTATCAGTTATATAATATTTTTGTGGTCTATAGAATTTGCATACAAGAAACCAGCTCTCTTTAACCCTTTCTTATCTCTCATTCGATTTTTTAGACATTTGACAGAGAACAGATTTCTGAAAGACTTTGTAGGCCTATAGTGTCGTTTCAAATGGCTCACCATTTTTCGTGGCATTTCAAATGCTCTCGAATAAATCTGAGGTAGAATATATTAACAATTATAGTACGGATTGAATCAGCTAAGCTGGGGACAGATGAAAATGTGGGTTTAATTTGTTTCATCACTCTTCTGAACTTTTCAAACTCAATTATTATTAATACTAGTAGTAGTAGTAGTAGTAGTAGTAGTAGTAGTAGTAGTAGTAGTAGTAGTAGTAGTAGTTGTTGTAATAATAGCATTAGTAGTACTATAAAATGTGGTAGTAGTAGTGATCCGTGCTTAGGCCGCAGTGCTCTTTTTTTAAGGCGCAGTGCGCTTTTTTTAGCAGTGCTCCATGGTTCAGTAGGCGACTTTCAAACTCAATTATTAATAATACTATTATTATTATTATTATTTATTAGTAGTAGTAGTAGTAGTAGTAGTTGTTTGTTGTTGTAATAGTAGTAGTATTAGTAGTGCTAAAAAATTTGGTAGTAGTAGTGATCCGTGCTTAGGCCGCAGTGCTCTTTTTTTAAGGCGCAGTGCTCTTTTTTTAGCAATGCTCCATGCTGCCCTAGGCGACTTTCAAACTCTATTATTAATATTATTATTATTATTATTAGTAGTAGTAGTAGTAGTAGTAGTAGTAGTAGTAGTAGTAGTTGTTGTAGTAATAGTAGTAGTAGTGCTAGAAAAATTGGTGTAGTAGTGATCGGTGCTTAGGCCGCAGTGCTCTTTTTTTAAGGAGCAGTGCGCTTTTTTTTAGCAGTGCTCCATGGTTCAGTAGGCGACTTTCAAACTCAATTATTATTAATACTATTATTATTATTATTATTAGTAGTAGTAGTAGTAGTAGTAGTAGTAGTAGTAGTAGTAGTTGTTGTTGTATTAGTAGTATTAGTAGTGCTAGAAAATTTGGTAGTAGTAGTGATCCGTGCTTAGGCCGCAGTGCTCTTTTTTAAGGCAGTGCGCTTTTTTTTTAGCAATGCTCCATGCTGTAGTAGGCGACTTTCAAACTCAATTATTATTAATACTATTATTATTATTATTATTATTATTATTATTATTAGTAGTAGTAGTAGTAGTAGTAGTAGTAGTAGTAGTAGTAGTAGTAGTTGTTGTTGTTGTTGTAATAATAGTATTAGTAGTGCTAGAAAATGTAATAGTAGTAGTGTTCCGTGCCTAGGCCGCAGTGCTCTTTTTTTAAGGCGTAGTGCACTTTTTTTTAGCAGTGCTCCATGCTGCAGTAGGCGACTTTCAAACTCAATTATTATTAATATTAGTAGTAGTAGTAGTAGTAGTAGTAGTAGTAGTAGTAGTAGTAGTAGTAGTAGTTGTTGTTGTTGTAATAACACGATTTCATGCACCATGCGCCTTTTTTTCTTAGCAGTGCCCCTGCTGCCTTAAACGACTTTCAACCTGAATTTTATTATTGATATCTTTTTAGTAGTAGCAGTATTAGTAGTAGTAGTAGTTGTTCTTATCTCTCATTCGATTTTTTAGACATTTGACAGAGAACAAATTTCTGAAAGACTTTGTAGGCCTATAGTGTTGTTTCAAATCGCTCACCATTTTTCGGGGCATTTCAAATGCTCTCGAATAAAACTGAGGTAGAATATATTAACAATTCTAGTACGGTTTGACTCAGCTAAGCTGGGGACAGATGAAAATGTGGGTTTAATTTGTTTCATCACTCTTCTGAATTTTGCATATCTATAGCCTACTGTAGCACTAATCCTTGCATGCTACAATGTCAAACAGGGTATCAATTATATAATATTTTTGTGGTCTATAGAATTTGCATACAAGAAGCCAGCTCTCTTAAACCCTTTCTTATCTCTCATTCGATTTTTTAGACATTTCACAGAGAACAGATTTCTGAAAGACTTCCAATAGTGTTGTTTCAAATGAATCACCATTTTTCTGGGCATTTCAAATGCTCTCGAATAAAACTGAGGTAGAATATATTGACATTTCTAGTATGGTGTGACTGAGCTAAGCTCGGGACAGATGAAAATGTGGTTTTTATTTGTTTCATCACTCTTTTGAATTTTGCATATCTATAGCCTACTGTAGCACTAATCCAGGGTAAACAGGGTATCAATTATATAATATTTTTGTGGTCTATAGAATTTGCATACAAGAAACCAGCTCTCTTAAACCCTTTCTTATCTCTCATTCGATTTTTTAGACATTTCACAGAGAACAGATTTCTGAAAGACTTCCAATAGTGTTGTTTCAAATGAATCACCATTTTTCTGGGCATTTCAAATGCTCTCGAATAAAACTGAGGTAGAATATATTGACATTTCTAGTATGGTGTGACTGAGCTAAGCTCGGGACAGATGAAAATGTGGTTTTAATTTGTTTCATCACTCTTCTGAATTTTGCATGTCTATAGCCTACTGTAGCAGACATCCTGGCATTCTCCAATGTCAAACAGGGTATCAATTATATAATAATTTTGTGGTCTATGGCAAGAAACCAGCTCTCTTAAATCCCTTCTTATCTCTCATACGATTTTTTTTTACATTTGACAGAGAACAGATTTCTGAAAGACTTTGTAGGCCTATAGTGTCATTTCAAATGGGTCACCATATTTTGTGGCATTTCAATGCTCTAGAATAAAATTGAGGCAGAATATGTTGATAATTCTAGTACTGTTTGACTGAGCTAAGCTGGGGACAGATGAAAATGTGGTTTTTATTTGTTTCATCACTCTTTTGAATTTTGCATATCTATAGCCTACTGTAGCACTAATCCAGGGTATCAATTATATAATATTTTTGTGGTCTATAGAATTTGCATACAAGAAACCAGCTCTCTTTAACCCTTTCTTATCTCTCATTCGATTTTTTAGACATTTGACAGAGAGCAGATTTCTGAAAGACTTTGTAGGCCTATAGTGTCGTTTCAAATGGCTTACCATTTTTCGTGGCATTTCAAATGCTCTAGAATAAAACTGATTTAGAATATATTGATAATGCTAGTACTTTTGACTGAGCTAAGCAGGGGACAGATGAAAATGTGGTTTTAATTTGTTTCATCACTCTTTGAATATTGCATATCTATAGCCTACTGTAGCACTAATCCTTGCATACTCCAATGCCAAACAGGGTATCAGTTATATAATATTTTTGTGGTCTATAGAATTTGCATACAAGAAACCAGCTCTCTTTAACCCTTTCTTATCTCTCATTCGATTTTTTAGACATTTGACAGAGAACAGATTTCTGAAAGACTTTGTAGGCCTATAGTGTCGTTTCAAATGGCTCACCATTTTTCGTGGCATTTCAAATGCTCTCGAATAAATCTGAGGTAGAATATATTAACAATTATAGTACGGATTGAATCAGCTAAGCTGGGGACAGATGAAAATGTGGGTTTAATTTGTTTCATCACTCTTCTGAACTTTTCAAACTCAATTATTATTAATACTAGTAGTAGTAGTAGTAGTAGTAGTAGTAGTAGTAGTAGTAGTAATAGTAGTAGTTGTTGTAATAATAGCATTAGTAGTACTATAAAATGTGGTAGTAGTAGTAAAATGTGGTAGTAGTAGTGATCCGTGCTTAGGCCGCAGTGCTCTTTTTTTAAGGCGCAGTGCGCTTTTTTTAGCAGTGCTCCATGGTTCAGTAGGCGACTTTCAAACTCAATTATTATTAATACTATTATTATTATTATTATTAGTAGTAGTAGTAGTAGTAGTTGTTGTTGTTGTAATAGTAGTATTAGTAGTGCTAAAAAATTTGGTAGTAGTAGTGATCCGTGCTTAGGCCGCAGTGCTCTTTTTTTAAGGCGCAGTGCTCTTTTTTTAGCAATGCTCCATGCTGCCCTAGGCGACTTTCAAACTCAATTATTATTATTATTATTATTATTAGTAGTAGTAGTAGTAGTAGTAGTAGTAGTAGTAGTTGTTGTTGTTGTTGTAATAGTAGTATTAGTAGTGCTAGAAAATTTGGTAGTAGTAGTGATCCGTGCTTAGGCCGCAGTGCTCTTTTTTTAAGGAGCAGTGCGCTTTTTTTAGCAGTGCTCCATGGTTCAGTAGGCGACTTTCAAACTCAATTATTATTAATACTATTATTATTATTATTATTAGTAGTAGTAGTAGTAGTAGTAGTAGTAGTAGTAGTAGTAGTTGTTGTTGTTGTAATAGTAGTATTAGTAGTGCTAGAAAATTTGGTAGTAGTAGTGATCCGTGCTTAGGCCGCAGTGCTCTTTTTTTAAGGCGCAGTGCAGTGCTTTTTTAGCAATGCTCCATGCTGTAGTAGGCGACTTTCAAACTCAATTATTATTAATACTATTATTATTATTATTATTATTATTATTATTTTATTTGTACTAGTAGTAGTAGTAGTAGTAGTAGTAGTAGTAGTAGTTGTTGTTGTTGTTGTAATAATAGTATTAGTAGTGCTAGAAAATGTAATAGTAGTAGTGTTCCGTGCCTAGGCCGCAGTGCTCTTTTTTTAAGGCGTAGTGCACTTTTTTTAGCAGTGCTCCATGCTGCCCTAGGCGACTTTCAAACTCTATTATTAATATTATTATTATTAGTAGTAGTAGTAGTAGTAGTAGTAGTAGTAGTAGTAGTAGTTGTTGTTGTTGTAATAACACGATTTCATGCACCATGCGCCTTTTTTTCTTAGCAGTGCCCCTGCTGCCTTAAACGACTTTCAACCTGAATTTTATTATTGATATCTTTTTAGTAGTAGCAGTATTAGTAGTAGTAGTAGTTGTTCTTATCTCTCATTCGATTTTTTAGACATTTGACAGAGAACAAATTTCTGAAAGACTTTGTAGGCCTATAGTGTTGTTTCAAATCGCTCACCATTTTTCGGGGCATTTCAAATGCTCTCGAATAAAACTGAGGTAGAATATATTAACAATTCTAGTACGGTTTGACTCAGCTAAGCTGGGGACAGATGAAAATGTGGGTTTAATTTGTTTCATCACTCTTCTGAATTTTGCATATCTATAGCCTACTGTAGCACTAATCCTTGCATGCTACAATGTCAAACAGGGTATCAATTATATAATATTTTTGTGGTCTATAGAATTTGCATACAAGAAGCCAGCTCTCTTAAACCCTTTCTTATCTCTCATTCGATTTTTTAGACATTTCACAGAGAACAGATTTCTGAAAGACTTCCAATAGTGTTGTTTCAAATGAATCACCATTTTTCTGGGCATTTCAAATGCTCTCGAATAAAACTGAGGTAGAATATATTGACATTTCTAGTATGGTGTGACTGAGCTAAGCTCGGGACAGATGAAAATGTGGTTTTAATTTGTTTCATCACTCTTCTGAATTTTGCATGTCTATAGCCTACTGTAGCAGACATCCTGGCATTCTCCAATGTCAAACAGGGTATCAATTATATAATAATTTTGTGGTCTATGGCAAGAAACCAGCTCTCTTAAATCCCTTCTTATCTCTCTCATACGATTTTTTAGACAT
>CM030857.1:12556720-12650124 GCA_018105865.1 Metaphire vulgaris | reverse complement strand
AATGGGTTGAAAATCTATACAATGTATAGCCACCATTATTATATTTTGCAATATAGACACATTAATAGGTGGAAAGTGACGGATTTTTCTAGTCCACTGACATCACTGCAAGGCGTTTGAGGTTCTAAAGAGAAATTTGGGTGAAATAGCGACATGAATTTTTAATCGCCTGAAAATTCTCATGGACTATAGTCCACGATATTTTTCGAAAATTTGAGCGATAATTTGTGGTGTCGTAGCGACATGAATTTTTGGGTCGCCCGAAAAATTCTCATGGACTATAGTCCACGATATTTTTTCGAAATTTGAGCGATAATTTGTGGTGTCGTAGGGCTTTCATATTTGCACCGATTAAAGCCCAGTCGATGCCTACAAGGAATCTGGACCCGCCTCTGGGATAGCTATCAGGTGTCTGACTTTTTTAAAGGGTTAAAAATCTATACAATGTATAGGCACCATTATTATATTTTGCAATATAGACACATTAATAGGGTGGAAAGTGACGGATTTTTCTAGTCCACTGACATCACTGCAAGGCGTTTGAGGGTTCTAAAGAGAAATTTGGGTGAAATAGCGACATGAATTTTTGGGTCGCCCGAAAAATTTTCATTGGATATTCAGGGTATTTTTTCGAAATTTGAGCGAAAATTTGTGGTGTCGTAGGGCTTTCATATTTGCACCGATTAAAGCCCAGTCGATGCCTACAAGGAATCTGGACCCGCCTCTGGGATAGCTATCAGGTGTCTGACTTTTTAAAGGGTTAAAAATCTATACAATGTATAGGCACCATTATTATATTTTGCAATATAGACACATTAATAGGGTGAAAGTGACGGATTTTTCTAGTCCACTGACATCACTGCAAGGCGTTTGAGGGTTCTAAAGAGAAATTTGGGTGAAATAGCGACATGAATTTTTTAGGTCGCCTGAAAATTCTCATGGACTATAGTCCACAGGTATTTTTTCGAAATTTGAGCGAAAATTTGTGGTGTCGTAGGGCTTTCATATTTGCACCGATTGAAGCCCAGTCGATGCCTACAAGGAAGCTGGACCCGCCTCTGGGATATCTATCAGGTGTCTGACTTTTTTAATGAGTTGAAAATCTATACAATGTATAGCCACCATTATTATATTTTGCAATATAGACACATTAATAGGGTGGAAAGTGACGGATTTTTCTAGTCCACTGACATCACTGCAAGGCGTTTGAGGGTTCTAAAGAGAAATTTGGGTGAAATAGCGACATGAATTTTTGGGTCGCCCGAAAAATTCTCATGGACTATAGTCCACGGTATTTTTTCGAAATTTGAGCGATAATTTGTGGTGTCGTAGGGCTTTCATATTTGCACCGATTAAAGCCCAGTCGATGCCTACAAGGAATCTGGACCCGCCTCTGGGATAGCTATCAGGTGTCTGACTTTTTTAAAGGGTTAAAAATCTATACAATGTATAGGCACCATTATTATATTTTGCAATATAGACACATTAATAGGGTGGAAAGTGACGGATTTTTCTAGTCCACTGACATCACTGCAAGGCGTTTGAGGGTTCTAAAGAGAAATTTGGGTGAAATAGCGACATGAATTTTTGGGTCGCCCGAAAAATTTTCATGGACTATAGTCCACGGTATTTTTTCGAAATTTGAGCGAAAATTTGTGGTGTCGTAGGGCTTTCATATTTGCACCGATTGAAGCCCAGTCGATGCCTACAAGGAAGCTGGACCCGCCTCTGGGATATCTATCAGGTGTCTGACTTTTTTAATGAGTTGAAAATCTATACAATGTATAGCCACCATTATTATATTTTGCAATATAGACACATTAATAGGGTGGAAAGTGACGGATTTTTCTAGTCCACTGACATCACTGCAAGGCGTTTGAGGGTTCTAAAGAGAAATTTGGGTGAAATAGCGACATGAATTTTTGGGTCGCCCGAAAAATTTTCATGGACTATAGTCCACGGTATTTTTTCGAAATTTGAGCGAAAATTTGTGGTGTCGTAGGGCTTTCATATTTGCACCGATTGAAGCCCAGTCGATGCCTACAAGGAAGCTGGACCCGCCTCTGGGATATCTATCACTTTAACGGGTTAAAAATCTATACAATGCAGGGCCTGTTTTAAGAAAAATTTACCACTGCACAGTTTCATTTTATCACTGCACATTTTGTGTATCACAGTACGTTAAAAGAGGCCCTGCTTCTGACCTTTAGGGCTCTGTTGACCCTATGAATGTTCAATTTTTAAAAATGTAGATGACTATATAAAACCATGCACTAGCTTTGTCTGTGCCTTTTATTAGGTAAGAAAAACATCCTGTACCAATGACTGTCTATACAGGGTCATAGTTCCATGATAAAATCATGTGATTATGCAGAATGTGTATATATATATATATATATATATATATATATATATATATGTGTGTGTATATATATGTGTGTATATATATATATATATACATTTTATGATTTAATTTTGCTTCATATATATAAGTGTGTATTTTGTAATGTTTTATCAGTTGTGAGACTTCCAAGGTACTGTTCATGTTCGTTTGCAGTTTACATGACACAGATTATCAAGAATTATTCAGAATTTCTGCTCTAATATTACTTAATTTGATTACTGCCACATATTTCTCAAGTTTAAATTGTTCTTACCGGTACTATTTGTGTCAGTGTCAAGATTTTATACAGATATATTCTACATGCTCTAAGTTAAGTTGTATTCTGTTATGTTTTTCTATATTGCAAACCTGATTGCAATGCATCTGTTGATCACTAGCAATGCCAAAATTACCAGAATTAGAGGGGGACACCATCATTTATACATGCCAACCCCCCAATCCAACAAGGTGTGGCAGAAGTTTACAGTTTGAAATAGAAATATATCAAAACTGGTCCCAGTCTGAATTCCCCATTCCCTTTATGGTTACTCTAAAGTTTCTGAATTAACCCAGTTTTATTCTCTGAAATAAATAATAACATACAGTGGTATTCAACCTGAAACACTCTTTTTATCATTTATTTTAAAAATTCAATGCTACAAAATAAAATTTGTAGTAAAATATTAATCATTAAATAGGCAAATTTATGGATCAGTTTACGGCAAAAAGATTTGGAATTCTCAATTTTGGAAAATGTCTAAACCAGTTGAACAAATGCAAACTACAATGACAGCTAAACAAATGAAAACTGGACAACTGTCTAGCAGATATGCAGTGCTATCTGCAAAAACCTATGCACAGCAAAACAAACAATGTTATTTTCTTTCAGAAAAAAGAAGCGTAAGTTATAGAAGTGACAAGCTGTTGCAGACAATTTCTTCAAAGTCTCTTGTGAAAGAAGAAAATCTGAATTCCAGGCACTACTGAACAAGGATAAATTCTTTGACAATTTGCTAACTTCAAGCTGCTTAATTATCTTAATTATGATGAAATCTGCACGTAGGTAGGACATTCTCACATATACATCGTGTCAATATGTACTTCATTACAGTCAGAAACTTTGTATTAATAGGCCTATGTAGTGTAGATCAAAATAAGTTATTTACTGTACTTTCCTATGGTTACAGGTTCAAGAACATTAAATATAGAATCTGTGACCATTTGAAACAAAAAAGCAGTTTGACAATTAAGCCACAAATACTGCATTATTTAATTATCAACTGACTATTCAAATCCATTTCATTATTAATCTAGGACACTGTAGTTAAGTGCATTTTCAACAAACACATACAGGCTGTATGTACAACCATTGCACATAAAATTAACTTTGTACTAAATGAAAAAGTAACATCGTACATCATCGGTAGTCTGAAAATTAAACACAATTTATAGAAATTATCAAAATTGGCAAATCAATTACAGCAAGGTTTAAGAAATTAAAAACAAAACAAAAAAGAATTAAACCATAGAACCACGGTTAAAATTGCAATTCCTACCAGAAAAACGATAAAATGTTCCTGACAAATATTGAACGCTAAATCTCAAAAATAAACACAGCTGTCATGTATGGAAAATACAGACAAATATAAATATATATATATATATATATATATATATATATAATTGTCATTTGTCATTACAGATTTTTACAATAAAATGTTAAATTAGTAAATTTCAAAGAACCAGAGTAAAACATAAGACTTAAGATGCCGTTACTGGGTAGCAACATAGAATCGAGCTCTAAGAAACGATTGGCCAAGCCAGAGTTCTATCTAGCTCAGCTTTCCCAGTTCCGCTTTCTTGAAGATGCTTGCAGCTGTGAACAGCATAGAGTCGATGATACCAGCGACCGTGAATGTGCCTCCAACAATGGCGCACACCTGAAAACACACCCACAGGTCTCAGACGAGCATTTAACATAAGACGATAACACATATTTGTCACATGATTTGTCCAATATAGACTGTCCTCTGGTTGTGGTTGTCCAGACCGATATCTTGGATATGACTTTGTTCTTATGCGATCGGGATTTTGTGTGCCATCGGCCGAGGCTTCTATAACTGTTCCCTCTAAACTGCGCTGCACTGGACTGGCAAACAGATTTCTAGCTCATAATGCACAGAATGTTGCCCTAGCGCAGGAGAAGGCAAAATGGAAAAATTGTCTTATTTACTATTAAAATAAATGAAAGTTATTCAATGCACTCATTACGTGTGGACGCCCCCCTGACCAGGGGCTTGGCCACGGACCCCAATGGAGGCTCTGCCCCCAGACCTCCTAAACGTGCTCGCCATACCCCCCCACTCTCAAACGTCTGGCGTCACCACTGGGTAAAGCAGATTGGTTTACTGCATTAAAGACCATTAAACGTCTTTAAACGGACAATAACAACTTTTTTAAATACGCAATGTTGACGTGTTGTTGAATAGTAAATACGAAAACACTGAATAATCTATGAGCAAGTCATCTTGTTTTCTCACAATTATTCCAAAATATTTTGAAACTTTTATTTTCAATGCTCTGAACTGAGCGGGAAGACGAAAAATGACGACAGGATATTAATGATTTGCTTTAATGAGAAGTCCTGAGACACAAAATTTAGCATAAAATTCTCATCATCATCATCACCACCACCACCACCATCACAACCACCACCACCACCATCATCATCATCATCATCATCATCATCATCATCATCATCATCATCATCATCATCATCATCATCATCATCATCATCATCATCATCATCATCATCATCATTGCAATGGAAAGTATTGTGACCTAAATGTGTAATGAAATTACAGTAAAATCGTGCACAGTCATCAACTCAGCAGCAGTCCATAATTACAGGGAAGCAACAAAATCACATTTGCTTACGGTTGTAAGAAAGCTGTAAAATGGTTTACGCTTCTCGATGTACCGGACCGTAATCGGACTGAGATCGTATCGGAACCAAATCGCCGGAGTTATAGAGTGTCCATGCCCAAATTGTAGGTACTCCTTTAAAAAAAACACAACAAAATGTAATGTAATATAATGTAACAGAATATTTTTATAGCGCCTCTCCTGAAAAATCACTCAGAAGCACCTGAAAAATGCCTCTACTTTAAGCATGTTTTGACATCGTCTGTTACCGTAATTTATATCGCATCCTCAAATATGCAGGATAGTATTGGCAGCAGCCATAACTCCAACAGTTGAGTTAACCCCTTAACCGCGTATTTAATTGTAACTCAAAGTAAAATGGACGGATATATCCGGGGTCCCCAGTTAAGGGGTTAACGATTCAGAAGTACGGTTGTCTGCGTTTGGATTGGGCTGGAATGTGCCTTATTATTAATATTTTTCAATTACATTTAACATAGTAGCCTGCCAACACTTCATCATGCAGAATTTTTTAAATATCATCTTCAGATTACTGTCTCAGGAATGCTAAAAGACTGACTGTCTAGGAACTTCTTAGATTATAGTACTTTAAAAAATACTTTCAGATGACTCAAAAACACACACCTGTGCTACCATATCAAGAATGACTTATTACATGTAATACTACATATTTTCACGATTTACATGCCCACCTGTATAACATTCACATATATGCACAATGACTTAGAGCCAAACACCTTACAGTCAACATGCAATTCACCTGTGATATATATTCTTCAGATATAGATATAAAAGTTTCATTTAATCCTATATATATATATATATATATATATATATATATATATATATATATATATATATATATATATATATGCATATATATATATATATATATGCATTAGTGTGACAAAAAGCACAAAATTTTAGAGTTCACATCCTGTATAAACGGAAATCGATGATCCATATTAAAGTAAATAAGCTATCGAAAACAGATATTTCCTATGAATCACCCATTTCTAGCAACTTTGTTAAGAATGCAAGTCAATTTTGCAAATTTATGCATTGCATTGCCATTTTCCGACCCAGTCTGACATTAACAGTATTAGCAAGTTACACCATTGCACCATTACACCATGGTGTAATATAGCAGGGAAATATATATAATATAGGGAAATTAGCAGGTAGGAAGTTGACAGGGGCAAGAATTTAGCAGAATTATAGCAACACTGGACGATGGAGCAGAAGGTCGCGGGTTCAACTCTGGCAGGAGCCCTAAGGTCAATTCAGCCTTCTTTCTCCAGGTGACGATGGCAATGAGTAGCGGATTAATCCGCGGAGTAAACAGTCGCGTTTCATGAGAACACTGGCCCCGTATCATGTAACTTGCACCAGTCGCCTGGCTGAGGGCCTTGGTAACGGAGATCATCGCCGCCTTATGAGCCCTGAAGTTAGCCATGAGTGATCGGGAAGGATTTTACTTATACTTTTGCACCATTCTAACTTATATGCTCTGAGTCAAGCAGCATATCATCTTCTAAATTGAACAAAACTGACCGAATAAGAACAAAATCATACGTATGCTACAGTGCTGCAGTTTAACTATTAGTGCAGTAAATGTGATTTGCTTTCTATAGTTGGCAACTCTGATCTTGATTTCTTCATTTGAATTATAACTCCAAGGCGTGAATCATGTCCGTAAACTTTATGGAAGGCTACAGAAACATCCTTGATATGTCTTTCCACATCTTGTGCATGACATGGATAATATGGCATACTTATTTTTGCATGATTTTCAATGGCTCCTGAAGTGATGTCATGCACGAGTGGAGGGATGTCAAATTTCGCCCGTTCCCAATCAATGTTGATGTAGGAGTCTGAAGTGAAGTTGATTGTAATATTGTTCTTGTCAAAACAACGAATTCTACCACTGTGTTGATGATTACTCCGAACTAGTGACATTTTGCATAAGCAAATTTTCTTATATTTTCGTCCTCATCACCGACATCAGCTAGATACTGATGTCTATTATGTGGACCACTGCTACCACTGTGTTGATGATTACTCCGAACTAGTGACATTTTGCATAAGCAAATTTTCTTATATTTTCGTCCTCATCACCGACATCAGCTAGATACTGATGTCTATTCTGTGGACCACTGCTAGAACAGCACTGATTGTCACTATCCTCCTCTTCTGTCTCCCCATCGTTGCCCGTGTAACTGACATCACTGCAAAGGTCATTTGGACTGTTTTCTGAATTGTAATTCATTTCAAACTCTTCTAAAGCAGTACTACTTTCTCCCATTTCTCTTTTTGTTTTGCCTTCAACCTTTGTTAATTTTCATTTTCTGTCTTCTAGTTATTGCAGCCTACTTGATGTAACTGGATCAATTATTCAATATCCAGTTTTCAGGTAGTTTTTTATCAACCCAGATCATTCCATTTCTCAAATAGCCTTTTCACTTTTTTCACTATGCTGACAAATGCAACAGTAGGTATGCTGGCCTTATTATATATCTCAATCACTTCAGATGCAAAAGTTTTTACAACATCAACAGTCTTATGTCTCTCTTTTTGCTGTTAAAAATAACACGCTCTTAGAACATCTTCACACTTTGGCAGCACATTTTGGGGAATTTTGGCTAATTCCTTTGGAAACCCAAATACTGAATGTCAACTTTTACTTCGTGTTCTAGAGCAGTGGTTCTCAATCCTCTTTGCCTCAAGTGGACCTCTTTTTGAAGTTCAAAAATATCTCGCGGACCACCTGCTAAATTGAGCAGTCATCTGCTCCAAAGAGGCGGTGATGACCTTTTGTTATTTTTTGCTTGTCATGCTTTTTCACGTAGAAAATGCACAGAATACACACGAAATGTGCCGATAACCTTTTTGTGCTGATGACCTTGTTTTGATCGTCTCACTTTTCAGATTTTTCACATGGAAAATTAATATGTCTAATTTTTATTTACGTTTTTTCAGACTTCGCCGCGACCACTAGACCCGTCTTGCGGACCACTTGTGGTCATGGCAGGCGAACAAGGGTGAGAACCACTGTTCTAAAGCTTGCCATAATTTAACTACAATTCACCTCTAAACCCACTTAATGATCATCATTAGAAATCATAAATACAATGATTGCTATGGGCATGAGAAGAAAGCAGAACCCACTAGCGTGCCAAGAAGTGGATCACTTTATGAAGGATATTGTAGAAAAGCCTGTATTATTTTAATAGCAAACACCCAAGTTTACCAAATTTAATCAAAAACTATCAATAGATTCAACAAAACAGTTTATAATATCCCAGCAACTATGTTAAAGCAGTTATTGTTAAGAAGCCATTGCTTTGCAATGAAATAAGCAATATACATATTAATCATAAATCAGTTTTTTCAAAGTTGGGACCCCTAGACATAAAAATAATATATTGAAATAGGGGTTTTTCTTGATCAGTAGATCAAAGAGCATCTTTTTAGTACTGAATGGATATAGTTTGTACTTTTTGTCACACCCTAATATGCATATATATAATCTGTTTTATAGAATTACATTGACTGACTAACCCTGTGTGCATATGTGTATTGATATGGATTTAGGAGGTTATTGCCTTGTACATCTTCAACCAGAGTTGGTACAACCTTCAGAATGTAGTCATGCGAGTTGAGAACTTTAAAAAAGAAATAAACGCCAAACAATACAATCACACTTGGACAGTGTTAGAAAATCACTCATCAACCCTTTGACATCGCAAGACCAATATCTTGCCTTAATAACATTTTGGTTATACAGATTGTTAAGACTCTTGGCTCGAAAGGGTTAAAATAAAACTGAAGATTCCTCAAGTAAAAATAATGCTAATTAATACAGAAATCAAAACTATAAAATAACTAATATTTATATAGATAAATTAGGTTTGTACTGTAGTCATAGTGTTCTACTTAATATTGCTGTTGCTATTAAAAGCAGCAACAACATCACAGCATAACGCATGCACTTGAGTTAGCTCAATAGCATTTCGTAATGATATACTGTAATAGCACGCAAGACAGGGGCTATACCATTTGTTGTTTGTGGATTGCGATTTCCCAAGGCATTGAACGCACCCCCGGGCAAATTGTGATGCTAAAAACACACCCAAAGACAACACAGAAATAGCACAAGATACTACCGTACTTCACACAGATGCCAGTTCCTCCTCCACTTCCACCACCACCACCTCCTCCTCCACACCTCGTCATCATCATCATCATCATCATCATCATCATCATCATCATCATCATCATCATCATCATCATCATCATCATCACCTTCTTCTTCTTCTTCTTCTTCTTCTTCTTCTTCTTCTTCTTCTTCTTCATCTTCATGACCCATTAAGTAAAATGCCAAGTTGATAAATAATATAATACAAGCCCTGGTCGAGTCAAAATTGCTTTCCCAAATTACCAAATGTTCTATTTCTGTTCCATATAAATTTCTGTCACCTTCGAAATCAATATCTGACTTTCACTATCACAGATCATATAGCTCTTATACTGGCCTGAAAAATTGACATCTCAACCAATTTTGAAATGTAAAAATCCATTCAAACTTCTGCAAACAAATGCTGTAGAAAGTGAAAATACCTCGGTCACATTATCACCGAATATGAGCGAGTGAATTGAGTGAGACATGTCAGGACTTGTCGGCTGGTCGCGAGTGGCGTGCGTCGACAGATGAAAGTTGCCTGGAACCTACAGACACACGGCAAATAAGTGAGGAAATAAAAATAAGTGAGGAAATAATAATAAGTGAGGAAATAAGGTAAGGAACCTAAATGCTGCCTGCCACTAGTAAAACTACCACTCAAGTTAACCCTTTTCCCATCTGCCCCAAGACTACCATACTTGTCCATCTTACATTACGTCACAAATAAACGAACGGTAAAAGGTTTAATTAAACTAACCAGAACAGAACTACAGATGTATTACTGAAATGGTAAAAGTAAACTCAAACGGCAAGCTCTAACTTAAAGACTGCAAAAGGAAATAGGCTTTGCTTATACAGATTGTCAGGAATCCCAGGGATGAAAAGGTTAAAATCAAACTGACAATTACTCAATTAAAATTAATGCTAATTAACACAGAAACGAAAACCATAAAATAACCAATATTTATATAGATATAATTAGGTTAGTAGTCGTAGTGTCCTGCTTATTATTGACTGAAAAAGGAGTCTGCAGTGACAACACAATGATCAAAGAAACATTGGCCTTATTATCTGAAGAATACAGCCAAAGGATGGAAGATAATATGACATTAACATCTGAATTATACTTATACAGGAGCATGTCGTACTTTGTTAACTTTAAACCTGGCCTTGAATCGACATGCTGCTCCGTCTTCGACTGGTTCTTTGTCAACGTTGTCAACAAATCCTACTTCGTGTCGACCCATGTCGTCCTGAATATCTAAGCCCAAATCTAGAGAAAACAAATTTTAAACATATGAAATCCACAAAGCAGTGTAATAGAAACTAGTGAAGATAAGCATTTGCTGCGATTTTTGCAGGCAATATAGTTGTATGGGAAATTTCCAGCAAAATAAACTTTATAGGCCTCTAAACTACAAACATATTACTGCTTCAGTAATTACTTGTGGTTATAGTTTGTCCAATGAAACGCATCAAAACTGGACTGCGGTTTAATAATTAATCAATTTGAGCCGGAGTGCTCCCCCACTGTGACCTAAAAACCCCAAAGGTCAATTTTGTGGGGTTAACCTTGAAGTCAACCATTCCCAGTGCAACACTGCAGAGCCCAGTTTGCCACTGCAGCATTGCTGGTCAGATTTAGAATTTTGTGATTGGCCAGTATCGTGGATTGCTTCACGTTATCAGCACAACAAAATCAGGTTGGCTATTTAGCTCACATCTGCAGTCCATTCTGACCGTGACGTCAATCTGAACGGGAATTCTCTCAGCCGCATCGTTAACTGGATTGGCCACGTACATCTCACTGATGCTAAAAAAATCCGCAATAACAATCAGAAGATCATAAAACACAACCAACATGTAGATTCTACAGTAGAATGAATGAATACAGTGGCGCGGCTCCACAGAGGGCCTTGGGGAGGGGCCCGTTCCCCCTATTGAGTGCCTGGCCCCCCAGTGCCCCCCCGTTAGGACCCTATACCTAATACTACATACCTAACAACAAATGGTTGGACCCCCATGATTAGAAGTTGCCACCCCAATGCCTCCCCCCCCACTTGCCAAATCCTGGAGCCGCCACTGAATGAATACCAACACATTCAGCAGATACATACTTTGTTTGCAAGGTTTGGCCATAAATGCTTAGAAAGTCAATAGTATTTCGAAACAAAATTTAAACACAATCACATAATTAATTGGTGCAACCCGTGAAATTTAATATTTAAAATTAAACAGTCATTGATGAATTCAAAGTAAATAAAGTACTAGTTACATTTCCACCGAAAGGAATGATGACAACTCAGAAAGGAAAAGAAATGTGATGAAAAGGCAGCTGAACACCGATATACATGCCCCGGTGTACGTTGGCTCTGTCAAGTCTTTAGGAATTTTCCGGTAAATATCAAATCTATTCAAGACAAAGTAACAAACAATTTACACTAAGTCCACGGACAACTCAAATTCAACTAGAGCGGTGCTCATATATTTTACAATGATAATTCTAGCACAGACCAATGGCTTGTGCTGAAGAATCATTGGTCAGCAATGTGGATCCTTGTTTTGCTACTTCCATAAAATGGTACAACCTAAACAAACATTCCTTCTTCAAATAGGTGACAAATTTCTATTTCTTCGGGCGATGACTGGCAAAAAAATTAATTAATGCTGTCGAACCTTTTCTCATAATCATGTTCCTGCTATAATTTGACAATGAACTTAACCAACTCTGCAGCTGCAAAGTGGGGCAGGCTACGAATAAGATTTAATACCCAAGACAGTTCTAGCACGACGACACAACAATCAGTTACTAAACTTCTGTGGCGCCACTACCACTATGCTTACGGCATCAGTCAATGGCGCACCAAATTCAATCCGTATAAGAGCTAAGTCAGGCCGAAAAGATCAGCCAAATCAGCGGGAGCAATGTGAGCAGGATAGAACAAGCCCAGGAGGTACGGTTCGAGACCGGTGTCATATAAAATAAGTTCCGCTATAAAATAAGTTCCTGATCAAATTTTGATTGGTCGGCGGATAGCCTGTCAATCAACATTATAACCGCCCCGTCCATAGCAACGCCTACCATAATTTTGGTTCCTACTTGGGAATTCTTGGCAGGCAACCTACCCACCAAACAGTGGCGTAGCCAGTCTATGCAAAGTGTGGTTTTTAACTCAACTGGAGTAAACGAGGTCTGGAACAGCAAATTAGAAAATGGGTCTGCGTGTCCAGGTTTAACCATCAGAAAATTTTTTTAACATTTGAAATGCCCGTGAGTTTTATTAAGTATTATACAGCCCCAAATTAAACCCTAGACATTGCCGCTTTTTGTACCCAATCGCAATGGTATGACATAAAGTACCAGGGACCGTTTTAAGAAAAATTTATCGCTTTCCACCTTTATCCCTTCCCCTCCCATTATTTATGAGAACCTAGGAACCTAGGAACTTAGGAACTTAGGAACCTAGGAACTTAGGAACCTAGGAGCTTAGGAACTTAGGAACTTAGGAACCTAGGAACCTAGGAACTTAGGAACTGCTGCTGCTGCTGCTACTACTACTACTACTACTACTACTACTACTACTACTACTACTACTACTACTACTACTACTACTACTACTGCTACTACTACTACTACTACTACTACTACTACTACTACTACTACTACTACTACAAACAACTACTACTACTACTACTACTACTACTACTACTACTACTAATAATAATAATAATAATAATATAAACAATAATAATACTGTTTAAAAAAAGCGCACTGCGCCTTGAAAAAAGAGAACTGCGCCCTAAGCACGGATCACTACTAATAGCACAATTTCTAGCACTAATAATACTACTATTACAACAACAACAACAACTACTACTACTACAACTGCTACTACTACTACTCCATGGCGTTAAACCGTACGGCGCCATAGCCATCCTGTCACTGCGGATAGCCATTTCCGCACTGCGGAGATCCATCCACACACTGCGGCGGTTAAGCCTATAGGCAAACAGTATCTTCAATCCCGATATTCTGATGAAATTCAACAGACTCTAACAGAGGGGTCATCCACATTGACACTTTAGTAGTTATATGCTTTAGTAGGCTATAGAAGAGTAATGAAACGAATTCAATCCACATTTTCTTGTGTCCACATCTCATAGGTTTAGGGCAGCATGGATAACTGTTTAAAAGCGCACTGCGCCTTGAAAAAAGAGCACTGCGACTTAAGCATGGATCACTACTACTACGACTTTTTTTAGCACTACTATTAAAACAACAACTACTACTACTGCTACTACTACTGCTCCTGCTGCTGCTGCTGCTACTACTACTACTACTACTAATAATAATAATAATAATAGTATTAATAATAATTCGGTTTGAAAGTCGCCTAGGGCAGCATGGAGCACTGCTAAAAAAAGCGCACTGCGCTTTAAAAAAAGAGCACTGCGCCCTAAGCACGGATCACTACTAATATCACATTTTCTAGCACTAATAATACTACTATTACAACAACAACAACTACTACTACTACTACTACTACTACTACTCCATGCCGTTAAACCGTACGGCGCCATAGCCATCCTGTCACTGCGGATAGCCATTTCCGCACTGCGGAGATCCATCAACACACTGCGGCGGTTAAGCCTATAGGCAAACAGTATCTTCAATCCCGATATTCTGATGAAATTCAACAGACTCTAACAGAGGGGTCATCCACATTGACGCTTTAGTAGTACTATTGCTATAGTAGGCTATAGAAGAGTAATGAAACGAATTCAATCCACATTTTCTTCTGTCCCCATTTCAAAGGTTTAGGGCAGCATGGAGAACTGTTTAAAAAAAGCGCTCTGCGCCTTGAAAAAAGAGAACTGCGACTTAAGAATGGATCACTACTACTACGACTTTTTCTAGCACTACTAATACAACAACTACTACTACTACTGCTACTACTTCTGCTGCTGCTGCTGCTGCTGCTACTACTACTAATAATAATCATATAATAACTAATAATAATAATAATAATATTAATAATAATTCGGTTTGAAAGTCGCCTAGGGCAGCATGGAGCACTGCTAAAAAAGCGCACTGCGTTTTAAAAAAAGAGCACTGCGCCCTAAGCACGGACCACTACTAATAGCACATTTTCTAGCACTACTAATACTACTATTACAACAACAACTACTACTACTACTACTACAACTACTACTACTACTACTACCCCATGGCGCACAACTATTACTACTAGCACAACAACAACAACAACAACTACTACTACTAATAATAATAATAATAGTATTAATAATAATTGAGTTTGAAAGTCACCTACTGCAGCATAGAGCACTCGAAAAAAAAGCGCACTGCCTTTTAAAAAAGAGCACTGCGCCCTAAGCACGGATCACTACTACTACCACATTTTCTAGCACTACTAATACTACTAGTACAACAACAACAACAACAACTACTACTACTACTACTACTACTACTACAACTAATAATAATAATAATAATAATAATAAAAATAATAGTATTAATAATAATTGAGTTTGAAAGTCGCCTACTGCAGCATGGACCACAGCTAAAAAAAGCGCACTGCGCCTTAAAAAAAGAGCACTGCGCCCTAAGCACGGATCACTACTAGTAAAAAATTTTCTAGCACTACTATTGCTACTAGTACAACAACAACAACAACTACTACTACTACTGCTACTACTACTACTACTACTAATAGTATTAATAATAATTGAGTTTGAAAGTCACCTACTGCAGCATGGAGCACTGGTAAAAAAAGCGCACTGCGCCTTAAAAAAAGAGCACTGCACCCTAAGCTCGGATCACCACTACTACAACATTTTCTAGTACTACTAATACTACTAGCACAACAACAACAACAACTACTAATTCTACTACTACTACTACTACTAATAATAATAATAATAATAATAATAATATTAGTAATAATTGAGTTTGAAAGTCGCCTACTGCAGAATGGAGCATTGCTAAAATAAGAGCACTGCGCCTTGAAAAAAGAGCACTGCGGCCGAAGCACGGATCACTACTACTACCACATTTTCTAGCACTACTAATACTACTATTACAACAACAACAACAACTACTACTACTACTACTTCTACTCCTCCGTGGCGTCAAACCGTACTGCGCCATAGCCATCCTCTCACTGCGGATAGCCATTTCCGCACTGCGGAAATCCATCCACACACAGCGGCGGTTAGGCCTATAGGCAAACAGTATCTTCAATCCCGATATTCTGATGAAATTCAACAGACTTTAACAGAGGGGTCATCCACATTTACGCTTTAGTAGTACTATTGCTATAGTAGGCTATAGAAGAGTAATGAAACGAATTCAATCCACATTTCTTGTGTCCCCATGTCATAGGTTTAAGGCAGAATGGAGCACTGTTTAAAAAAAGCGCACTGCGCCTTGAAAAAAGAGCACTGCGGCCTAAGCACGGATCACTACTACTACCACATTTTCTAGCACTACTAATACTACTAGCACAACAACAACAACAACTACTACTACTACTACAACTAATAATAATAATAATATTATTATTATTAATAATTGAGTTTGAAAGTCGCATACTGCAGCAAGGAGCACTGCTAAAAAAAGCGCACTCCGCCTTAAAAAAGAGCACTGCGCCTTAAGCACGGATCACTACTACTACCACATTTTCTAGCACTACTAATACTACTAGTACAACAACAACAACAACAACAACTACTACTACTACTACTACAACTACTACTACTACTACTAATAATAATAATAGTATTAATAATAATTGAGTTTGAAAGTCGCCTACTGCAGCATGGAGCACTGCTAAAAAAAGCGCACTGCGCCTAAAAAAAGAGCACTGCGCCCTAAGCACGGATCACTACTACTACCACATTTTCTAGCAGTACTAATACTACTAGTAGTACAACAACAACAACAACAACAACTACTACTACTACTACTAATAATAATAATAATAATAATAGTATTAATAATAATTGAGTTTGAAAGTCGCCTAGTGCAGCATGGAGCACTGCTAAAAAAAGCGCACTGCGCCTTGAAAAAAGAGCACTGCGGCCTAAGCACGGATCACTACTACTACCACATTTTCTAGCACTACTAATACTACTATTACAACAACAACAACTACTACTACTACTACGTCTAATACTACTACTACTACCACTTCTACTAATCCATGGCGTTAAACCGTACTGCGACATAGCCATCCTCTCACTGCGGATAGCCATTTCCGCACTGAGTAGGTCCATCCACACACTGCGGCGGTTAGGCCTATAGGCAAACAGTATCTTCAATCCTGATATTCTGATGAAATTCAACAGACTCTAAAAGAGGGGTCGTCCAAATTGACGCTTTAGTAGTACTATTGCTATAGTATGTTATAGAAGAGTAATGAAACGAATTCAATCCACATTTTCATGTGTCCCCATCTCATAGGTTTAGGGCAGCATGGAGAACTGTTTAAAAAAAGCGCACTGCACTTGAAAAAAGAGCACTGTGCCCTAAGCACGGATCACTACTAATAGCACATTTTCTAGCACTACTAATAATACTAGCACAACAACAACAACAACAACTACTACTACTACTACTAATAATAATAATAATAGTATTAAAAATAATTGAGTTTGAAAGTCGTCTACTGCAGCATGGAGCACTGCTAAAAAAAGCGCACTGCGCCTTGAAAAAAGAGCACTGCGGCCTAAGCACGGATCACTACTACTACCACATTTTCTAGCACTACTAATACTACTAGTACAACAACAACAACAACAACAACAACTACTACTACTACTACTACTACTACTACTACTACTACTACTACTAATAATAATATTAATAATAATTCAGTTTGAAAGTCGCCTAGGGCAGCATGGAGCACTGCTAAAAAAAGCGCACTGCGCCTTTTAAAAAGAGCACTGCGCCCTAAGCACGGATCACTACTAATAGCACATTTTCTAGCACTACAACAGGTTTTATAGATATCAAATACAAGTTTTATCATGAATTCGCTGTGTGACAGAAGGCAATTGAACGCCTGTTGAATAGAGGGCGTATAGAGCCTAGATATGTAAATATCTTATCGATTTGAAGAAATTCTCCGACAAAAATCTACATTATCCTCTTGTTCCTTCTTCACTGCTTAAACTTTTGCAAGAATAATCAATTATATCATTCTCCATTTCTATCTACAGGGTTCGAAATAGAGTAGTCCCAGCCATTTCATACTACACGCTAACGCCATTGACTGTACCAGAACAGAGGGGTCATCACATTAACGCTTTAGTAGTACTATTGCTATAGTAGGCTATAGAAGAGCAATGAAACGAATTCAATCCACATTTTCTTGTGTCCCCATCTCATAGGTAAAGGGCAGCATGGAGAACTGTTTAAAAAAGCGCACTGCGCCTTGAAAAAGAGCACTGCGGCCTAAGCACGGATCACTACTACTACCACATTTTCTAGCACTACTAATACTACTATTACAACAACAACAACTACTACTACTACTACTTCTACTACTACTACTACCACTTCTACTAATCCATGGCGTTAAACCGTACTGCGCCATAGCCATCCTCTCACTGCGGATAGCCATTTCCGCACTGAGTAGGTCCATCCACACACTGCGGCGGTTAGGCCTATAGGCAAACAGTATCTTCAATCCTGATATTCTGATGAAATTCAACAGACTCTAACAGAGGGGTCATCCACATTGACGCTTTAGTAGTACTATTGCTATAGTAGGCTATAGAAGAGTAATGAAACGAATTCAATCCACATTTTCATGTGTCCCCATCTCATAGGTTTAGGGCAGCATGGAGAACTGTTTAAAAAAAAGCACTGCGCGCCTGAAAAAGAGCACTGCGGCCTAAGCACGGATCACTACTACTACCACATTTTCTAGCAGTACTAATACTACTAGTAGTACAACAACAACAACAACTACTACAACTACTACTACTACTACTACTACTAATAATAATAATAATAATAATAGTATTAATAACACTGGTCTACATTTTTAAAAAAAATTTCTGCTGACCTAGGTATTTTTGCTGATTTTACCCAATTGAGAGGTGCTGATTCCAGATATGAAGTCAAAAATTATGCAACACGTCAAATTTTTTCGCAAATTAGGAATGCTTAATTAAAGGTGTTAAAAGTCAAACATAAGGGAAAATAGGAAATTCTGAAGAACCGATAACACGTAATATTTTTTATTCAGCCCAAAAATGAGTCTGTCTTCTAACCAAAGAGCAATAAGAGCAATAGCTAGTTGCTTAAATTTAAGTTTTGAGAAAGGAATCTTCTTTTTGGATGCTCCGGTATAGTTATGGTCACAGTTGTCACGCTGTAAACACTAGCAGTACTTAGTCTGCCATAATGTTCGAGTTCCATCTGCCTTGATATCTACGTTCCATGGTCTTGATGTCTTGATGGAAGCATTCTCCTTGTTCTTCACTCATAGCTCCAAGATTTGAAGTTCAGATAGCTATGAAAGAAATGCAACTTGACACTCATGTTTGCTCCCAGTCTTGAAAAGCAATCTTCAATTTTTAACTGAAAGGTCATAATTCTCGACTCTTAAGTTGCCAAGTAAGTCAGTAATCAGGTCGCAAAAATCTCTTGTCTACAACTATAACATCCCATTGATTCAAAAAGTCCTTTGCTGTTGATGCAGTATACAAACTCCTCCTCCATATGGAAATGTTTGAAAAGATTCATTCTCTCTGCCATGATACATAAGCGTGGTTCCTGGGGCCAACACTGAACAGATTCTTTTCCTTCAGTCTTGAACCCAGTAACTCTGCTGACGACTTCGGCAGATCTAGGTCTCATATTAGGTCATTAAACTCAGCTTGGTTGAATGTTTGGTGCATTCCAGCGTCAACTTCTAAGGCCACGAAATCTTCCACAATCGGTGTCTGTTGACTGACAAAATTCATCTTCGTAAGAAACTCCCAAAGTAGTGCAAATAGGTACAGGAACTTTGTCACAGTGAGCAACTGGTCTCAGAGCAGAGGGGAGATTTGGGTACTGGATGGAAGATTTTGCCTTTGTGGACATGCCTGAAATATTTACCAGACAGAAGTAGCAGTCATCAACATGCATGGTTTGAAGGCTCTCGCCACACCATTGGAACTCCAAAGTTAAGACTTTTCTCTGACCTTTAGTCACATTATGAACTGTCTGAGGCTTTCAACACATGTCCTGCACACTTTATGTGGTGCCCAAGGTTTTCCTGGTCACTCAATTTAACTGCGAAATATGCATGCTAAGCTTTATGCACAAATTCAGACACCTATCTCCTTTTTTTAGGTGTTGTAAAGCAACCTCAGATGTAGCAAAATTTGTCAGGATCATTCCTGCGCTGCTCACGAAGTGTTCGGGTGCTGGGTGACATATTCCACAGAAAGCTAGTTAGAATAGTTAAAATTTACTGCGACTTGTAAGCCTCATGAACGACTGAATGTTGCCGTCGGTTTCACGCTGCTTATATAGGCCTATATCCATAAAATGCTGACGTCTGCAGTTTAAAACTGCCTATTAAACTGTTGTATTATTAAATAGTTATGCCCACTGCATATTAAGCATATCTTTTGCACATCCTTAACTTTTGCATATTCAATATAGCTAAAGAATTATAATACATAATGCTACATTATTACAGTAAACAGTAAATCAGTAAACAGCGTTTTGGAAAAACTGGACGTGATAGGAGAAAATGGGTGTGATTTTTGGATTCAGCACACCAAAATACATAAAGATCACATGTTGTCTTCAAGTCAGCAAAATTGACGTAGACCAGTGTAATAATTGAGTTTGAAAGTCGCCTACTGCAGCATGGAGCACTGCTAAAAAAAGCGCACTGCGCCTTGAAAAAAGAGCACTGCGGCCTAAGCACGGATCACTACTACTACCACATTTTCTAGCAGTACTAATACTACTAGTAGTACAACAACAACAACAACTACTACTACAACTACTACTACTACTACTACTACTACTAATAATAATAATAATAATAATAGTATTAATAATAATTCGGTTTGAAAGTCGCCTAGGACAGCATGGAGCACTGCTAAAAAAAGCGCACTGCGCTTTAAAAAAAGAGCACTGCGCCCTAAGCACGGATCACTACTAATAGCACATTTTCTAGCACTACTAAGGAACTTATGAACTTAGGAACTTAGGAACTTAGGAATTTAACCCTAACTCAACTGGAGTCAACGGGGTCTGGAACAGCAAATTAGAAACTGGGTCTGGGTGTCCGGAGTTCAAACATCAGAAAATTATTTTAACATTTGAAACGCCCGTGAGTTTTATTAAGTATTTTACAGACCCAAATTTAACCCTTGAAAGTGCCGCTTTTTGTACCCAATCGCAATGGCATGACATAAAGTACCAGGGACCTTTTTAAGAAGAATTTATCGCTTTCCACCTTTATCCCTTCACCTCTCATTATTTATGAGACCCGGGGATGTAATCCCTGGGAAATTGTTGAAATTATAGATGATCGCAGGAAAATTTACGGGAGGTCATAAATTTATATCTTAGGTCATAAATTTATCAAGAAACAAGTTTGAGGTAGGTCATAACATTATATCCTACCCATCTACACATATAGCCTTACTTTGGCTGAGACTGAAATGTTAGGTAGGTCATAAATTTATATCCTATGTCATAAATTTATATCCTACCCATCTACATCTTTGGTCATGACTCTGATATTCAAGGTAGGTCATAAATTTATACCCTAGGTCATAAATTTATATCCTACCCATCTACATCTTTGGTCATTACTGCAAATACAACTTATACAAGGTAGGTCATAAATTTATATCCTAGGCCATAAATTTATATCCTACCCATCTCAGGAACTTATTTCATGGCGGAACTTATTTTATACGTAAGCCGCATAATTTCAGTTCCGTAGCAACCGTAGGCTCCGCCCAGGAACTTATTTTATGGCGGAACTTATTTTATACGACACCGGATCAAGAAGATAAGCAGCAAAACAAATTTCAACAAAACGCTGGCACCATTAACAGTGAAGCGCTTAAGCGACTACAAATAAGCACTTACTGTGTTACTTCTCCAAATCGCTATATAAATTAGCAACATGTTGCTTACTTATACACAAACACTGCCGATCAATAAAGGCAAAAATTCCTCCCGGATCAGCGAAATTCCGGAGCTTAGAACGAACCTTCGTATGTCGAACTGCATTTCAAAGACTTTGGTAGTTGTCGAATAATTTATAAAGCGCCTTTAAAATAAAAAATCTAAATTAATATAATATCCTTAAAAATCTAGAAACAGATGCAACAGAGACAGGAAACACGATGCTTCAGCTGTAGTCATGACACGACACGATATTTCTATAGCGCTTTATTTTAGTGTAAAAAGAATGAAGTAAACTTGAATCTTCTCTACTTGAAGCATAAGTGCACAAGAAAGGAGCGGCGCTTGTGTTCCAGCACGAGTACGCGACATACCTGGTGTTGATGTAAAACTATTTTTTGTTTTGATGGAATTAGTTGGGTAGGCTTAAGCCTACCCTAGCCTTTAATAAAATCCGCCTATGATATTGGGGAAGAGGACATTTTCTTCCCCACTCGGGGCCTACTGCCCAACTACACCTCCCCCCAAAAAAGGTGGCTACTGACACCCAAGCCACGGAAGTCAATCAACCCTTCCACTATGACAGGAAAATGCATACACCGTCATTAGAGGGAGAAATGTCTCGCCGCTTTGCTCCGAGCATGAGTAAAAATTAAGCTTTAAATATTAAATTTATGTTCGGTGTAACTGGGGAGAGGTTTATCTTAACCGTTGAAAGCATTTTTATGCGTTGGGCCTACTGATTAAACCATTAATACATAGGATTTTTTTTTTGTTAAGTTCGTTCTGCTGTACTACATGTGCAGCAGTGGGCTTATACATCAGTCAGCGTATGGATATGATATATACAACTTACTTATTTAACATTTAAAGGGCAGTGCTGTGACATGCCTACGACGTCACCACATTCTGGTTTGTTTATATAAAATTAATAATAAATGTCTTCAAATAAGCATAAATATGTCTTCAAATTCGACAAAGCTTGTTGACATCCAACAAGCTTCATAATGAAAGGTAACGTAATGAAATATCAGTGGAAGGGTCCGGTGAAATAAGGAAGTAAATGCAGTCACCCCTCTTATTGTTATTGACACTTATTGTCTACATTGATACTCAAACCATTGAGGGGGTCGGATACAGTTACCTCCTTATTCAACCCAGCCATTCAATTAGGCCTGTTCTAGAAGGCATTCAACTCATACAAGCTGAAGTAAATTTACATTACAATTACATTACATAATGTTGCTTGGGTAGTCAGATTCTAGTCAATATATGTAGTAGACCTAACGCTGTTCAAAAATGCTACTTTTGGCTTATCATAATCTTTATTTCGTGACAAGCACAGCGTCAAAACCTTTGCTTATGTTACGCACCAATAATTTTTAGTCTCGTCTATTTTTTATTGCACCTTATTAGGCCCACTAGCGAGACTTGACGACGAGACCTATAGCGATTAGGCCCTAAAGAAACTTTGCGGAGACCAGCTACTATAGGGGGGGGGGCTGCTAGCCTGCTACGGTGCTACCTCGGTTTCTGTCAAATGGCTCAGCTTCATTGTTGAGTCAAAGGCTGGAAGATCTTGGTTCTGTGAAGAGTCAAAGGTGCGCAGAGGTTTCAGTACCGGTAATCGTGCGTCTCTCTCTCTCTCTCTCTCTCTCTCTCTCTCTCTCTCTCTCTCTCTCTCTCTCTCTCTCTCTCTCTCTAATGAGGCGTGATCTAAGAGAGCTTGTTGTCCCTAGTGCCCTAGCCCGGGCCTACTAGCGTGTGCGCGCGGGAATAGACCGGTGCAGCCTAGGCCGTAAGTCAGTCCTCCACTCGCCAACCGAGGCATGCCGTGACTGCCGTCTATCATAAGAGACATTTCGATTCTGTACCGTCGGATAACTTTGATTCTTTTTTTAGCGGATTATTACTTAAAGTCCATGGAACCGCAAAACAAACCGACGATTATCATGAAAAGGACTTTAAAATATGTCTAGACAACTGTGTTCAACTGAGGTTAGTAGTTAAAATGTAAACGGATAAGAATCAAGAGTTTTTATTGTACTATAGAATGTTGGTGGAGGTGTTGAAGTCACCTGTATTTACCGCAGTAAGCCAGAGAAATTAGTCGTTAATTGTTTTCACAGTAATCTTGCCGCTCCACACCGAGACAGCGTAAGCGTGGGAAGGATATAGGCTACTCCTTTGAAGTACACTAGCTAGTAATTGCAGGGGTAAGAGTAATAATGCCGTTTGGCTAGAAGTCTGCTGTTAATTGGCTTAGGCACGTTGGAGGGTCGGAGGGGACGGCCTCCACCCATATTCGGGGTGGCCCGAGTGGGACCCGTCGGGTGGGCGGGGGGGATTTCGAGCAAAGCCGTTGAATAGTTGGGGAGGGGTTCGAGGGGAGTTAGGTAGTATGGGAATGAATGAAAGAAGTAAGTTCAGAGGACTGGAGATTGCTCATCAAGATTTTTTCCATCCATCTGAGCACCTGGAAATTTCGATGGCCCCCCAATAATCTGGAATCCTGGCTACACCATATGCTGTTGTTTATTTTAGCTTTAGTTGCTTCTTCCGATGAAACATGCCATCTCACAACTTTTTTTGAAACAGGGGGAATGTCCCTCAAATTCTATAGTCTGTGCACTTGACTATTAGTCAGACCCTTCAGTTTGGATTCAATTTATCCCGGTGAAAAGAACACTTAGCAGTCTTTGAATTATGAGTCCAGTAGACTAGGCAGCGTAGATAGCTAAGGATATTCTAAACGTTTAAGCTTGTCATCAGCAATGTTTAGTTTTGGCAAACAAATTACTTTTGTAATACATTGTATACCTGAAAGTAAATTCTGCTGTTACAGTGGTTCTCACACAGGGCAAACCCTCCTGAACCACCTTAAACCTTGTTGTTGTTGTTGTTATTATTATTATTATTATTATTATTATTATTATTATTATTACTATTATTATTATTATTATTACTATTATTATTACTACTACTACTACTACTATGATACTACTACTATTACTACTACTACTACTACTACTACTACTACTACTACTACTACTACTGTTATTGTTATTATTATGTTGTTATGACTTAAGTAAATAAACACAGATGATGCCAATTTGCTGATCAAAGACAAATACATTTGACTCCTAACAAATGTTTTAGGGAGAACGATAATAACTGTTTAAGTGGTTCTCACACAGTGCAGACCCTACTGAACCACTCTAAACCCTGTTGTTATTATTATTATCATCTATTTTTTAAAATATATTTTAAAATCATCCGAGCAAAGAAATAAAATTTTAGAATTGGTAATTTCTGATGACCAGATCTGTTTTCTACTCACCTTTTTTCATAGCAGCTCAAACTGCTCAATCAAACCCACTTACCACCTGACCAATCACTCGATGCTCTGCCAATCACTTTCAAGCACAATTATAGAGGCATACGAATGAGCAGCTACTACTGTACTACTCTCCAAAGCGCTATATAAATTTGTTAGATTTTACTTACTTACTTAACTAATTGCAGTTGTTGAACAAACTTTCAGCTTTAAATAGCAATTTTGACTGAAAATGCACTCCGGCTGTTTTACTTGTAAATCTGTTGTGTTAATTATAACTGCTTCTGTTTTTAGTATTTTCAATAAATAAATAAATAAATAAATCAATCAATCAATCAATCGTAAACTTCTTTAGTGCCATTATAATAATGCATATGCATCAGTCGATACTTTTAATTCGTTTCATCACTCTTCTGAATTTTTGCATATCTATAGCCTACTGTAGTACTAGCATTGTTCAATTTCAAACAGGGTATCAATTTTATAATATTTGTGTGGTCTATAAAACCTGTAGTAGAAGAAACCAGCTCTCTTAAGCGCCATCTTATCTCTCGATTGATTTTTTTAGACATTTGACAGAGAATAGATTTCTGAAAGACTTTGTTTAGTGTCATTTCAAATGGCTCATTATTTTTCATGGCATTTAGAAAGCTCTAGAAGAAAATTGAGACAGAATATATTGACAATTCTAGTACGGTTTGACACAGCAAAGATGGGGACACAAAAATATGTGGTTTTAATTAATTTCATCACTCTTCTGAATTTTTGCATATAGCCTACTGTAGCACTAGTCCTTGCATTGTCCAATTTCAAACAGGCCATGTTGGCCCACCCAATATTTGGCTTGTGGCACCCTCCATGGTCAATGGTCATGTCTGTTTGAAAGTCACAGTAAAACAATCATGTTTGTGCTTAGTTGAAATTCCGGAGATCAGTTCTAAAGTTCAAAGGTCAATTCATAAGTTCAGAGGTCAGTCCAAAAGTTCAGAGGTCAGTTCGTATTGCCTGAAGACATTTGCTGCCGTAATAATGCGGAGATCTTTTAAAGGCTGTACAGTGTACATGGTACAACTCATCAAGCACTCTGTTGAAACAAAGGCATTTGATGACAAGGAAAGCAGAATTCAACAGACATCGTCAGCTGCTCTTTAGAAATGACTTGCATTGGTCATTCTGCATATGTCATCTCTTTATTTGTGTCCTTGGTTAACCCCTTAACCGTGTATTTACCTGTAACTCAATGTAAAATGGACGGATATATCCGGGATCCCCAGTTAAGGGGTTAAATATAGAGATGATGTCCCATTGTGCCAAATTCTGTCTCTTCCCGTGCCTTCCACCTTTGTTCAGGCTTAAAAATGCACTCACTGGCAATGACACATAATTTTCAATTACACAGCTGTATGTTTGCATAGCTCTATGGTGGAATGCTTCCATAGGGTCATTAGCAGCAGACTGCATGCCATTCCTAGATCCTGATTGGTCACGCAGTTTATCTGTCTCGCCTTATATTAGAGTGCGGTGGGTCACTGACCCCGCGGTCCATGTCTTGACCCGTGACCTGACCTTTCTTCTTTTGAAATTTTTGGGAGAGGTTTTAGTTGTTTAGCTAAAATCAAATAAACCAGAGACGGTCATTACTAGTGATGAGAGGCATCCTTGCTATGTTTGCGACATTCTTTAATTCTGAGTGTGGATGATCCAAAGTGGGGGGGGGGGTGTGGACAGTCTGGGGAATTTCTCTATTATTTGCTGTGGTTTTCACTCATTGTTGTTAAGTGTGGAGTGATGTAGGACTGTTAGTCATATTAGACACTCTTGTCATTCTTATCATGGATGAAGTAAGTATGTATGGGTTGTGTAGCCCCTAATTAAATGTATGAATTATGAAGCTTCTTTTCTTGATTATGCTGATTAGTATGCTTTATAGTTAGTAGGTTTATACCATTAGTAGTTATAATAATAATAATAATAATAATAATAATAATAATAATAGTAATAGTTATAATTATAATAATAATAATAGTAATAGTAAGTTATAATAATAATAGTAGTAATATTTATCTAATAATAATAATATTAGTATTAATAATAGTTATAATAATAATAATAGTTATAATAATAATTATGATAATGGTAATTGGTTTTGTAAGATTTCTCCTGTGGTAATGTAATAAAGTTCTTATATAGAGTACATCTTGCATTGCTACCAAATGCCACTGCCATTCATGTATCCCTCTATTTCATTTCAACTTCACTTTGTTATAATCACATTTGTTTAAGTTTTTTTAACTTAATCTATTTACTGGTTGTTTGAGTTTAAAAAGTTATGTTGCCTGTTTTGTTATTTGTGCTTACCGGTCAATAAGACAATTTTTATTTAAAAAATACATGTTTTATTGTTTCATTAATCAGTGTTGTTATTTGTGTCATGCTAGGTAATTAATTGTCAGATATCAGATTCATTATTGATTGGCTTTGCCTGTTTTTCAACGTGTGTGTGAATTTTTAAACGAGAAATTGTAATCATTCCTCGACATTAGTCATGTTTTGTAAAGTATTTGTTAATTGCGCGGAATGAAATCCGATTAACCGAAACTGCCTGAGTAAGCCGATAAATTGGCGGTAACACAATACTGGATGCCTTGTGAAAAAACCTTCCGTTAAACTGTGTGCGGTAGGGAACTTTGAGTTTCGATTATTAACCCCTTAACTGGGGATCCTGGATATATCCGTCCATTTTACATTGAGTTACAGTTAAATACACGGTTAAGGGGTTAAGTGCGACTAAATGGCTGAGTAGTGATTTCATTATAAAGGTTATCCTCTTCCTGTTGTACATGTTGTATGTGTTCTTGTCAACTGTTCGTGCATATGCATTAGTTGAGCAGACTAGTAGATGGATGGTATCGGGTGCACAAGTTGTTTTTTGCATATGATTAAACCTAGTTTTAGCTTCTTCTATTGGCCAAAGGGATTTCATTTAATTATTCTGTTGATAATAATAATAATTATTCAGTCATTCATGCAATTGCATTCTTAAAAGTTCTGAATAAATTTTCGCTTAACTTCTGATTAAATCAGTCGACATTTTGTGGCGGCAACAGTGACCCCGAAATCTCCTAAATCGAACTCATTGGGAGTTGTTGTAACCTTTGACCTTTGTTGTTCCACTTTTAGATGAAGCGCTATATGAATCCAGATTCAAGGACTTTGCTTACTTACTTGCTTACTTTACTGTATTTGTCATGAAGTTAATATTATTGTTGCCTTAGCTGTTGTCTCTTAATCATCATTAACATTTTCATCATCATTGCACTGAATAATTGCTTATCTACTGATAATAGATATAGTAGTCATCATCGTCATCATTATCATCATCATCATCATCATCATCATCATCACCGCCACCTGTAGTCATCACCATCTTTATCATAACCACAGTCATATTTGCAAGCAACCAAAATTTGGGACAGTCTAAATGTCATGTCATTCGAGTGACAGGAGGAAAAAGAAACCGCACTTTATTTGAGTGACGTTGCCAACGAGTGGAGCGACAATGTGATGCACAATAGAGTCAAATGCAGGCGTACTTGATTTGTCATTAACTTAGCATTGTTTATTTTCTAAGGCCTGTCCTTATACCAAATGTACCCATATATATATATATATATATATATATATATATATATATATATATATATATATAATGTACCCATATTATATGTATATACATATATATATATAATATATATATATATATATATATATTTTTTTTTCAGACGATGATGACATCATGCTATGAGGGAAGAATCTCCCGCTTTTCGACGCAATGACCGAAGTCGATCTCAGCCTAATAAGACCTCGAAAACGCGGCACCAGGCTTGACCGGAACTCGAGGCCTGGCTGCGTCTCGGCAACAAGGGAGAATTCCGCTGCGGAATTCAAAGTCGACAGAAGCCTTCCGAGGCGCCGCGTTGCTTTCGTAAGGGTAATTCTGTCGTTGCATTCTGGCCTTGAGTTTTTATCTCATTCGCCACACTATGGGGTTTATTTAAGCTGCTAACCCCTTAACTGGGTGCCCCGAGTGATGCTCGTCCATTTTACATTGAGTTACAAATAGTTGCCCAGTTAAGGGGTTAATTGCTTTGGTGCACAGTGCAGCAAACTTCTGCTTGATGACATAGATGTGCTTGTTAACTTGCTTACCTACTTAAAAATACAGCATAACTGAATACACTGTATAATAAGGGGCTGTCCATTAATTACATCATTATTATGGCATCCTTCTGTTTGCAGCACAGGCATCATTGGCATAGCAACGGGGGGGGGACCGGGCCCCCACATTCTGGCTGGAATCAGTCATGTGATTTGCACAAAACTGTGTACCGGTAGATATTTTTCGGGGTGGGGGCAGGTAAATAGGATGATTGAAAGATGATCAGTATACAGGGCGACACAAAAAACTGGACTATATTAAATGCAAACCTAAATGTGACTAGTCTGGTTATCTTTGCGCCACCCTGTACTTGGATGTGAACCTGCCAAGAACTTCTTGATGATGTTCTTTTGCTTGTAGACTTTTTAACTCGAAATTGGTTGATGTGGTTCTTTGCTCCCCCTACCCGATTCCCATTCCTGAACCCTGCATTGAAATACAGTGTTGTCCATTGTGTACCACAGTGTATTGTTGAATCGAAACAGCCTGACTGACACACACACCCTTTGACTATGACTATTTCATATTTAGACAAAATGCTGAAGAATAATAGGCAGCTACTTCGGTGCTACTTTCGAAAGCGCCGCATAAATTCACGAGATGTTACTTACTTACTCACCTTTGCTGGATCTCAGTAAAATATCTTTGGCTGGCTGGCGTGCTGACCGTAGCACATAAAGGACTACAGCAGTGTTAAAATCTTCAAGTGAAATAGCAGGCAGAACACTGGCCTTCATTTTGCAAGTATTGATTGCTGAATATTTTAAAAGTAGTTTCAAATGTTCTTGTTGAAATTTTATCATTTCTACTACATTTGGCTTGTTGAAAGTTAGTAGTGGTAGCACAGTTGGAAGGCTCCAACACAGTTTTAAAATGCATTCTGATTTGTAAAAGGCGCCTTTTATTTTTTCGTGTTCGTAGAAGGAGCGCAAGAGTTATTATCTCAGCTTCTCATGGAGGTCGTTAAGAAGAGCACTTCGTTTGGCCGAATCTCAACGCGTCACTGAATCTCAGAATATCGTCAGTTTTTATGTGGTCATGCATTCTTTTATGATAGTGGCACCATAGAAGTTTATTGATTGATTGATTGATTGATTGATTTTAGCTGGAAACAGAAAGAGGCATCACTTTTTTACTTTAAAAAAATTGCTTCATGTTAAGTGATCATAACTGACTAGTTACCAGTTGTGAATAGTAGTAGTAGTAGTAGTAGTAGTAGTAGTAGTAGTAGTAGTAGTAGTAGTAGTAGTAGTAGTAGTAAGGTAGTAGTAGTAGTAGTAGTATTAGTAATAATAATAATAATAATTATTATTATTATTATTATTATTATTATTATTATGCACTTTTACAGCACCATTTCTGATACCCTGAGGCATCAATCGATGGTACTCCAAATCCTGACTATTAAAAATCAGGTCTATTCAGTTATCAGCAAGGCAGGGTGTGGTTGAAAAAGTGATATCTAAAAGAGATGAGTTTTGAGTCTAGATTTGAAAGTGGAAGATCTGACAGACAGGGGAAGAGACAGTGATATTTTTACACCCCTAACGCCCCCCCCCAACACTCCGCCAATTTGACACCAACACCCCTCAACACCCTCCCCCCAAATTTCAGCTATGCGATGAACTTTTTTTGTTTCTCAGACTTTTTTGGCAGGGGACCCCCAGAATTTAACGACAACCCCCAAATTGATAATCCTAGAAATAACCATGGGAAGAGATTTCCAGAACCTTGGGTCTACCACTGGATAAGCTCTCTTGCGAGATTCAGTCCGTTTAGAAGTAAGAGTCAGATTAAGCGGTTAGCCTTTTATGCGTGATTTGAATATAATAATAATGGGACTTGCTGTTTCAACAACTAGACTGATTTTTTAGCATTTTCTATGTGCTGGTGACATTTGCATATATCAATGGTTAGGAGGCTATTGTTGTGACTGACAGTGCTGTGTTACTGACACGTCAATCATTTGTGTTATGTCGTATTACAGTACGGTCATGCAGGCTGATAAAAACGTCAACATCAAATGTCTGCTAAGCATTAAGATGTTATACAAACAAGGAATTATAAGCATAGTTTTGGTTCTAATTCAAGTGTCGCAGCAGCCAAGCAAGCTGTTTGCCTTGCCGGTGTTTGCATGGATACACTGACCATTGCCAGACGGACAGTCCATCTTGCCTATGGCTATTTCAAGAAAGATTAAGCACATACTACACTACTATACTACTGTACTACCTACTGTACTACTGCTACACTACTACACTACTGTACTACTTTCTAAAGCGCTATATAAATTTGCGAGATTTTACGCACTTACTTATGACTGTATACTTTGTGTATGTGCAATTATTGAGATGCATTTATTTCTCATGTAAGGCGCTGTTTCTGAGACCAGTGGGATATGAAGGCTTTCGTCTGATCGACAACGCGCTCTGCTCGCCGGTTCTACGTGCACCGTACCAGTGTTACCGCTGTGTTCCTTGCTTGAATCTGTTTGGTACTCGGTCGCCACATCTGTCGTCGACGAGTAAGACGGCGTCTCGCAGTAAACGCCAGAAGCTGAGCATCGTTCCGTGGTTGACGGCCATCTCGTCTTCGAAAGACATCCATTTGCAGTCGATCAGTCTGCAATCCAGTATGTGTCGCTCCTCGCGTCATTTATATTTTGCTTTGTGTTAGTTGGTTAGTTAATTAATAAGTCAATTTATATAGTGCAGAAACATGGAAGAAGGGCCAACGTCAAGAGCGCTTTACACCTTATACGAGATCTCATAAAAGTGCATTTTAAGCTTCCTTGTGAACAATAATAATAATAATAATAATAATAATAATAATAATTATTATTATTATTATTATTATCATCATCATCATCATCATCATCATCATCATCATCATCATCATCATCATTTATAGCATTAGTTCAGGTTTGTAATGCGTATTTCTTATTATAAAGGGCATTTCTCATCATGTCCTCTAAGATAGTTGTTGTTTATGTTTTGCATTTGATGTGATGCAAGTCCATTTTCTGTGTTTGGCACAAATTAATATTTTCGTTTTCATTCTGGTCTTATGTTATACTCCAACAACATTACTCGCGGATACAAAGTATTTCTAAAACTTTTGACTGCTCTGTACTTGCGACGGTGCTAGGACAAAATGTCACGAACAAGATGTAATGGGGATAAAATCTAACCCTAACCCTAACCCGCGACATTTTGTCCGTGACATTTTGTCCTCGGACATTTCGTCCGGCCACGCTTGCGACATGCTCCTCACTCAAGCACACACACTAACATACACACACATGCACCTGTGTAAATGCCTGCTGCAATTTTAGAGACAATTATTCGGTTCGTTTTGTTTCCAGAATCGCTGAGAACGACGAGTGAGACGCTTAACGGTCTGAAATCGCTTCTCTGTTTTCCGGAGATCGTGGCCCATCACCTGTCTTCCATCGAGCGCGAAATCTTTCAGTCTCTTTCTCCACTTACTTACCTGAGTTTCGTTACGGTGGACCTATCTCGAAATCCAGTACAGATCAAGGATACTCGACTGTTGGATCTGATAAGCGCTTTCAGTCAGGTCGGGTTACACCCTCTTCGTTTGATCGTTCTCTTTGCCTTTGTCGGTCGATATTTGTGGTCTTTGGCGCACTTGCAAATTTAAAAGAAAGTCAAAATTGCATCCTGAATATAAGCGACGATGATCCATCGATAGAATATAAATGTTGATTATTATCTATCGGTGGAAACTGGTTTTTTTGACGTGCCGCCCGGGGCTCTGAATTTCATTGCCAACTTACTTACTATCATCTTTAGACCTGGTCTTACATTGCACCTGTGTTGCTGTGCCTACAGCCTTAGATTGCTTCCCCTGATGTGGTCTGACCATTCAGTCTTAGCCTGGATCTAGTTCCGTGTGGATTTGGTGTGCCATCGGCTGATGCCTGGGGCATTATGATAGTGGCGCCATAGAAGTTTATTGATTGATCTTGAATCCAATGCATGATATTGTTAAGAATCGTCAACACACTTTTACACTTCAGTTCGCTAAGAAACCACTTTATTTTGTCGATTGTATAATAATAACAAAATGTGTAACTTTTACATAAGAATGATGTTTACCTTATGCTATCTACGTTTGTGAATAAAGATTTCTATAATATTTTATATTTATAAGTTTAATTTTTATGCAGATAAGTACATGGGCAACAGACCTTATCATCAGCCAGGAGACGCATAAACAGCGCAGGGAGGTCCTGTCGTGTCTCTTGCGCGTCTGTCTCACGTGTTGGAACTTTGGAAGTTTCAACGTCGTCGCGGAACTTCTCGACGGACTTCGGTCGAAGCCGCTGAGGCCGTTCTGGTTGTCCTCGAAGGACGACGACGTCTCTCTGGTCGACATTCTGGCGCACAATCTTCTGTCGAGGCATTCGCTCACCGACTACCGCACTTACGTTGGAAGTCCGCACTGCATGGTCGTTCCGTTTATCGGATCTCTTTTGGCCGATCTGGAGGAGATCTTCTCCGACGTTTCCGCAGTTGTCCTGGTCACCGGAGCAAACGAATGGGAAAATTTTGAGGTGATTTCTAATTTTGTGTGTGTGATTATTTTGTGCTTTTTATTCTTTGAACTGAAATTACGTTTTATCCAGCAGGATTGCCTTAAAATCCACTTTAAAATCATCATTTTGTTAGTATTCTAAATTGCAAGTTGAAATTTTTAAAATGAATATATCTGTATTTGAAAAATTCAGTAAATTGGTTTGACATAATTTTGACTTCTATGTCTGTGTTAAGTTGTAGCATCATGCCTTGGTTTTTGTTTTCATATTTTCTGAAAATAGCAGCATTATATTTGGTCAGGACGTCCATAAAATATTACGGATGGGGGAGGCTGTGCTTTTGATTTCATTGGTTGATGCTATGATGCTAGTGTGTGTCGGAATTTCGTGGGGAAGACGGCTTTCTGTCTCGTGTCGGGAATGATGGACTGAAGGACGAAGGCCTGACTGAGAAGCTGAAGGAGGCGCTGTCGAGCATTGAGCTCTGGAAACAGACGTCAAAAGCTTACTTCTGTCCTCCTGACAGGTAATCTCCATTGTCCATCTAGTTCCACTCCTTGCTGACTGCTTTCTTACTTATCGACCTGATCTTTTTATTTATCTTTTATCAGAATTGGAACACCAATCATTGAAAATGTGACACAAATGTACATTAATGTAATAATAATAATAATAATAATAATACTTAATAATAATAATAATTACTATTATTATTATATTTTCCTATTTGCAGTGATCCTAGTGGGGCTGTTTCTGAGTGCTTGTTCGGAAGAGGTGCTGTATAAATATTTACATTACATAATGAGTTATTGCCAGGCGTATGATGATGATTGTAAACGCTTACATGAAATGTGATTTAGCTTCTTGTGGTTCTTGTGGGTGCTGCACTGCTAGTACAGTGGATCCCACTTAATCGCATACCGCTTAATTGCATAACCCGCATAATCGCATAACAACATAAAAACCCGAACCAGTGTTTCGTGCGTACAATTAATTATCAGACGTCCCGGCTATTCGTGGTTAATCGCATAAGCAAGGCTTGCACGGCACCTATGCAATTAAGCGGGTTTCACTGTATTTTAAGTTTGGTTGCTGGACGAATATTATTAAAAACAAACTTAACAAAACTTACTTACTGTTTGTTTTTATGGTTTTAGAGAGGTCCAGAGATCATCTGACAGAAGGAACATGTCTGACGATAAACCTGAGATTATCTTTGACAGAAACGAACTCTGTACGATTCCTCTGAATCTTACGAACATATCGGTGTTTTCGTTAGACTTCATGAACCATGGATCGACCGTGCTGCGCGTCGACACAGATGGCGCCACCGCGGGACCGTTCGTCCTGGCCGTCGACTCCAACATACAGACGTTGCTGTGGACGCGGTCGTCGTGGAGCATGCTGGGGCTCGCTCCCGGTCACGGCGACTTTGCGTTCCGGGGAGAGTGTGACGTCGCGATGTCCAGCCTCCTTGCGGGTCACTTTCGATCCGGTCTGACCGTCACTTTGGACGACCTTGGTCAGGGCTGCGTCGACCTTATGTCGCTCAAGGACGTCCGCGTGGGATCGCGGGCGTTTTCCGCTCCGGAGGATTCGTCGTTTGCGGAGACTCTCGTCAATCTCACTCTGGTGTTCGGACACGGGATTGCGGACAACAGGGCGGCAGAGTTTCTCATGCCGAAGGTCGCGTTCGACGTTTGGTTTCGGGCTCTGGACGGTTTCGTCAGGGCGGTCAGGACCTTCAACCGGTCCTGCTACGACCGGCGCATTCTCTGGCTGCAGGAGCAGTATCTTCGCGGTTTTTCCGACTTCATTCAATTCCGACAGCCGACGCCCGGAGAAGCAATCAAGGTATTCCGCATCCAAAGATATTGTTGAATTTCTCAATTGGCAGCACCATTTGCAAAGCAAATTGATTATATAAATTTCTCTTTGTTAAAATAACATCGTAATCATCATCATCGTTGAACTTCTACAGCGCCATTTAGTAATTTTCTTAACATCAGTTGATGGCCACTCATGGATTTGAATCATTATACCTCAATGTCAAATCCAGTAAGTCAGTATGATTTGCTTGGGCTATATCCTGTACTTGTGCCAACATACTGAAATATACTTTCGCGCTAAGAGTGTTTGTTACGGACAGTAGTCTGATATGGAGTGAAACCTTGTGTTTCTCGTTTCAAGATGTTTGGTGGCATCGACTTGAACGCCAGCAGGAACAAATGGGCCACTTACGCCGACATGGCCGCGTCTAAGGAAAACGCGCAAAGATTACAAGCCACAACAAGCCCAACCTCGCCGACCAACTTTTCTACGGTTCTTCAGGGACAGAGAATCAGCAAAGTTGGTCTCTTTCAAATTCTTTTGCCTGAACATGATATAGTAGATCAGAGGCACTCAAATGGCGGCCCGCGGGTCAAATCCGGCCCGCCAAGTGATGTCAAATGGCCCGCAAAGATACTGAAAAGATAAATGACTTCTGACAATTACGATATGGGGCTGTCCATTAATTACGTTGACGAAATAGGGGAGGGGGTTCAAAAGGTTTGACAGTTGTTGACAGGGGGTCAAGAGAAGTTGTTGTTAATGTGCCCCCCCCCTTATTCCCCTATTCTGGAATCCTGACTTTGCCACTGTAATAAATAATCAGTTTACTACCACCGCCACCACCACCACCACCACCACCACCACCACCACCACCACCACTACTACTACTACTACTACTACTACTACTACTACTACTACTACTACTACTACTTCTACTACTCCTATTATTAGTATTACTATTAGTATTACCTTTTGATGTCATTGAATTCATTGTGTTCGTATTATTATTTTGTATGTCATTGAGAAATAAATGATTCTTCTTCTTCTTCTACTACTACTACTACTACTACTTCTACTGCTATTACTACTATTACTACTACTACAACTAATACTTCTACTACTATTGCTACTGCTGTTACTACTACTACTACTACTACTATTACTACTACTACTACTACTACTACTACTACTACTACTACTACTTCTACTGCTACAACTACTATTACTACTACTTCTTCTTCATCTAGGGTTTGGTGGGAACCTTTGCACGCCAGATTTCGCAGGCGCATGGCAATCGGGTCGGAAGTGGACGTAGGTTCCGGTCGGTCGTCTGGTGTGTCTTGGCGTTCCAGTCGACCAAGCACAGGCGTCGCTCGCTGCGCTCGGTGCTCGCCTCTTCCGTCGGCTCCAACAAGGCCGCCCTGAAATCCGCCATCATAGACTTCGTCGATTTCGTCGATCTGTTCCGCGCGTTCGTTCTGCGAACGCGGAAAGATCTGAAGGACGTTTTCGACGGTCTGACGTCGGAGATGATTCCGAGTCAGAACATTCCGCACCGGAATCTCAAGAAGAGGCGCACAGACAGCTCAACGAGCAAGTATATTAAAATGTTAACATTGTTGAATTTGGAAATAGATCAAATGACTGTGGCTTTAATTTTAAATGGCCCTGTAGTCATCCATCTGCCTTCCATCTGTGTGTGTGTGTGTGTGTTCATGATCCTGTTGAATTAATTCTACTGCTACTATAACTACTAGAACTACTACTTTTACTAGGCCTACTGCTTCTACTGCTGTTGATGCTGCTGCTGCTGCTGCCACTACTACTACTACTACTACTACTACTACTACTACTACTACTACTACTACTACTACTATCACTACTACTACCACTACTACTACTAGTAGTAGTAGTAGTAGTAATAAAAATAATAATAAAATTATTATTTCTAAAATTAATTATATGCCTTAGGAGATTGCTCAGTTTCCCATTTCTTGTTTTTTGTTGTGTCTTTAGATCTGATTACTCGCAACAGCCATTTTATAAATCTCCATGGGAACGGTCACCAGATGCTTCAGGTCGACCTGCTCCTGGCAGTGAGCATCGCAAAGAACAGCACCGGATTCTCCGCCACCAGCGACCGCGTCATGACGTCACGACAACTGGTCGACTTCCTCCGAAGTCACCAGAAACAGGACGCGGACGACGACGACGTCGCGAAGATAATATCCGTACGTCGCCACAGAGTTCGCTGTTTTTGTGATGACCAAAAGTGTCGACGTTATGTTTAAGTTATTGTTTTTCAAATGGGAGCGGGAACACAGTGGTTCTCACACAGGGCATAGCTTACTGAAGCCTTCTAAAATCTATTGTTGCTCTTCGTCTTATTCCTCTTCTTCTTGTTCCTGTTCTTCTTCTTATTCTTCCTCCTCATCTTCCTTTCCTTGTTCTTGTTCTTCTTCCTCTTCCTCTTCTTTTTCTTGTTCTTCTTTTTCTTGTTCTTCTTGTTCTTATTCTTATTCTTGTTGTTGTTGTTGTTGTTGTTGTTGTTCTTCTTCTTCTTCTTCTTCTTCTTCTTCTTCTTTCTTATTATTATTATTATTATTATTATTATTATCATTATCATTATCATTATTATTATTATGTTATTATTGACTGTTTTGATTGTTTATTTCTGGTCTGTCTGTGCAGATGCATGAGCCAAACAAGGAGTTGGTGCAGAGATGCCAGCTGTCGACTGAGGGCTTCATCTGCTTCATGATGGACGAGGAGAACTGCGCTCATTCGACGACTGACCTAGAAGCCACTGTTGGTAGAATTTGTGGCAGCCATTTTTTATTGTTTGAGAAAATTTTTCCACTGTCTTCCGCAGAATATTACGTATGTGCCGATGTGCTCTGCATAAAGAATCTATTAATAGCCAACAGTTAAGCTTAACTGATATACAAATGGGACACTATCAGGAATATTTTTACACCCCCAAGACCCCCCTCCATTTGAGGTCGACACCCCTCCCCAAAATGTGATAATGTGACAATGGTATGCATACAAAATGCATACTAATTAGCTCCGGACACCCCAATTTGAGGTCGCCACCCCCCAAATTCACAATCCTAGAGATATCCCTGGACACTATGGACATGTTGACCCTTGATTATAGGGTTCAGAGTGTACCTCCAATTCAATGTTTGTGTGTCTTGGCACAAACAGCACCAAGATTATTACTGTAAATCTGCAATTAAAGTGCAGTGTTTGTGTGTTAAATTTCTGTTTTTTAGGACATGGACCATCCTTTGAGTCATTATTTTATTGACTCTTCGCACAATACGTACCTGACCAAAAATCAGCTCAAGGGTGACTCATCAGTCGAAATATACAGCCAGGTGATATGCTAATGATCTCCGTGATTGAATTTATTATGGCAGTCGTGGTGATCGTGATGATGAAGAAGACTAAGATAGCAAAGATTACAATGATTAAAATGATGATAAAAGTATTTGTTAATGGATGACCTTTTCATGTATAAAGAGACAGAGAGCTACCAGGAACCTGATTATGCTTAATTCCATAAGAATGGATTAATTTTGATTTTGACAATTAGAATTTAGGATGGATATATAACGAAAACTAATTTGAAAATCAGTCTTGTGTTGAACGTGCCTGTACTAAGAGTACTTTTGCTGAGCATTTGGAGTTAACATTTGAGTTCTAATTTCTCTCACTAGGTGCTGCTTCAAGGCTGTCGATGTGTTGAGCTTGACTGCTGGGACGGAGATGACGGTTTGCCAGTCATCTGCCATGGATACACGTTGACAACAAAGATTCCGTTCCGCGTAAGACCGTCAAGCTTCATTTTTTTTGCACCCTTCATTGCACAAATGCTTGCCGCCATTATCTATCACAACCATTATTATTATTTTGTTGTCTTGTTATTCTCTTGTGTTTGTGTTATCTTATTATTATTATTATTGTTGTTGTTGTTATTATTATTATTATTATTATTATTATTATTATTATTATTATTATTATTATTACTACTACTATTACTATTTGTTGTTATTAATATTATTATTATTATTGTTGTTGTTTTAGTTATTATTATTATTATTATTATTATTATTATTATTATTATTATTATTATACATCTATGAATAGGCAGCTACAGTGGTGCTACTTCTGAAAGCGCTATATAAATTCAGGGGATCTTACTTGCGGTTACAAACGCAGCTAGACCCACCTAGGTGCCTTTAGACTAACCTTGATAATGCATGTATTGCTGAAGTTGGGAAGTTGTAAGAACTCAATTGAATGGAACTGCAGATAAAAGGCTTGGACCATTTGGTGCCTCTTGTCCTACAGGGATTATGCACTTATGAAGGTCTGACTTTGTTGATATTTTAGCTGCCGTTCATAGTCCTAGATTTTTATACAGTAAAGCTCATTTATTTTCATAACTACTTCTAGATTTTGATACAGTAAACCACTCTAGCTATTTCAGCAGTAGATTAAGCACCTAGGAACACGAGACTGCTACAGTACTTGCTTTAGAAAACGCTAAAGAAATTCCCGAGATCTTGCTTGCTTTTATTTGCATAACTACTTCTAGATCTTGATGCAGTAAAACACCTTTATTTTAAAAGCTGAGTCTGTTATGCAGAAGTTGCAACTTCCAATTTGTCTCTTGCCTATTCTTAGGACGTATTTAATTCTGACAACATCTGTTATCTACTCGCTGCCGAAAACTGTGACCAATGAGACTAACATCGATATATTTGTTTAAAAACTCAAGGCACGCCTGTTCGACATCTCATACAAGTGCGATGTGTGTAAAGCACTTTTGCCTTAAGCCTCTGACTTTGTTACAGCGCTACATAAATTGTCGTTTAAACTAAACTAAAGTGTTGGCTGTTATAATTGATGATTGTCACATTGTTCCATTTGAACTGTTTTTTTTTTCTGCCAATGCGTTAGAACGTGGTCGAGGCGATCAACAGAAGTGCGTTTGTTTCGTCGCCGTTTCCCGTAATTCTTTCCATCGAGAACCACTGCTCCGTTTCACAGCAGAGAAAAATGGCGGAGATATTTGTCGTAAGATCTCTATTATTAGTTAACGTTTTGGTCTGTGGATCGATGTGTTTTAGTGTGACCATCTATTGTTATTTCATTGCTTCTGTTTTATAAGTTTTAAACTTTGATTTTGAAATGTATATGTGCAGCTTTGTGTGTGACTTAAAAAATAATAATAATAGGGTTCTGAGTGGTTGAGTATGATCTGCCCTATGTTCCACTATGTCCCACGCGGCCATTCATTCACATTTTATGAGATTTATGGTAAATGGGGATTATTTGTGCATTAAATAGGAAATTTTTGGGAGCAGTCTTGTCAAGGAGTTCTTATTCGATTCCGATCTGAGCGGTGAACCTGTGTTGCCTTCGCCAAATCAACTCAGGCACAAGATTCTGATAAAGAATAAGAAAATTCCGCAGCCTTTACTGAATTCTTCAAAGTCACAGGTTAGAAATTGTATGAACTTATTTTATTAAAGTCATGTATTTCAAATTTAGTTTTGTCCGATATAGCAACAGTTTAAAGAACCAACTGATACTATAATTTCCAATAAATTAGTAATGATTCTTTTAACAGATGAAACATGTGACTGTGTGTGTCCATATGTATGCACGTTGTTGCTTATACATGTATGCATGTATACTTTTATACATGTATGCATGTATACTTATACACATATGCATGTTATATGAGTGAAACTTATGGTAATAAATCCGCTAGTCTGTGGACATTTTGTGTCATCGACATTCTTTTAATTAATGCTCGGATATTTTGCTTTCAGTTGGCGTTGTCAACCTATGATTTGGAAGATGAAGATTACGACGATTTCGATTTGGACGACGAAGATTTTGATGACGATATGCCTCTTGGTGCGTTCTAACCTTTAGTCTGTTTGTTGCAGTGGCGGCTCTAGGATTTGGCAAGTGGGGGGACCGTTGGGGTGGCAACTTCTAATCATGGGGGGCCAACCATTTGTTGTTTAATGTATGTAGGCTAGGGTCCCAACAGGAAGGCACTCAATAGGGGCACGGGCCCCTGGCCCCCACGCCTCCACTGGTTTGTTGACATGAGTGACAGGCTAATGATGAAATTCATTGATTGACATTTTGTTAGTAATGAGTAAATTTGCAGTCCCTTTTTAAGTTAATGCAAAAATTATATTGATCTTGGTCTGTGCACTTAAGACCAGCTGCACGTCATAAATGGAAGGCAGGGGTATTCAACTGGCGGTCCGCGGGCCAGATCCGACCCGCCTGGGGCTGCGAATTGGCCCGCAAAGATACTGAGACTATCAATAACTTTTGTCTAATGCATGCAAAATATATTTACCGGTAAATGTCTTGTTTTCAGCTTTCCTGTTTTCTATCACTTAGTAACTAATTTTTTGTTAACTAGAAAATGTTTGCACCTGGTCTGCAGGCAACAGTCATTAAAAATGTTGGCCCTTTATGAAATTTAGTAGAATACCCCTTATGTAAGGCAACAGTGATGTGGCCTCATTTGGTGGTGATGATGATGGTGGCGGTGGTGACAGTTACAGCAGGGAGGATAGTAATGCTGAATTATAATCGATGTTGTTGTAGATTCATCTGATAACAGCCTTCCCTCATCGTACGCGTCGCTTCCAAGATCGGGGTATTGGCTCTCTTTGCAAATAAGGATTTACAGTATCTAGATTTTAATACATGCATTGTATGAACAAATTTCAAAATTACTTGCAGCTTACTGAGTGCAGAATTATTGTTAGACTGGCTTTTGATTGCATACCGGTAACCTCAGATAGGCAGTGACTGCTGGTTGTACTGGAATCATTGTGACCCTTGTATGGTTTGTATAGCGCCTCTGGGTAGAAATATAAGAGGGGCTGTATACAAGAAGCTTCCTCACATTACATTACATAGTTTACTGTTGATTTTTGTGATTGTGCCAACAAGGGTCCATCCATATATTACGTGCACACTGAAGGGGAGGGAGTGTTGGATTTTGGAGATTTTGCATAAGTACGGTGCGTACAATGGTGGATCTGAAAATAGGCCTTTTTTTGCTTGCGTACTATATGGATGAGCCCCAGGCATTTAGATGCTTTTGGGTAATCGTGTCAGGTCGGAGGTTGCCTCGGCTGACCTGTCGCTGTTGTCCTTTGGGTCGCATCTTTCTGGGTCGAGGGCTTCGATGTTCGAATACGCCCAGTCAGACTCGAGTCCGGAGAGGAAAAAGGGACTCGGCTCGATACTGAGCAAGACGTTCAAGAGTAACTCTGCTCACAGCTCACCGCTCGCCGGACTGCTCAGCAGCTTTGCGACAACTATTGGATCCGGGAAAAAACTCGAGGTCTGTTACGTTGTTAGTAAATAAGTAAATACTGTAACACCAGTGTTTATTCTAGGCCTTCTCTGGGGGGAATTCCCTCCCAAAGTTTGAAATCCCCCCACCCCAAATTGTTTTGACATTTTGGCAAGTAGTATGACCTCCCCAATGTTTGTTCCCCTCCCACAAATTTTAAACTCCCCCCAATGTCTAGGTGGCTACAATAGCCACTGCTGTAACACAATTATTTTGTCGGTTAATTATTGCGAACATATAAAATCAGTTTTCACCGTAGTGGCAACGAATTTTTCTAAACGGTTTCTAGTAGCGGTAGTTTTGAGGCTGATGTGCAAGATTGATAACTTGATGAAGTTTTTCTGGAAACCAGATTTCCGAGAAAACGTCGAATTCTGCTAAAAAAGAAAGCTCAAAGTCGGAAAAGCCGTCGTTTTTTGGTTCGTTGCTACGGCGACACGTGAGAAGGTCGTCGCTCGGTCAGACTGAGATGGACGAAGGGGACTCGGTCCGGCTGCAGAAGATGATGTTTCATCAGAACGATGATTCTGTTCTCCCAAAAAGGTGAAGATGCACTGAATTTGGAGGCGTCTGTGTAGTGCTCTTTTATCAGTTGTAAGATGATGATGATGATGATGATGATGATGATGATGATGATGATGATGATGATGATGATGATGATGATGATGATGATGATGATGATGATGATGATGATGATGATGATGATGATGATGATGATGATGATGATGGAGAAAAGTTCTTTGCCACAGTTGGGGTGTACAACTTGTCCAAGGTCACTATCCGCTACCCTCCACGGGGGTCCCTCCAAGACAAGAATTCTAAGACTATTCCTCCACCACACCTCCTCACCTCCTGTAATTTAAGTGTTTTCATTGAGTCAGTTATTTCAGTAGGTTTTCTATCTAGTCTGCTTATCAAAATGTGCCATTTTCATTGATGTTAATAAGAATATAAATGCTCACTGGCCAACGAAACAGGAACAAATACAAGCACACATACATGGTGCAATGTGAATTTTTCTTGAAGCAAGCATAGGGGGCCTATAGATAAAGTGGCTTGTTTTTTTTAAAGCATTGGCTTCTCATGCATGGACTTGTACGACTGTTTCTTTTTTGCTGTCGAGGTTTCTTGTCTTTAACCCCTTAACTGGGAATAAATGTAAAACTGGATTAATTTTTAAAATTAAGCAGAGCTGTAAAACTATTAATTTTTTAAAATCACATTAATGCGCTAGCTTGACATCCCCCTACGTTAAACTGGTCGACCAATTTGGAAATGTTTAGGAACTTGGATCCGTCGAAAAGGTGGGGGGTGATGCTCGAGGGGCCATCTGATGTTGCCGAGCAACAGGGCAACCAAGGCAACCAGAGCAGCCAGAAGAGTAAGAAGGTGAAGAAAGTTATTGTTGCCAAGGAACTCTCTGATCTCGTCATCTACACACAAGCCGTCAAATTCCGAGGTGAATTTTCACGTCTTTATATTGGAATGAATTCCATTAACTTTATCTCACCAAGTTTTTTGAGACAATTGCCTTTTTTTCTTTGTTAGTTTTATCAAAGGTTGTATTTTTTTGGTTTTCCTACTTGAGGTGCGCTCCTGAGGCCGGACAAGGTTGCCATTTCGCCCCGCAGCTGTTACCACGTCTCTTCTCTGAATGAAAACAAGGCAAAACAAGTCTGTCGAAAACACCCAAGACGAATGCTAAGATATCCTTTCGGTTTACTGCGATTGAGCTAAGCCGTTATCTCTGAAACTGATTGATTTAAGATATTTAGAGCACACATTTATTTAGCAATTTTTGATTATTTAACTACAAATCATTTTTCTGCTCTCGTAACCAATGCCGGGAACTTGGTCTTAAGGTTAACCGAAGTGACTGCCAATTTGCTGTGACTTTTAATGAGGTTTTGATGTATGAAATCACCATCTTCTCTTCAAATACGGCGAGGCCTTCCCTTTCAATGACCCCAAACTCCCAAAGGCTCTTCCTAGTATTTCTGGTTCTTGTGTGTTTCGTGCCAACCTGAAAGGGGCCACATTCAACCATTTCTTTTACTTATTTTACCTCATTAACCCAGTGGCGGCTCCACCGGGGTAGGGTAGGTGGGGCCCGTTCCCCTATGAGTGCCTCCCCACCCCAGTGGCACCCCTGTTGGGACCCTATACTTAATGCTACATACATTAAACAACAAACGGTTGGCCCCCATGATTAGAAGTTGCCACCCCAACGCCCCCACTTTCCAAATTCTAGAGCCGCCACTGCATTAACCTAATTCACTTACTTTGGAAAATCATTTGGTTTATTTAAAATCACTTAAGATGACAATTTAAACTGTCCTTGTTATATTAGTGTGCATACATTTTCACATAGACACACACACACACACAGGATGTATACTAGTGTTTGGCCTTGACCTACAGTCTACGCATACAGAGCGTCAATTGTTGAGAGTCTATCCAGCTGGAAAAAGGATTGCTTCGTCGAATTACAATCCACTTTCTGCCTGGAGTTGTGGCGTTCAGCTGGCAGCGCTGAATTATCAGACGGAAGGTAAGATTCCTAATTTTTCAGACTGCAAAGAAGTCACGGTTGATAAATATCAGAATTGGCTTCCACTGTCTATTCCAAGACGATAATATCATTATCATATTATTTTCTTTGTGCTTTAATTCTGCATGTAGACGAATTATGCGTCGATTGCCAGTGTGTGTGTGTGTGTGTGTGTGTGTGTGTTTGTGTGTGTGTGAGTCATTGCCATTGTGTTCAGTGGCAAAGCCAGGATTCCAGAATAGGGGGGGGCTCTAAAATTTTTCTGCCCAAATGTTTTGAAGAGCAAGAAAATGTGTCATCATCTCAGACACTTTAAAGTCTGTGTCGGGTGTGTTTTCCTCAATCTTATAATACCTCCCCTCCCCCCAACAACTCGCTGGTTATGGACGAATCCTCATGATCGGTCCCGATCCAAATGGCAGAATGGGAGGACCGGGCCCCCCCGTGACTACGCTAATGAATGTGTTAATGAGCTACAGCTGTTTGAAGGTAATCATGGAGGCATAAGATTTCAGGTTATTATCAGTTTGAGGTGCTTTTATTTTTCAATTTAAATTCTCATAACTGGTCTTCTGCTGTTCTGTTGGAATAAGGGTCCATCCATATAATACATACGCACTGAGGGGGAAAGTGGTTGGATTTTGGAGGTTTTGCGTATGTAGGTCCTCCGGTGTGTGCAACCGGGGAAGGGGTGTTTGAAAATGTGTCTTTTTTGTGTACGTACTTTATGGATGAGCCCTAACCTGTGTTGAACAGATCTGCCGATGCAGATCAATGCGGCGATGTTCGAGAGGACCGGTCGTTGCGGTTACGTCTTGAAACCGAGGCTGATGTGGGACCGAACCGATCCGTTTTACGAACATTTCAACCCGCTGGAGAAATTGCCACTTTTGCCTCTCCAGTTGACTCTAACGGCAAGAAAGCTAACTAACTATCGATGCTTTTACTACAGTTGAAACCTTATCCATGTGATTATGTTAATTCACATTACCATCATAACTGTAACACTGCTGTTAACTTGGCAATGTGAGAAAATTCATCTAAACAAATGACTTATCGTGTATGCATGTTTATACAGTATTTCAAATCTTATGATTTTGCAGTGAAATTTAGATTATTTTCCTGTTCAGCTTTCAACAAGGCTGTCTCTTAATAGAGAAAAATGTTGATCCTTGTTTTACAGCACTTTAAGATGTCCTTATTTGGTGAAATGGATCACAGTGTACTTCATTATTTTTTTAGTTGAGGGGCCGTCCATTTAGTAAGTATGCACCAAGGGGGGTTTGAGATTTTTTGCATACGTGCCTATATGGATGGCCCCTGATGGCACAGTTTTTGTCAAATCTGATGATGTGATGCATAAAATCTGGATCCATCCATATAATACATACACACTGATGGGGAGCTGGATTTTGGAGATTTTGTGCATGTACAGTGTGTGCAACGGGTGGTGGGGTTGGGTTGAAAATATGTCTTTTTTTGCATATGTACTTTATAGATGAGCCCTATTTCTATTTTGCCAGGTGATATCTGGTCAGTATTGTTGTGGAGGCCAGCACATGGGCAGCCCAAGGGTCGAGGTCCAAGTGTTGGGAGTTCCAGGAGACTGTTCCAAGCAGAAGACAAAGCACATTGCTGACAATGCGATCAATCCAATCTGGAAAGAGATTTTCTTTTTCCAGGTTCATTTCTTATCATTTTCCTGCAATGAATTGTTGTTCTTCCAACGTTTTCAAACAAGAAATAGAGACTTGGAATCATGGTTGCCCACAGAAATTTTTCCCGGGGGGGAGGGGCACAATGGCCACAGTTAATATTTTAGCAAGGTTTTCAAATGCAAAATTTGACAATTTTATAATTTATAATAATGCCAGGTAAAATCCAAACAAACTCAGTTAGTTATATTTTAATTCTTTAATTAAGTAGTGGTTTGGTGTTAAAATATTGATAAAAGCCAATATACAGTTAGTTACAAAACTAAATTTGTATTTTCATATGGGGAGGGGGCTAGTGCCCTTTTACCCCAAAGTATGGACACCCATGCTTTGGAATGTTTTTCCAGACTGTTTATGTCACATATTTTGAAAGAATTTGAGTAAAAATGAATTTGTGTTAAAGTTATCCATAAAAATTATATTAGTCTAAATGAATAATAATAATAATAATAATAATAATAATAATAATAAAGAGATTTAAAGTTGTTTATGAGGCAAAGTAAGCCTGTATTAAAACCACTGTAGTAACTCTCCACATTCAATAACATCAACTGACATGCACAGCTATTGCAGTGATCGATCTTGCTTCTGTCTTAGATTTTGTATCCAGATTTGGCATTTCTGCGCTTCTCCGTAACCGATGTGTCAACGAACAGTCTCGTGGCACAACGGATTATCCACCTGAAAACACTGAAACCCGGTTTGTTTTAGACTTTTATAAATGTATTTCATTGTTTTTTTTCTCATTAATAATACAGTGAAACACGATTTAAAGTGATTTATGCGATTGACTTATGCAAATGATGTCTGATAATTAATTGTACGAAAAAAACACTGGTTCTGGTTTTTATATTGTTATGCGATTATTAATATTATTATTATTTCTAGATGATTTATTAAACGCTATAACATAGCTAGTGCTAAAATCAAGAGCGATTTACAGATGTTCATAAGATGCGCGAAATAAGTGCGATTATGCGGGTTATGCAATTAAGCGGTGTGCGATTAAGCGGGATCCACTGTAATGTGATTTAAAGTGATTTAGTGTAGTACAAATGATGCAAATGCCATTGTGGAAGCCAAAATACATTAGTAAAACCTTTTATTTTGTCTGCTGTAGAAATTTTTGCCAGGTTGGTATGCTACTCAATCCCAGCCTTAACCATTCAATGCTGGAAAGATTCACTTGTTGATATTCAACCTTTGCTACTATTGACATGATCCTTAGCCTCTGAGATTGTTCTTTAAGGCTGCAGTCAACGTTTATTATTATTATTATTATAAAGCTGTTGGCTCAATGCTCCACACTGCCGGAGTGCTTATTATTATTATTATTATTATCATTGTCATTTATTAATGTCCCTCATTAAATTAATAAACTAATCAATACCACACTATTCCTAATACGAATTTTTCTGTGTTTTTAGGTTATAGACACGTCTCGCTTCGATCAGTCACCAATCAGTGGCTGAATCTTTCGTCGCTTTTCATTTTCTCGAAACTGGAACTGAGTTTTTCAACGGAGAAAGCAGATATCCACAAACAGACAAATACAAAGTCTTCAAGCAAAACCAAACATGCAACGCACGTCCTCGAAATCAACAAAGAGGTGCGGATATTCATTCCCTCAACTTTGAGATCTTGTTTATAACTTAATTGTTGTGTATTTAGTATTTCATTGACATAGCTATGGGGCCTGGTCTCCCTATTTGGATCGAATAAAGCATTTGAGACAATTACCTTTTTTTCTTTCCCAAGACTTTAGGGCCCAAATTTCGAAGTGTGCCCCAATGTTCCCTCTAAATTTTGTTGAGTGTGCGCGAAAAAAGAAAATCACTGCGCAGAGGCTGGAAATTGCTGCGCGGCGTTTTCTTGTCATGTGCGCGCCGCGCAGGCAGCGCAGCTTAGAGAAAACATTGATCTGGACCCGCATTTTGCATATCTATCAGATATCTGACTGCTTTAAAGGTTTGAAAATCTATAAAATGTATAGCCACCATTATTATATTTTGCAATATAGACACATTAATAGGGTGAAAAGTGACGGATTTTTCTAGTCCACTGACATCACTGCAAGGCGTTTGAGGGTTCTAAAGAGAAATTTGGGTGAAATAGCAACATGAATTTTTGGGTCGCCCGAAAAATTTCCATGGACTATAGTCCAGGGTATTTTTTAGAAATTTGAGCGAAAATTTGTGGTGTCGTAGGGCTTTCATATTTGCACCGATTGAAGCCCAGTCGATGCCTACAAGGAATCTGGACCCGCCTCTGGGATATCTATCAGGTGTCTGACTTTTTTAAAGGGTTGAAAATCTATACAATGTATAGCCACCATTATTATATTTTGCAATATAGACACATTAATAGGGTGGAAAGTGACGGATTTTTCTACTCCACTGACGTCACTGCAAGGTGTTTGAAGGTTCTAAATAGAAATTTGGGTGAAATAGCGACATGAATTTTGGGTCGACATGAATTTTTCATGGACTATATAAAATTTTTTGGGTTTCAGGGTTCAATGTTCCTCTAAATTTTGTTGAGTGTGTCTACAAGAAATCTGGACCAATGTATAGTGTCTGAGCGGACACTTTCATGCCTGAGCACCTGAATTGTTTCACAGATGTCACCCAAGACAAAACACAACAAAATTAGTGTTATTTGAAACTCAAAATCACTGCGTGGCGGCTGGAAATTGCTGAGCGGCGTTTTCTTGTCATGTGCGCGGCCGCCAGGCGCCTGCAGCTTAGAGGGAACATTGTTGTGCCCCTCTATTCCGGAATCCTGGCTATGCCACTTTAGTATTTTAATCAAGGGTTATTAACATTACATCATGTTAAGTAAAATTATGACTGTTAGTTTAATTTGAATATTTGTTTTATATTATAGAATTGTTTATGAATCGGACGACTGTTAACGTAGGTTAATTGCATTGTATTTGTGGCATAGGATGACAAAAAGATCATGTTTCGGCGATCGGCCATCAAGCACAAAGGTGGTACCAGGTCGGCACCGTGCAGCATCGGAAGAAATATGGTAAACTCCGTCGGGCAGAACAGGAATCGACTTGTGTCTGAGGGCAATGGCAAGTCGTACGCGACGAGAATTAACGAAAAGAAGCGCCGACTCTCGGAGCTGAGACGCCACACGCGCCAGATGTCGGCCGACACGAACGTACAAGACAACCGATGCGGCGGTGAACCGCAGGGACAGTACGTGACAAACCTGGAAGACAAGGAAATCCTCTTGAATAAACACAGGGAACGGCTGAGTAGTAGCGACAGGTCTTCCGACAAACCTCTGTGGTTACCACAGAGCGCGGACATTGCAACGAGTTTCGCTCGCTCGATATCGGAGCTGAACGATTCGAGTTCTCTGCCGAGCGACCCGTTCAACTTTCTGCAGAAGTTCAGCCCGAAACTGAAAGCGGAGGGTACAGGCCTTTCGACGGGTCGAGGATCGCACAGCTGCAGCCGAGAGCCGTAGATTGTGACGCCGCGCCGTTTTCCCGCGAGAAAGACGCGAGCGAAGTCAAGACGAAGCAGTCGGGCAAGAATCGCGACTTTCAGTCCGCCGGCGTCGACAACAGAGGAAGTCTCGAACATATTCCCGAGGATCGAGCACTCGAGCCGCAGCCTAGGAAAAAGCTCGGTGCCATTGGGAAAATGAACAGCGACGCGAGTCTCGGCAGCTACTCGAGCGTCTTCAGCGACGGAACCTTGTCCAGCGACACCCAGAACGCGTCCGATCTGACGAGCCTCGACTCGGATTGCAGCGACGACTCATTCAAGAGGAACTCTCTTCCGAAAGACCTGAGACTTGGGATCAAGATGACCGCCACAGAATCTACCAACTCCAGAGAAGGCGACTCTTTGAAATCTGACTCGTCTGCACTTACATTTACCGGTAGTTTGCTGACTGAGAAAAATGAGCAAGATGAATTATTGGACACCCCTACTCACAAAGAGATGATAGAAGATACTGACTGTTTCAAAGACGAAACATCAACATCACCATCACACTCCACAGACATTCTACCAGTTAGCATACATGAACCGGAAGCCCCTACCATCATAAGCGGTCGGCTCTATAGGCCTACCGAAGGTAATCATAATTACAAAACCAAATCTGTGAGTGAAAATCAAGTCACTAACAGTTCAGTCAGAGTAGCAAAGATTTCTAACGTCGACAGCATGACTCTTGTGGATATGCCCGTCCGGTCTCAGACGAGACTAACCCGCAAGCCGAAAAAACTATCCAGGACTTTGACCAGTGGGCTCAGAACTGCATCCCAATCTCTCCTTCCTCAAAAGAGACGACACACTGTCGAAACGGTGGTCGTGTATTTGAAAATGGCAAAGCAAGATCACGACGAAGTTGACTCCGTGCAGTTTGTATATAAATGTGGCGAAGCAAGCGCAAAGCTTTCGACGCGGGCGTCGTTTCCAGGTGTGGAATTCGAAGACAGTTCTTCCGATGTTTCTTCCTTTCCCAGTAAAAGCCCATCATCGGTTACCGAAGAGGATAGAAAGGATCTAAGCAAAAACGACCGCAAAACCAAATCAGCATTGACGGACGATACAAATCGAAGAGAAAACCCAGTTTTGAATTCGGTAAAGTTGAAATGCGCGGATGGCCAAAAAGAATCGTCACTTTCAAACTACGAAGACGAGCAGAACAAACACGCTCCTTCACAAGCTGAAAGAAGCAAACCTCGAGCCTCTTCATCATCTTCGTCAAGGTCTTCACATTTCAAAACGATGGGGCAGTCATTTTCAGATCCTGGTCTTTGCGATTCCGCCGAAAAGGAAGACAACGCCGTACATTTCACTTCTGGACCCGAAATCAACAAGGAAAACTTGCAAATTGTTGCGCTAAACATTGCCACAGCACGGCCGGCTTCAAAACCACGAAAGCCCGCGCCCGAGATTCAACAGCGCGTCTTTCGTGGAGTTACAAAAGCAAGTCACGAGAGAGAAGTCAAACAAGAATTGCGAGTTACTCCACTCTCCGATTCACTTCCTTCGATCGCATCAGAGTTGAATCAAGTGTACACTCACCGAAGACTGAAGTCTGTAGGGGCCTAGAAACCAAGCCCTCGGTTGGACTGCAAACAGACGACCCACCGAAAAGACACACGGATTCGAGTGACGTCACACAAGTTCACACGACACCACATGGCGTTCTCAGCACTGAGTCTGTGGCAGACAGCCGCGGCCACTCTTCTCCCACTCAAAAAGCACTTACGACTGGTTCCACGCAAGAGTTCCCAAAGGAATTGCATGGCACCAGCATGCCTCACGTCGGAGGGTTCCGGAAGGTTCTTGGAGCGAGCGGTAAGACGAAGGAGATAAAAACCGTCTGTGCCTCGGTTAATGTTTCTAATATTCGATCGAGCTTCGAGAAGAGACCCCGCGATTCTGCATCATGACGTCTCATAACTAGAACGGTGTTGACAGCTTTTTTCATTTTCTCAAAAAAGACATCAAAAACTGAACTTAAAAAACGAAAACCACAATAGTTTCAAACTGCGTACACTATAATCATTGCACGGGTGCACAACCGGCGGGCTGGATCCGGCCCCCACAGCAAATACAGAAAACTGGCCTGAGAACAGAGATGGCTCCACGGGGGATCCGTGCCCCCTATTGAACATTGGCTTAGCAATGAGGGGCCTGGCCCCCTATTTAGATCAGGACCAGTTGTGAGATTCGTCTAAAACCGGTGAGTAATGGGACGGAGGGGGCGGGTGGATAGGTACTAAGGTAGTAGTATTAGATCAATGAAAAGGCATCAGACAGCAAGCAGACTTTTAAAGCATTTGAGACAACATTTTTTGATATTTGGGCTGGAAAATGTGGAAGTGTCCCCCTATTGTGGAATCCTACCTATGCCACTCATGTATGTATAATGATAATCAAAGGGGCTTCAATTGGTGCAAATTTCAAGTCGAATCCAAGAACAAGAAATGTTTGCGATCAAAAAACACCTGAACTAGGTAGCGCTGGTACTACCGTTAACTGAATCAGTTTTATACCGCCAAAAATCAGACATTCGATAACAAAACCTGGCGTTCAAATTATGAAAAAATGACTGGACTGCCAACTGTGGAATCTAACGATGATGATTATTGCAAACACCAAAAATAATTATGATAAGCAACATGGATTATGATTCAATTGATAACTGCATAGAACAATAAGCACAAATCATGCAAATCATGCAAATCAACAGGATTATATCGTATGATAGGCACAACAACAATCACTAGAAATGCATACATGTAATTAAAGTCATGATTCAAGACTGATTGGTGACAGAATGTCAACATTAACATAAATTCAACATGAAATGTAGCAACTGGCACCGCAGACTAAATATATATGAAGCATTTTATAGACAGAACATGATCAGATCGTTATAAGACTCGATTGCTAAACTGAAAAAAGCAAATGGCATCAAAGAATAACTGTGAAGGAATGTTTGTTTGTGAAAAGCCAAAATGAACAATTTCTGTATGTCGAAGGCAATGCCACTGACAAAAATACACACAGGGCTCGTCCATAAAATATGTATGCAAAAAAGGCATATTTTCAACTCCGCCTCCCCATTCAATACCCCATACATACATGAAATTTCCAAAATCCAACCCCCTCCTAAGTGTGTACGTACTATATGGATGGACCCATACCTAAAGTTTCTGACCACCAATAAGATTAAATATCCAGTTTCATAATGAACCAGTACACAGTATATACAGTTATACACCTATTAAGAAAGCACACAGCACATATGTACTGTGGACACTTTGAAAGAAAATTCACCCCTTCACAAAGAAGAACTACACATACCCATTGATGTAAAAACTCGGATGAAAAAGTGGGGGGCTTGACCCTATAACTTCCCCCTTTCCCTATGGTAGCCTCTTAAAGAGTGGGGTGGGCTCAATCCTAGAGGCCTAAGAGAAGTTTATGCCTATGCATAATTTATGCAGTAACTATGGATGCACATAAACAAACCTTTTAACCAAAACATAACTAAACTGTTATAATAGAAGTACAGGCACGTTTAAAATACAACTGTTGCATTGAACGATTATGCAGATCCAAATTTCAAGGACGCCTAATTCCAAAAGAGTTGTACCAAAAATATGATAGGCACAGTAAAGCCTCGTGGATGGCATACTTGACTGGTGAAATTCCAAATGGGAACAGCATTGAAATATGAGTATTAAGTAGTACTCTCTACCTACAAGTACTGCATGACTTTCGTTGGCATACTGACAGAACAACATGGACAAAACCTTTCAGTGCAAAAAATACTTTCACAGTGACATGTATACACACAAACACAAGGCACAGAAATAAGAAAAGACTGAACAATATCAATAGTTCCAGTCTATTTTACAAGATGTTTCAAAAAATAGATGACATAGTCTTCATCCGACAGATTTCTTAACTATTTTCATGCATCATTCAACATCTGAAAGACTACATTCACTTAAAATTCAATCAGTCATTTTACAGCACACTTAATTAAGAATAATTGACATTGTCAACCAGAGATACTCATTTTCATGGTACATACTGTACTTTGTAGATCTACAAGTTTTTGCACGGCAGTGGTTAACGTTGTAAAAATTAAGCAATAGGACAACTAGCAACAATAGACTATCACAGAAATAACTACTTGGCAATATCATTTAACTGTTAGCTCCTGTTTTATGGTCGATTTGGCTGCAGCATTAGAGACTCAAGACTAATAATAGCTGTCATCCTTTGAAATATTAGTGAACAACAAGTGGCAGTTAAGCCTGACAAACAATTCAATAAAATATAATAATCGACTTATTTCAAAGAGAAAAAAACAAGACAAACGTATGACTCTTACTGATGTTAATAATTAATAATATTAACTAATAAATAATCAGAGGGAAGTGACACCAACTGGACAACTGGAACAAGCTTCCAACAACTCTTCACCTACGTTTCACGTAGGTGAAGAGTTAAACTAGAAAGGTTTGATGTTGCCTGCAAGATCAAATTCACCAGAAAAAGGTACAAACAACGTATTAACTTCCCAGCATTCGGCAGCAGTTTGACTATGAAAATGTCGGCACAGCGCAATTCAATCTCTTCTTCTGTCTTTGGGAGTTCAAAATTCACGTCATGCATTGCTACAATATTTAGTTACCTGAGTTGCATTATGAACCCCCCCCCCCTACAAAATAACATAATGGGGTCTAGGGTGATGGCCATTTCTTACAGGGCAAAGGGTTCAAGACCCATAGGGTCTTCAAGACAATGATCAAGACAATGATCAAGACAGACCAGAATAAAACAGCACTAAATGGATGCATAGTTGCCAATATCAGGCGTCATTTAGAAATAAACGAGGCATACGGGAATAAACAAAGGATGTTTAACATACAGCCATTTACAGCGTTAACCAACAATTGAATTCAAAACCACAAGTACAGAATCTTTTTAAAGGCACGACTCATTACACGCGAAACTTAGATTTAAATGAAGTACACTTAACTGAAGTCATTTTTGTACAAGCATGAATCCTTTAAAAATATTTTATCATAACACAGAAAGCTCAGCAAGGCAAACTCCTTATGCACCTCATAAATCTCCTGTTATACAACAACAATAATATTATTAAAACAGCAGCATAATAACATGAATGAACACTTCTGGGTAAATGATAAATCATTTAAGTCTCACTATTTGAGGAACATGAAGGCTTTTAACTGGCAACCGTATTCAATAGCGAGTCGCACAAGTCAAAAAGATGCTTGTAATCTAAGCAAAATCTCAAAAGTAGAGCAGCCAAAAGGTAATCATAGTTTGAAGATGTGAAACCTGAAGCTTAAAAATTTAAGATGACTCAACACACATACACAAGCATACACATACATACACACACACACCTGACCTACTTAAGTTCACATTGCATCTACACAAGAGAAAGAGATAACATGAACATACATAGATATATTATTGTAGATATAGCTACCAATGTTCTCTTAACCCTCTGACCACTGCAATCCGTATAACCAATATGGTATGAAGCCGAAATAGCGGCCTTAAGGGGCCAGGGGGTTAAGACTGCGCAGGCAAAACTAAATCATGCGATAGGGGGAGAACAATCCGACAAAAGCGAATGAACCTAGTGATCCAGCGATCACTCTTCCTATGCAAACAGATCAGAGAATTGCACAAGACTTCCTCTCCTTGAACGGATTGTCGCGGGTCGGATGGACGAGGGCGTCGGATGATTCGTGGCTCTGACAGTAGCCGACGAGCTCCTTGATGGTCTTGGATGTCGGTTGGCGCGATGCCCTCCTGTGAATGCGCAGTTGTTCCACCTCGGCGAGGAGTTTGACCCGCTGGGCCTCGGTGTTGTCGTGCTGGGGTGGCATCCTGCTCCTTCGACGACGAAGACTTCACGGATCTTCTTTCTTCAAAACCAAAACAACATCATATTACTGAAAACAAAAAGTTCTTAATAAACAAAACCAAAAATCTCTAATCATATACTACACACTTATTCAGTAAAATCTTTCCCCTTATTTTTAAATCAGCTTGAAAATACTATAATAATAATAATAATAATAATAATAATAATAATAATAATAATAATAACAATAATAATAATTTAAGTGGTTCCAAAGGTTAAGTCAGTCTGCGTGAAAACCGCAGTAATAACTCTCAACATTTAAAAACCTAATTATCCTAGACGCCTTTGAACCCATTTAAATACATCCTGGATATTACTCCCGGCAGCCGGTGTCATATAAAATAAGTTCCGCTATAAAATAAGTTCCTGATCAAATTTTGATTGGTCGGCGGATAGCCTGTCAATCAACATTATAACCGCCCCGTCCATAGCAACGCCTACCATAATTTTGGTTCCTACTTGGGAATTCTTGGCAGGCAACCTACCCACCAAACAGTGGTGTAGCCAGTCTATGCAAAGTGTGGTTTTTAACTCAACTGGAGTCAACGGGGTCTGGAACAGCAAATTAGAAACTGGGTCTGCGTGTCCGGGGTTTAACCATCAGAAAATTTTTTTAACATTTGAAATGCCCGTGAGTTTTATTAAGTATTATACAGCCCCAAATTAAACCCTAGACATTGCCGCTTTTTGTACCCAATCGCAATGGTATGACATAAAGTACCAGGGACCGTTTTAAGAAAAATTTATCGCTTTCCACCTTTATCCCTTCCCCTCCCATTATTTATGAGAACCTAGGAACCTAGGAACTTAGGAACTTAGGAACCTAGGAACTTAGGAACCTAGGAGCTTAGGAACTTAGGAACCTAGGAACTTAGGAACTGCTGCTGCTGCTACTACTACTACTACTACTACTACTACTACTACTACTACTACTACTACTACTACTACTACTACTACTACAACTACTACTACTACTACTACTACTACTACTACTACTAATAATAATAATAAAAAACAATAATAATACTGTTTAAAAAAAGCGCACTGCGCCTTGAAAAAAGAGAACTGCGCCCTAAGCACGGATCACTACTAATAGCACATTTTCTAGCACTAATAATACTACTATTACAACAACAACAACAACTACTACTACTACAACTGCTACTACTACTACTCCATGGCGTTAAACCGTACGGCGCCATAGCCATCCTGTCACTGCGGATAGCCATTTCCGCACTGCGGAGATCCATCCACACACTGCGGCGGTTAAGCCTATAGGCAAACAGTATCTTCAATCCCGATATTCTGATGAAATTCAACAGACTCTAACAGAGGGGTCATCCACATTGACACTTTAGTAGTTATATGCTTTAGTAGGCTATAGAAGAGTAATGAAACGAATTCAATCCACATTTTCTTGTGTCCACATCTCATAGGTTTAGGGCAGCATGGATAACTGTTTAAAAAAGCGCACTGCGCCTTGAAAAAAGAGCACTGCGACTTAAGCATGGATCACTACTACTACGACTTTTTTAGCACTACTATTAAAACAACTACTACTACTACTGCTACTACTACTGCTCCTGCTGCTGCTGCTGCTACTACTACTACTACTACTAATAATAATAATAATAATAGTATTAATAATAATTCGGTTTGAAAGTCGCCTAGGGCAGCATGGAGCACTGCTAAAAAAAGCGCACTGCGCTTTAAAAAAAGAGCACTGCGCCCTAAGCACGGATCACTACTAATATCACATTTTCTAGCACTAATAATACTACTATTACAACAACAACAACTACTACTACTACTACTACTACTACTACTACTACTCCATGCCGTTAAACCGTACGGCGCCATAGCCATCCTGTCACTGCGGATAGCCATTTCCGCACTGCGGAGATCCATCAACACACTGGCGGTTAAGCCTATAGGCAAACAGTATCTTCAATCCCGATATTCTGATGAAATTCAACAGACTCTAACAGAGGGGTCATCCACATTGACGCTTTAGTAGTACTATTGCTATAGTAGGCTACAGAAGAGTAATGAAACGAATTCAATCCACATTTTCTTCTGTCCCCATTTCAAAGGTTTAGGCAGCATGGAGAACTGTTTAAAAAAAAGCGCTCTGCGCCTTGAAAAAGAGAACTGCGACTTAAGAATGGATCACTACTACTACGACTTTTTCTAGCACTACTAATACAACAACTACTACTACTACTGCTACTACTACTGCTACTACTACTGCTACTACTACTACTAATAATAATAATATAATAACTAATAATAATAATAATAATATTAATAATAATTGAGTTTGAAAGTCGCCTAGGGCAGCATGGAGCACTGCTAAAAAAAAGCACTGCGCGCTTTAAAAAAGAGCACTGCGCCCTAAGCACGGATCACTACTAATAGCACATTTTCTAGCACTACTAATACTACTAACAACAACAACAACTACTACTACTACTACTACAACTACTACTACTACTACTACCCCATGGCCATTTCCGCACAACTATTACTACTAGCACAACAACAACAACAACAACTACTACTACTAATAATAATAATAATAGTATTAATAATAATTGAGTTTGAAAGTCACCTCTACTGCAGCATAGAGCACTGCTAAAAAAAAAGCGCACTGCCATTAAAAAAGAGCACTGCGCCCTAAGCACGGATCACTACTAGTAAAAATTTTCTAGCACTACTATTACTACTAGCACAACAACAACAACAACAACTAAGACTACTACTACTACTACTAATAATAATAATAATAATAATAGTATGAGTAATAATTGAGTTTGAAAGTCGCCTACTGCAGAATGGAGCACTGCTAAAAAAAGCGCACTGCGCCTTGAAAAAAGAGCACTGCGGCCTAAGCACGGATCACTACTACTACCACATTTTCTAGCACTACTAATACTACTATTACAAACAAACAACAACTACTACTACTACTACTACCTCCTACTAATCCGTCAAACCATACTAATAAATCCTCTCACTGCGGATAGCCATTTCCGCACTGAGTAGGAAAAATCCACACACAGCGGCGGTTAGGCCTATAGGCAAACAGTATCTTCAATCCTGATATTCTGATGAAATTCAACAGACTTTAACAGAGGGTCATCCACATTTACGCTTTAGTAGTACTATTGCTATAGTAGGCTATAGAAGAGTAATGAAACGAATTCAATCCACATTTCTTGTGTCCCCATCTCATAGGTTTAAGGCAGCATGGAGCACTGTTTAAAAAAGCGCACTGCGCCTTGAAAAAGAGCACTGCGGCCTAAGCACGGATCACTACTACTACCACATTTTCTAGCACTACTAATACTACTAGCACAACAAACAACAACAACTACTACTACTACTACTACTACTAATAATAATAATAATAATATTAAATAATAATTGAGTTTGAAAGTCGCATACTGCAGCATGGAGCACTGCTAAAAAAAAAGCACTGCGCCTTGAAAAAAAGAGCACTGCACCCTAAGCACGGATCACTACTACTACCACATTTTCTAGCAGTACTAATACTACTAGTAGTACAACAACAACTACTACTACTACTACTACTAATAATAATAATAATAATAATAATAATAGTATTAATAATAATTGAGTTTGAAAGTCGCCTAGTGCAGCATGGAGCACTGCTAAAAAAAAGCGCACTGCGCCTTGAAAAAGAGCACTGCGCGCCTAAGCACGGATCACTACTACTACCACATTTTCTAGCACTACTAATACTACTATTACAACAACAACAACAACTACTACTACTACTACTACTACTACTACTACTACTACCACTTCTACTAATCCATGGCGTTAAACCGTACTGCGACATAGCCATCCTCTCACTGCGGATAGCCATTTCCGCACTGAGTAGGTCCATCCACACACTGCGGCGGTTAGGCCTATAGGCAAACAGTATCTTCAATCCTGATATTCTGATGAAATTCAACAGACTCTAAAGAGAGGGGTCATCCAAATTGACGCTTTAGTAGTACTATTGTAATATTTAGTAGTACTATTCTATAGTAGGCTATAGAAGAGTAATGAAACGAATTCAATCCACATTTTCATGTGTCCCCATCTCATAGGTTTAGGGCAGCATGGAGAACTGTTTAAAAAAGCGCACTGCACCTTGAAAAAGAGCACTGCGCCCTAAGCACGGATCACTACTAATAGCACATTTTCTAGCACTACTAATACTACTAGCACAACAACAACAACAACAACTACTACTACTACTACTACTAATAATAATAATAATAGTATTAAAAATAATTGAGTTTGAAAGTCGCCTTAGCCATGGAGCACTGCTAAAAAAAAAGCGCACTCCATCCAAAAAGAGCACTGCGCCCTAAGCACGGATCACTACTACTACCACATTTTCTAGCACTACTAATACTACTAGTACAACAACAACAACTACTACTACTACTACTACTACTACTACTACTAATAATAATAATAATAGTAATAATAATAATTGAGTTTGAAAGTCGCCTAGGTTTAGCAGCATGGAGCACTGCTAAAAAAAGCGCACTGCGCCTTGAAAAAGAGCACTGCGCCCTAAGCACGGATCACTACTACTACCACATTTTCTAGCACTACTAATACTACTAGTACAACAACAACAACAACTACTACTACTACTACTACTACTACTACTACTACTACTACTACTACTAATAATAATAATAATATTAATAATAGTATTAATAATAATTCAGTTTGAAAGTCGCCTACTGCAGCATGGAGCACTGCTAAAAAAAGCGCACTGCGCCTTGAAAAAGAGCACTGCGCCTAAGCACGGATCACTACTAATAGCACATTTTCTAGCACTACAACAGGTTTTATAGATATCAAATACAAGTTTTATCATGAATTAAGAAGAGTGTGACAGAAGGCAATTGAACGCCTGTTGAATAGAGGGCGTATAGAGCCTAGATATGTAAATATCTTATCGATTTGAAGAAATTCTCCGACAAAATCTACATTATCCTCTTGTTCCTTCTTCACTGCTTAAACTTTTGCAAGAATAATCAATTATATCATTCTCCATTTCTATCTACAGGGTTCGAAATAGAGTAGTCCCAGCCATTTCATACTACACGCTAACGCCATTGACTGTACCAGAACAGAGGGGTCATCACATTAACGCTTTAGTAGTACTATTGCTATAGTAGGCTATAGAAGAGCAATGAAACGAATTCAATCCACATTTTCTTGTGTCCCCATCTCATAGGTATAGGGCAGCATGGAGAACTGTTTAAAAAAAGCGCACTGCGCCTTGAAAAAAGAGCACTGCGGCCTAAGCACGGATCACTACTACTACCACATTTTCTAGCACTACTAATACTACTATTACAACAACAACAACTACTACTACTACTACTTCTACTACTACTACTACTACCACTTCTACTAATCCATGGCGTTAAACCGTACTGCGCCATAGCCATCCTCTCACTGCGGATAGCCATTTCCGCACTGAGTAGGTCCATCCACACACTGCGGCGGTTAGGCCTATAGGCAAACAGTATCTTCAATCCTGATATTCTGATGAAATTCAACAGACTCTAACAGAGGGGTCATCCACATTGACGCTTTAGTAGTACTATTGCTATAGTAGGCTATAGAAGAGTAATGAAACGAATTCAATCCACATTTTCATGTGTCCCCATCTCATAGGTTTAGGGCAGCATGGAGAACTGTTTAAAAAAAGCGCACTGCGCCTTGAAAAAAGAGCACTGCGGCCTAAGCACGGATCACTACTACTACCACATTTTCTAGCAGTACTAATACTACTAGTAGTACAACAACAACAACAACTACTACAACTACTACTACTACTACTACTACTACTACTACTACTACTAATAATAATAATAATAATAGTATTAATAATAATTGAGTTTGAAAGTCGCCTACTGCAGCATGGAGCACTGCTAAAAAAAGCGCACTGCGCCTTGAAAAAAGGAGCACTGCGCCTAAGCACGGATCACTACTAATAGCACATTTTCTAGCACTACTAATAATACTAGCACAACAACAACAACAACAACAACTACTACTACTACTACTACTACTAATAATAATAATAATAATAGTATTAATAATAATTGAGTTTGAAAGTCGCCTACTGCAGCATGGAGCACTGCTAAAAAAAGAGGGGTCATCAAACTGACGCCTTAAAAGTACTAGCACTGCGCCTAAGCACGGATCACTACTACTACCACATTTTCTAGCAGTACTAATACTACTAGTAGTACAACAACAACAACAACAACAACAACTACTACTACTACTACATACTACTAATAATAATAATAACAATAATAGTATTAATAATAATTGAGTTTGAAAGTCTTAATAGTTTGAAAGTCGCCTACTGCAGCATGGAGCACTGCTAAAAAAAAGCGCACTGCGCCTTGAAAAAAGAGCACTGCGCCCTAAGCACGGATCACTACTACTACCACATTTTCTAGCACTACTAATACTACTAGTACAACAACAACAACAACTACTACTACTACTACTACTACTACTACTACTACTACTAAATAATAATAATAGTATTAATAATAATTGAGTTTGAAAGTCGCCTACTGCAGCATGGAGCACTGCTAAAAAAAAAGCACTAGCCTTTTAAAAAGAGCACTGCGCCCTAAGCACGGATCACTACTAATAGCACATTTTCTAGCACTACAACAGGTTTTATAGATATCAAATACAAGTTTTATCATGAATTCGCTGTGTGACAGAAGGCAATTGAACGCCTGTTGAATAGAGGGCGTATAGAGCCTAGATATGTAAATATCTTATCGATTTGAAGAAATTCTCCGACAAAATCTACATTATCCTCTTGTTCCTTCTTCACTGCTTAAACTTTTGCAAGAATAATCAATTATATCATTCTCCATTTCTATCTACAGGGTTCGAAATAGAGTAGTCCCAGCCATTTCATACTACACGCTAACGCCATTGACTGTACCAGAACAGAGGGGTCATCACATTAACGCTTTAGTAGTACTATTGCTATAGTAGGCTATAGAAGAGCAATGAAACGAATTCAATCCACATTTTCTTGTGTCCCCATCTCATAGGTAAAGGGCAGCATGGAGAACTGTTTAAAAAAAGCGCACTGCGCCTTGAAAAAAGAGCACTGCGGCCTAAGCACGGATCACTACTACTACCACATTTTCTAGCACTACTAATACTACTATTACAACAACAACAACTACTACTACTACTACTACTTCTACTACTACTACTACCACTTCTACTAATCCATGGCGTTAAACCGTACTGCGCCATAGCCATCCTCTCACTGCGGATAGCCATTTCCGCACTGAGTAGGTCCATCCACACACTGCGGCGGTTAGGCCTATAGGCAAACAGTATCTTCAATCCTGATATTCTGATGAAATTCAACAGACTCTAACAGAGGGTCATCCACATCATCCACATTGACGCTTTAGTAGTACTATTGCTATTTAGTAGTAGGCTATAGAAGAGTAATGAAACGAATTCAATCCACATTTTCATGTGTCCCCATCTCATAGGTTTAGGGCAGCATGGAGAACTGTTTAAAAAAAGCGCACTGCGCCTTGAAAAAGAGCACTGCGGCCTAAAGCACGGATCACTACTACTACCACATTTTCTAGCAGTACTAATACTACTAGTAGTACAACAACAACAACAACTACTACTACTACTACTACTACTACTACTACTACTAATAATAATAATAATAATAATAATATTAATAATAATTGAGTTTGAAAGTCGCCTACTGCAGCATGGAGCACTGCTAAAAAAAGCGCACTGCGCCTTGAAAAAAGAGCACTGCGCCCTAAGCACGGATCACTACTAATAGCACATTTTCTAGCACTACAACAGGTTTTATAGATATCAAATACAAGTTTTATCATGAATTCGCTGTGTGACAGAAGGCAATTGAACGCCTGTTGAATAGAGGGCGTATAGAGCCTAGATATGTAAATATCTTATCGATTTGAAGAAATTCTCCGACAAAATCTACATTATCCTCTTGTTCCTTCTTCACTGCTTAAACTTTTGCAAGAATAATCAATTATATCATTCTCCATTTCTATCTACAGGGTTCGAAATAGAGTAGTCCCAGCCATTTCATACTACACGCTAACGCCATTGACTGTACCAGAACAGAGGGGTCATCACATTAACGCTTTAGTAGTACTATTGCTATAGTAGGCTATAGAAGAGCAATGAAACGAATTCAATCCACATTTTCTTGTGTCCCCATCTCATAGGTATAGGGCAGCATGGAGAACTGTTTAAAAAAGCGCACTGCGCCTTGAAAAAGAGCACTGCGGCCTAAGCACGGATCACTACTACTACCACATTTTCTAGCACTACTAATACTACTATTACAACAACAACAACTACTACTACTACTACTTCTACTACTACTACTACCACTTCTACTAATCCATGGCGTTAAACCGTACTGCGCCATAGCCATCCTCTCACTGCGGATAGCCATTTCCGCACTGAGTAGGTCCATCCACACACTGCGGCGGTTAGGCCTATAGGCAAACAGTATCTTCAATCCTGATATTCTGATGAAATTCAACAGACTCTAACAGAGGGGTCATCCACATTGACGCTTTAGTAGTACTATTGCTATAGTAGGCTATAGAAGAGTAATGAAACGAATTCAATCCACATTTTCATGTGTCCCCATCTCATAGGTTTAGGGCAGCATGGAGAACTGTTTAAAAAAAGCGCACTGCGCCTTGAAAAAAGAGCACTGCGGCCTAAGCACGGATCACTACTACTACCACATTTTCTAGCAGTACTAATACTACTAGTAGTACAACAACAACAACAACTACTACTACTACTACTACTACTACTACTACTACTACTACTAATAATAATAATAATAATAATAATAGTATTAATAATAATTGAGTTTGAAAGTCGCCTACTGCAGCATGGAGCACTGCTAAAAAAGCGCACTGCGCCTTGAAAAAAGAGCACTGCGCCCTAAGCACGGATCACTACTAATAGCACATTTTCTAGCACTACTAATAATACTAGCACAACAACAACAACAACAACAACAACAACTACTACTACTACTACTACTAATACTATAATAATAATAATAATAATATTAATAATAATTGAGTTTGAAAGTCGCCTACTGCAGCATGGAGCACTGCTAAAAAAATAGGCACTGCCCTGATGAAATTCAACAGAAAAAGAGCACTGCGCCTAAGCACGGATCACTACTACTACCACATTTTCTCTATCTCAGTACTAATACTACTAGTAAAAAGAGCACTGCAACAACAACAACAACAACAACAACAACAACACTACTACTACTACTACTAATAATAATAATAATAATAATAATAATAATTGAGTTTGAAAGTCGCCTAGTGCAGCATGGAGCACTGCTAAAAAAAGCGCACTGCGCCTTGAAAAAGAGCACTGCGGCCTAAGCACGGATCACTACTACTACCACATTTTCTAGCACTACTAATACTACTAGTACAACAACAACAACAACAACTACTACTACTACTACTACTACTACTACTACTACTAATAATAATAATAATAATATTAATAATAATTGAGTTTGAAAGTCGCCTACTGCAGCATGGAGCACTGCTAAAAAAAGCGCACTGCGCCTTTAAAAAAGAGCACTGCGCCCTAAGCACGGATCACTACTAATAGCACATTTTCTAGCACTACAACAGGTTTTATAGATATCAAATACAAGTTTTATCATGAATTACTGTGTGACAGAAGGCAATTGAACGCCTGTTGAATAGAGGGCGTATAGAGCCTAGATATGTAAATATCTTATCGATTTGAAGAAATTCTCCGACAAAATCTACATTATCCTCTTGTTCCTTCTTCACTGCTTAAACTTTTGCAAGAATAATCAATTATATCATTCTCCATTTCTATCTACAGGGTTCGAAATAGAGTAGTCCCAGCCATTTCATACTACACGCTAACGCCATTGACTGTACCAGAACAGAGGGGTCATCACATTAACGCTTTAGTAGTACTATTGCTATAGTAGGCTATAGAAGAGCAATGAAACGAATTCAATCCACATTTTCTTGTGTCCCCATCTCATAGGTAAAGGGCAGCATGGAGAACTGTTTAAAAAAGCGCACTGCTTCTTGAAAAAAGAGCACTGCGCGGCCTAAGCACGGATCACTACTACTACCACATTTTCTAGCACTACTAATACTACTATTACAACAACAACAACTACTACTACTACTACTTCTACTACTACTACTACTACCACTTCTACTAATCCATGGCGTTAAACCGTACTGCGCCATAGCCATCCTCTCACTGCGGATAGCCATTTCCGCACTGAGTAGGTCCATCCACACACTGCGGCGGTTAGGCCTATAGGCAAACAGTATCTTCAATCCTGATATTCTGATGAAATTCAACAGACTCTAACAGAGGGTCATCCACATTGACGCTTTAGTAGTACTATTGCTATAGTAGGCTATAGAGGCTATAGAAGAGTAATGAAACGAATTCAATCCACATTTTCATGTGTCCCCATCTCATAGGTTTAGGGCAGCATGGAGAACTGTTTAAAAAAAGCGCACTGCGCCTTGAAAAAAGAGCACTGCGGCCTAAGCACGGATCACTACTACTACCACATTTTCTAGCAGTACTAATACTACTAGTAGTACAACAACAACAACAACTAAACTACTACTACTACTACTACTACTACTACTACTACTACTACTAATAATAATAATAATAATAATAATAATAGTATTAATAATAATTGAGTTTGAAAGTCGCCTACTGCAGCATGGAGCACTGCTAAAAAAAGCGCACTGCGCCTTGAAAAAAGAGCACTGCGCCCTAAGCACGGATCACTACTAATAGCACATTTTCTAGCACTACAACAGGTTTTATAGATATCAAATACAAGTTTTATCATGAATTCGCTGTGTGACAGAAGGCAATTGAACGCCTGTTGAATAGAGGGCGTATAGAGCCTAGATATGTAAATATCTTATCGATTTGAAGAAATTCTCCGACAAAATCTACATTATCCTCTTGTTCCTTCTTCACTGCTTAAACTTTTGCAAGAATAATCAATTATATCATTCTCCATTTCTATCTACAGGGTTCGAAATAGAGTAGTCCCAGCCATTTCATACTACACGCTAACGCCATTGACTGTACCAGAACAGAGGGTCATCACATTAACGCTTTAGTAGTACTATTGCTATAGTAGGCTATAGAAGAGCAATGAAACGAATTCAATCCACATTTTCTTGTGTCCCCATCTCATAGGTATAGCAGCATGGAGAACTGTTTAAAAAAGCGCACTGCGCCTTGAAAAAGAGCACTGCGGCCTAAGCACGGATCACTACTACTACCACATTTTCTAGCACTACTAATACTACTATTACAACAACAACAACTACTACTACTACTACTTCTACTACTACTACTACCACTTCTACTAATCCCATGGCGTTAAACCGTACTGCGCCATAGCCATCCTCTCACTGCGGATAGCCATTTCCGCACTGAGTAGGTCCATCCACACACTGCGGCGGTTAGGCCTATAGGCAAACAGTATCTTCAATCCTGATATTCTGATGAAATTCAACAGACTCTAACAGAGGGGTCATCCACATTGACGCTTTAGTAGTACTATTGCTATAGTAGGCTATAGAAGAGTAATGAAACGAATTCAATCCACATTTTCATGTGTCCCCATCTCATAGGTTTAGGGCAGCATGGAGAACTGTTTAAAAAAAGCGCACTGCGCCTTGAAAAAAGAGCACTGCGCCCTAAGCACGGATCACTACTACTACCACATTTTCTAGCACTACTAATACTACTAGTAGTACAACAACAACAACAACAACTACTACTACAACTACTACTACTACTACTAATAATAATAATAATAGTATTAATAATAATTGAGTTTGAAAAGTCGCCTACTGCAGCATGGAGCACTGCTAAAAAAAAACACTGCGCCTTGAAAAAGAGCACTGCGGCCTAAGCACGGATCACTACTACTACCACATTTTCTAGCACTACTAATACTACTAGTACAACAACAACAACAACAACTACTACTACTACTACTACTACTACTACTACTACTACTAATAATAATAATAATATTAATAATAATTGAGTTTGAAAGTCGCCTACTGCAGCATGGAGCACTGCTAAAAAAAGCGCACTGCGCCTTGAAAAAAGAGCACTGCGCCCTAAGCACGGATCACTACTAATAGCACATTTTCTAGCACTACAACAGGTTTTATAGATATCAAATACAAGTTTTATCATGAATTCGCTGTGTGACAGAAGGCAATTGAACGCCTGTTGAATAGAGGGCGTATAGAGCCTAGATATGTAAATATCTTATCGATTTGAAGAAATTCTCCGACAAAATCTACATTATCCTCTTGTTCCTTCTTCACTGCTTAAACTTTTGCAAGAATAATCAATTATATCATTCTCCATTTCTATCTACAGGGTTCGAAATAGAGTAGTCCCAGCCATTTCATACTACACGCTAACGCCATTGACTGTACCAGAACAGAGGGGTCATCACATTAACGCTTTAGTAGTACTATTGCTATAGTAGGCTATAGAAGAGCAATGAAACGAATTCAATCCACATTTTCTTGTGTCCCCATCTCATAGGTAAAGGGCAGCATGGAGAACTGTTTAAAAAAAGCGCACTGCGCCTTGAAAAAAGAGCACTGCGGCCTAAGCACGGATCACTACTACTACCACATTTTCTAGCACTACTAATACTACTATTACAACAACAACAACTACTACTACTACTACTACTACTACTACTACTACTACTTCTCTACTAATCCATGGCGTTAAACCGTACTGCGCCATAGCCATCCTCTCACTGCGGATAGCCATTTCCGCACTGAGTAGGTCCATCCACACACTGCGGCGGTTAGGCCCTATAGGCAAACAGTATCTTCAATCCTGATATTCTGATGAAATTCAACAGACTCTAACAGAGGGTCATCCACATTGACGCTTTAGTAGTACTATTGCTATAGTAGGCTATAGAAGAGTAATGAAACGAATTCAATCCACATTTTCATGTGTCCCCATCTCATAGGTTTAGGGCAGCATGGAGAACTGTTTAAAAAAAGCGCACTGCGCCTTGAAAAAAGAGCACTGCGGCCTAAGCACGGATCACTACTACTACCACATTTTCTAGCACTACTAATACTACTAGCACAACAACAACAACAACAACAACAACTACTACTACTACTACTACTACTACTACTACTAATAATAAATAATAATAATAGTATTAATAATAATTGAGTTTGAAAGTCGCCTAGCTGCAGCATGGAGCACTGCTAAAAAAAGCGCTAGCGCCTTGAAAAAAGAGCACTGCGGCCTAAGCACGGATCACTACTACTACCACATTTTCTAGCACTACTAATACTACTAGTACAACAACAACAACAACAACTACTACTACTACTACTACTACTACTACTACTAATAATAATAATAATAATAATAATAATAGTATTAATAATAATTGAGTTTGAAAGTCGCCTACTGCAGCATGGAGCACTGCTAAAAAAAGCGCACTGCGCCTTTTAAAAAGAGCACTGCGCCCTAAGCACGGATCACTACTAATAGCACATTTTCTAGCACTACAACAGGTTTTATAGATATCAAATACAAGTTTTATCATGAATTCGCTGTGTGACAGAAGGCAATTGAACGCCTGTTGAATAGAGGGCGTATAGAGCCTAGATATGTAAATATCTTATCGATTTGAAGAAATTCTCCGACAAAATCTACATTATCCTCTTGTTCCTTCTTCACTGCTTAAACTTTTGCAAGAATAATCAATTATATCATTCTCCATTTCTATCTACAGGGTTCGAAATAGAGTAGTCCCAGCCATTTCATACTACACGCTAACGCCATTGACTGTACCAGAACAGAGGGGTCATCACATTAACGCTTTAGTAGTACTATTGCTATAGTAGGCTATAGAAGAGCAATGAAACGAATTCAATCCACATTTTCTTGTGTCCCCATCTCATAGGTATAGGGCAGCATGGAGAACTGTTTAAAAAAAGCGCACTGCGCCTTGAAAAAAGAGCACTGCGGCCTAAGCACGGATCACTACTACTACCACATTTTCTAGCACTACTAATACTACTATTACAACAACAACAACTACTACTACTACTACTTCTACTACTACTACTACCACTTCTACTAATCCATGGCGTTAAACCGTACTGCGCCATAGCCATCCTCTCACTGCGGATAGCCATTTCCGCACTGAGTAGGTCCATCCACACACTGCGGCGGTTAGGCCTATAGGCAAACAGTATCTTCAATCCTGATATTCTGATGAAATTCAACAGACTCTAACAGAGGGGTCATCCACATTGACGCTTTAGTAGTACTATTGCTATAGTAGGCTATAGAAGAGTAATGAAACGAATTCAATCCACATTTTCATGTGTCCCCATCTCATAGGTTTAGGGCAGCATGGAGAACTGTTTAAAAAAAGCGCACTGCGCCTTGAAAAAAGAGCACTGCGGCCTAAGCACGGATCACTACTACTACCACATTTTCTAGCAGTACTAATACTACTAGTAGTACAACAACAACAACAACTACTACTACTACTACTACTACTACTACTACTACTACTAATAATAATAATAATAATAATAATAGTATTAATAATAATTGAGTTTGAAAGTCGCCTACTGCAGCATGGAGCACTGCTAAAAAAAGCGCACTGCGCCTTGAAAAAGAGCACTGCGCCTAAGCACGGATCACTACTACTACCACATTTTCTAGCACACTACTAATACTACTATTACAACAACAACAACTACTACTACTACTACTACTACTACTACTACTACTAATAATCCCATGGCGTTAAACCGTACTGCGCCATAGCCATCCTCTCACTGCGGATAGCCATTTCCGCACTGAGTAGGTCCATCCACACACTGCGGAGGTTAGGCCTATAGGCAAACAGTATCTTCAATCCTGATATTCTGATGAAATTCAACAGACTCTAACAGAGGGTCATCCACAAATTGACGCTTTAGTAGTACTATTGCTATAGTAGGCTATAGAAGAGTAATGAAACGAATTCAATCCACATTTTCATGTGTCCCCATCTCATAGGTTTAGGGCAGCATGGAGAACTGTTTAAAAAGCGCACTGCGCCTTGAAAAAGAGCACTGCGCCTAAGCACGGATCACTACTACTACCACATTTTCTAGCACTACTAATACTACTAGCACAACAACAACAACAACAACAACTACTACTACTACTACTACTACTACTACTAATAATAATAATAATAATAATAATTAATAATAATAATGAGTTTGAAAGTCGCCTAGTGCAGCATGGAGCACTGCTAAAAAAAACGCACTGCGCCTTGAAAAAAGAGCACTGCGGCCTAAGCACGGATCACTACTACTACCACATTTTCTAGCACTACTAATACTACTAGTACAACAACAAACAACAACTAACTACTACTACTACTACTACTACTACTACTAATAATAATAATAATAATATTAATAATAATTGAGTTTGAAAATTCGCCTAGTCGCAGCATGGCATGGAGCACTGCTAAAAAAGCGCACTGCGCCTTTTAAAAAGAGCACTGCGCCCTAAGCACGGATCACTACTAATAGCACATTTTCTAGCACTACAACAGGTTTTATAGATATCAAATACAAGTTTTATCATGAATTCGCTGTGTGACAGAAGGCAATTGAACGCCTGTTGAATAGAGGGCGTATAGAGCCTAGATATGTAAATATCTTATCGATTTGAAGAAATTCTCCGACAAAATCTACATTATCCTCTTGTTCCTTCTTCACTGCTTAAACTTTTGCAAGAATAATCAATTATATCATTCTCCATTTCTATCTACAGGGTTCGAAATAGAGTAGTCCCAGCCATTTCATACTACACGCTAACGCCATTGACTGTACCAGAACAGAGGGGTCATCACATTAACGCTTTAGTAGTACTATTGCTATAGTAGGCTATAGAAGAGCAATGAAACGAATTCAATCCACATTTTCTTGTGTCCCCATCTCATAGGTAAAGGGCAGCATGGAGAACTGTTTAAAAAAAGCGCACTGCGCCTTGAAAAAAGAGCACTGCGGCCTAAGCACGGATCACTACTACTACCACATTTTCTAGCACTACTAATACTACTATTACAACAACAACAACTACTACTACTACTACTACTACTACTACTACTACCACTTCTACTAATCCATGGCGTTAAACCGTACTGCGCCATAGCCATCCTCTCACTGCGGATAGCCATTTCCGCACTGAGTAGGTCCATCCACACACTGCGGCGGTTAGGCCTATAGGCAAACAGTATCTTCAATCCTGATATTCTGATGAAATTCAACAGACTCTAACAGAGGGGTCATCCACATTGACGCTTTAGTAGGTACTATTGCTATAGTAGGCTATAGAAGAGTAATGAAACGAATTCAATCCACATTTTCATGTGTCCCCATCTCATAGGTTTAGGGCAGCATGGAGAACTGTTTAAAAAAGCACACTGCGCCTTGAAAAAGAGCACTGCGCCCTAAGCACGGATCACTACTACTACCACATTTTCTAGCACTACTAATACTACTAGCACAACAACAACAACAACAACTACTACAACTACTACTACTACTACTACTACTACTAATAATAATAATAATAATAATAGTATTAATAATAATTGAGTTTGAAAGTCGCCTACTGCAGCATGGAGCACTGCTAAAAAAGCGCACTGCGCCTTGAAAAAAGAGCACTGCGGCCTAAGCACGGATCACTACTACTACCACATTTTCTAGCACTACTAATACTACTAGTAGTACAACAACAACAACAACAACTACTACTACAACTACTACTACTACTACTACTAATAATAATAATAATAATATTAATAATAATTGAGTTTGAAAGTCGCCTACTGCAGCATGGAGCACTGCTAAAAAAAGCGCACTGCGCCTTGAAAAAAGAGCACTGCGCCCTAAGCACGGATCACTACTAATAGCACATTTTCTAGCACTACAACAGGTTTTATAGATATCAAATACAAGTTTTATCATGAATTCGCTGTGTGACAGAAGGCAATTGAACGCCTGTTGAATAGAGGGCGTATAGAGCCTAGATATGTAAATATCTTATCGATTTGAAGAAATTCTCCGACAAAATCTACATTATCCTCTTGTTCCTTCTTCACTGCTTAAACTTTTGCAAGAATAATCAATTATATCATTCTCCATTTCTATCTACAGGGTTCGAAATAGAGTAGTCCCAGCCATTTCATACTACACGCTAACGCCATTGACTGTACCAGAACAGAGGGTCATCACATTAACGCTTTAGTAGTACTATTGCTATAGTAGGCTATAGAAGAGCAATGAAACGAATTCAATCCACATTTTCTTGTGTCCCCATCTCATAGGTATAGGGCAGCATGGAGAACTGTTTAAAAAAAGCGCACTGCGCCTTGAAAAAAGAGCACTGCGGCCTAAGCACGGATCACTACTACTACCACATTTTCTAGCACTACTAATACTACTATTACAACAACAACAACTACTACTACTACTACTTCTACTACTACTACTACCACTTCTACTAATCCAATCCATGGCGTTAAACCGTACTGCGCCATAGCCATCCTCTCACTGCGGATAGCCATTTCCGCACTGAGTAGGTCCATCCACACACTGCGGCGGTTAGGCCTATAGGCAAACAGTATCTTCAATCCTGATATTCTGATGAAATTCAACAGACTCTAACAGAGGGGTCATCCACATTGACGCTTTAGTAGTACTATTGCTATAGTAGGCTATAGAAGAGTAATGAAACGAATTCAATCCACATTTTCATGTGTCCCCATCTCATAGGTTTAGGGCAGCATGGAGAACTGTTTAAAAAAAGCGCACTGCGCCTTGAAAAAAGAGCACTGCGGCCTAAGCACGGATCACTACTACTACCACATTTTCTAGCAGTACTAATACTACTAGTAGTACAACAACAACAACAACTACTACAACTACTACTACTACTACTACTACTACTACTACTACTAATAATAATAATAATAATAGTATTATTAATAATTGAGTTTGAAAGTCGCCTACTGCAGCAGCATGGAGCACTGCTAAAAAAAAAAAGCACTGCGCCTTGAAAAAGAGCACTGCGCCCTAAGCACGGATCACTACTACTACCACATTTTCTAGCACTACTAATACTACTATTACAACAACAACAACTACTACTACTACTACTACTACTACTACTACTACTACTTCTACTAATCCATGGCGTTAAACCGTAATTGCGACATAGCCATCCTCTCACTGCGGATAGCCATTTCCGCACTGAGTCCATCCATCCACACACTGCGGAGGTTAGGCCTATAGGCAAACAGTATCTTCAATCCTGATATTCTGATGAAATTCAACAGACTCTAACAGAGGGGTCATCCAAATTGACGCTTTAGTAGTACTATTGCTATAGTAGGCTATAGAAGAGTAATGAAACGAATTCAATCCACATTTTCATGTGTCCCCATCTCATAGGTTTAGGGCAGCATGGAGAACTGTTTAAAAAAAGCGCACTGCGCCTTGCAAAAAGAGCACTGCGCCCTAAGCACGGATCACTACTAATAGCACATTTTCTAGCACTACTAATAATACTAGCACAACAACAACAACAACAACAACTACTACTACTACTACTACTACTACTACTAATAATAATAATAATAATAATATTAATAATAATTCAGTTTGAAAGTCGCCTAGGGCAGCATGGAGCACTGCTAAAAAAAGCGCACTGCGCTTTTTAAAAAGAGCACTGCGCCCTAAGCACGGATCACTACTACTACCACATTTTCTAGCACTACTAATACTACTAGTACAACAACAACAACAACAACTACTACTACTACTACTACTACTACTACTACTAATAATAATAATAATAATAATATTAATAATAATTGAGTTTGAAAGTCGCCTACTGCAGCATGGAGCACTGCTAAAAAAAGCGCACTGCGCCTTTTAAAAAGAGCACTGCGCCCTAAGCACGGATCACTACTAATAGCACATTTTCTAGCACTACAACAGGTTTTATAGATATCAAATACAAGTTTTATCATGAATTCGCTGTGTGACAGAAGGCAATTGAACGCCTGTTGAATAGAGGGCGTATAGAGCCTAGATATGTAAATATCTTATCGATTTGAAGAAATTCTCCGACAAAATCTACATTATCCTCTTGTTCCTTCTTCACTGCTTAAACTTTTGCAAGAATAATCAATTATATCATTCTCCATTTCTATCTACAGGGTTCGAAATAGAGTAGTCCCAGCCATTTCATACTACACGCTAACGCCATTGACTGTACCAGAACAGAGGGGTCATCACATTAACGCTTTAGTAGTACTATTGCTATAGTAGGCTATAGAAGAGCAATGAAACGAATTCAATCCACATTTTCTTGTGTCCCCATCTCATAGGTATAGGGCAGCATGGAGAACTGTTTAAAAAAAGCGCACTGCGCCTTGAAAAAAGAGCACTGCGGCCTAAGCACGGATCACTACTACTACCACATTTTCTAGCACTACTAATACTACTATTACAACAACAACAACTACTACTACTACTACTACTACTACTACTACTACTACTACCACTTCTACTAATCCATGGCGTTAAACCGTACTGCGCCATAGCCATCCTCTCACTGCGGATAGCCATTTCCGCACTGAGTAGGTCCATCCACACACTGCGGCGGTTAGGCCTATAGGCAAACAGTATCTTCAATCCTGATATTCTGATGAAATTCAACAGACTCTAACAGAGGGGGTCATCCACATTGACGCTTTAGTAGTACTATTGCTATAGTAGGCTATAGAAGAGTAATGAAACGAATTCAATCCACATTTTTTCATGTGTCCCCATCTCATAGGTTTAGGGCAGCATGGAGAACTGTTTAAAAAAGCGCACTGCGCCTTGAAAAAAAGAGCACTGCGCCTAAGCACGGATCACTACTACTACCACATTTTCTAGCAGTACTAATACTACTAGTAGTACAACAACAACAACAACTACTACAACTACTACTACTACTACTACTACTACTACTAATAATAATAATAATAATAATAGTATTAATAATAATTGAGTTTGAAAGTCGCCTACTGCAGCATGGAGCACTGCTAAAAAAAAAAGCGCACTGCGCCTTGAAAAAGAGCACTGCGCCCTAAGCACGGATCACTACTACTAGCACATTTTCTAGCACTACTAATACTACTAGATATCAAAACAACAACAACAACAACTACTACTGACACTACTACTACTACTACTACTACTAATAATAATAATAATAATAATTAAATAATATCTTGAGTTTGAAAGTCGCCTACTGCATCATGGATCCTCTTGTTCTGCTAAAAAAAGCGCACTCACTGCTTAAACTTTGAAAAATAGCACTTATATCATTCTAATTTCTATCTACAGGGTCACTACTACTACCACATTTTACTAGCACGTACTAATACTACTGAGTGTACAACAACAGGGTCATCACACTACTACTAGTAGTACTACTTGCTACTACTAATATAGAATAGATAATGAAACGAATAATAATCCACATTTTCTTGAGTTTGAAAGTCGCCTAGGCAGCATGGAGCACTGTTAAAAAAAGCGCACTGCGCCTTGAAAAAGAGCACTGCGGCCTAAGCACGGATCACTACTACTACCACATTTTCTAGCACTACTAATACTACTATTACAACAACAACTACTACTACTACTACTACTACTACTACTACTACTACTACTTCTACTAATCCATGGCGTTAAACCATTGCTGCGCCATAGCCATCCTCTCACTGCGGATAGCCATTTCCGCACTGAGTAGGTCCATCCACACACTGCGGAGGTTAGGCCTATAGGCAAACAGTATCTTCAATCCTGATATTCTGATGAAATTCAACAGACTCTAACAGAGGGGTCATCCAAATTGACGCTTTAGTAGTACTATTGCTATAGTAGGCTATAGAAGAGTAATGAAACGAATTCAATCCACATTTTCATGTGTCCCCATCTCATAGGTTTAGGGCAGCATGGAGAACTGTTTAAAAAAAGCGCACTGCGCCTTGCAAAAAGAGCACTGCGCCCTAAGCACGGATCACTACTAATAGCACATTTTCTAGCACTACTAATAATACTAGCACAACAACAACAACAACAACTACTACTACTACTACTACTACTACTACTACTAATAATAATAATAATTAATAATAATAATTCAGTTTGAAAGTCGCCTAGGGCAGCATGGAGCACTGCTAAAAAAAGCGCACTGCGCTTTTTAAAAAGAGCACTGCGGCCTAAGCACGGATCACTACTACTACCACATTTTCTAGCACTACTAATACTACTAGTACAACAACAACAACAACTACTACTACTACTACTACTACTACTACTACTAATAATAATAATAATAATATTAATAATAATTGAGTTTGAAAGTCGCCTACTGCTGCAGCATGGAGCACTGCTAAAAAAAAAGCGCACTGCGCCTTTTTAAAAAGCACTGCGCCCTAAGCACGGATCACTACTAATAGCACATTTTCTAGCACTACAACAGGTTTTATAGATATCAAATACAAGTTTTATCATGAATTCGCTGTGTGACAGAAGGCAATTGAACGCCTGTTGAATAGAGGGCGTATAGAGCCTAGATATGTAAATATCTTATCGATTTGAAGAAATTCTCCGACAAAATCTACATTATCCTCTTGTTCCTTCTTCACTGCTTAAACTTTTGCAAGAATAATCAATTATATCATTCTCCATTTCTATCTACAGGGTTCGAAATAGAGTAGTCCCAGCCATTTCATACTACACGCTAACGCCATTGACTGTACCAGAACAGAGGGGTCATCACATTAACGCTTTAGTAGTACTATTGCTATAGTAGGCTATAGAAGAGCAATGAAACGAATTCAATCCACATTTTCTTGTGTCCCCATCTCATAGGTATAGGGCAGCATGGAGAACTGTTTAAAAAAAGCGCACTGCGCCTTGAAAAAGAGCACTGCGGCCTAAGCACGGATCACTACTACTACCACATTTTCTAGCACTACTAATACTACTATTACAACAACAACAACTACTACTACTACTACTTCTACTACTACTACTACTACTTCTACTAATCCATGGCGTTAAACCGTGACTGCGCCATAGCCATCCTCTCACTGCGGATAGCCATTTCCGCACTGAGTAGGTCCATCCACACACTGCGGCGGTTAGGCCTATAGGCAAACAGTATCTTCAATCCTGATATTCTGATGAAATTCAACAGACTCTAACAGAGGGTCATCCACATTGACGCTTTAGTAGTACTATTGCTATAGTAGGCTATAGAAGAGTAATGAAACGAATTCAATCCACATTTTCATGTGTCCCCATCTCATAGGTTTAGGGCAGCATGGAGAACTGTTTAAAAAAGCGCACTGCGCCTTGAAAAAAGAGCACTGCGGCCTAAGCACGGATCACTACTACTACCACATTTTCTAGCAGTACTAATACTACTAGTAGTACAACAACAACAACAACTACTACAACTACTACTACTACTACTACTACTACTAATAATAATAATAATAATAATAGTATTATTAATAATTGAGTTTGAAAGTCGCCTACTGCAGCATGGAGCACTGCTAAAAAAAAGCACTGCGCCTTGAAAAAGAGCACTGCGCCTAAGCACGGATCACTACTACTACCACATTTTCTAGCACTACTAATACTACTATTACAACAACTACTACTACTACTACTACTACTACTACTACTACTACTACCACTTCTACTAATCCATGGCGTTAAACCGTATAGCCATCCTCTCACTGCGGATAGCCATTTCCGCACTGAGTAGGTCCATCCACACACTGCGGAGGTTAGGCCTATAGGCAAACAGTATCTTCAATCCTGATATTCTGATGAAATTCAACAGACTCTAACAGAGGGGTCATCCAAATTGACGCTTTAGTAGTACTATTGCTATAGTAGGCTATAGAAGAGTAATGAAACGAATTCAATCCACATTTTCATGTGTCCCCATCTCATAGGTTTAGGGCAGCATGGAGAACTGTTTAAAAAAAGCGCACTGCGCCTTGAAAAAGCACTGCACTGCGGCCTAAGCACGGATCACTACTAATAGCACATTTTCTAGCACTACTAATAATACTAGCACAACAACAACAACAACAACTACTACTACTACTACTACTACTACTACTACTATAATAATAATAATAATATTAATAATAATTCAGTTTGAAAGTCGCCTAGGGCAGCATGGAGCACTGCTAAAAAAAGCGCACTGCGCTTTTTAAAAAGAGCACTGCGGCCTAAGCACGGATCACTACTACTACCACATTTTCTAGCACTACTAATACTACTAGTACAACAACAACAACAACTACTACTACTACTACTACTACTACTACTACTAATAATAATAATAATAATAATAATAATAATAATAATTGAGTTTGAAAGTCGCCTACTGCAGCATGGAGCACTGCTAAAAAAGCGCACTGCGCCTTTTAAAAGAGCACTGCGCCCTAAGCACGGATCACTACTAATAGCACATTTTCTAGCACTACAACAGGTTTTATAGATATCAAATACAAGTTTTATCATGAATTCGCTGTGTGACAGAAGGCAATTGAACGCCTGTTGAATAGAGGGCGTATAGAGCCTAGATATGTAAATATCTTATCGATTTGAAGAAATTCTCCGACAAAATCTACATTATCCTCTTGTTCCTTCTTCACTGCTTAAACTTTTGCAAGAATAATCAATTATATCATTCTCCATTTCTATCTACAGGGTTCGAAATAGAGTAGTCCCAGCCATTTCATACTACACGCTAACGCCATTGACTGTACCAGAACAGAGGGGTCATCACATTAACGCTTTAGTAGTACTATTGCTATAGTAGGCTATAGAAGAGCAATGAAACGAATTCAATCCACATTTTCTTGTGTCCCCATCTCATAGGTATAGGGCAGCATGGAGAACTGTTTAAAAAAGCGCACTGCGCCTTGAAAAAGAGCACTGCGGCCTAAGCACGGATCACTACTACTACCACATTTTCTAGCACTACTAATACTACTATTACAACAACAACAACTACTACTACTACTACTACTACTACTACTACTACCACTTCTACTAAATCCATGGCGTTAAACCGTACTGCGCCATAGCCATCCTCTCACTGCGGATAGCCATTTCCGCACTGAGTAGGTCCATCCACACACTGCGGCGGTTAGGCCTATAGGCAAACAGTATCTTCAATCCTGATATTCTGATGAAATTCAACAGACTCTAACAGAGGGGTCATCCACACTGACGCTTTAGTAGTACTTGCTGCTATAGTAGGCTATAGAAGAGTAATGAAACGAATTCAATCCACATTTTCATGTGTCCCCATCTCATAGGTTTAGGGCAGCATGGAGAACTGTTTAAAAAAAGCGCACTGCGCCTTGAAAAAAAGAGCACTGCGCCTAAGCACGGATCACTACTACTACCACATTTTCTAGCAGTACTAATACTACTAGTAGTACAACAACAACAACAACAACTACAACTACTACTACTACTACTACTACTACTAATAATAATAATAATAATAATAATAATAGTATTAATAATAATTGAGTTTGAAAGTCGCCTACTGCAGCATGGAGCACTGCTAAAAAAGCGCACTGCGCCTTAAAAAAGAGCACTGCGCCCTAAGCACGGATCACTACTACTACCACATTTTCTAGCACTACTAATACTACTATTACAACAACAACAACTACTACTACTACTACTACTACTACTACTACCACTTCTACTAATCCATGGCGTTAAACCGTACAATGCGCATAGCCATCCTCTCACTGCGGATAGCCATTTCCGCACTGAGTAGGTCCATCCACACACTGCGGAGGTTAGGCCTATAGGCAAACAGTATCTTCAATCCTGATATTCTGATGAAATTCAACAGACTCTAACAGAGGGGTCATCCAAATTGACGCTTTAGTAGTACTATTGCTATAGTAGGCTATAGAAGAGTAATGAAACGAATTCAATCCACATTTTCATGTGTCCCCATCTCATAGGTTTAGGGCAGCATGGAGAACTGTTTAAAAAAAGCACTGCGCCTTGCAAAAAGAGCACTGCGCCCTAAGCACGGATCACTACTAATAGCACATTTTCTAGCACTACTAATAATACTAGCACAACAACAACAACAACAACTACTACTACTACTACTACTACTACTACTACTACTAATAATAATAATAATAATAATAATAATTTCAGTTTGAAAGTCGCCTAGGGCAGCATGGAGCACTGCTAAAAAAAGCGCACTGCGCTTGAAAAAGAGCACTGCGGCCTAAGCACGGATCACTACTACTTTTCTACATTTTCTAGCACTACTAATACTACTAGTACAACAACAACAACAACTACTACTACTACTACTACTACTACTACTACTAACTAATAATAATAATAATAATAATATTAATAATAATTGAGTTTGAAAGTCGCCTACTGCAGCATGGAGCACTGCTAAAAAAGCGCACTGCGCCTTTTAAAAAAAGAGCACTGCGCCCTAAGCACGGATCACTACTAATAGCACATTTTCTAGCACTACAACAGGTTTTATAGATATCAAATACAAGTTTTATCATGAATTCGCTGTGTGACAGAAGGCAATTGAACGCCTGTTGAATAGAGGGCGTATAGAGCCTAGATATGTAAATATCTTATCGATTTGAAGAAATTCTCCGACAAAATCTACATTATCCTCTTGTTCCTTCTTCACTGCTTAAACTTTTGCAAGAATAATCAATTATATCATTCTCCATTTCTATCTACAGGGTTCGAAATAGAGTAGTCCCAGCCATTTCATACTACACGCTAACGCCATTGACTGTACCAGAACAGAGGGGTCATCACATTAACGCTTTAGTAGTACTATTGCTATAGTAGGCTATAGAAGAGCAATGAAACGAATTCAATCCACATTTTCTTGTGTCCCCATCTCATAGGTATAGGGCAGCATGGAGAACTGTTTAAAAAAAGCGCACTGCGCCTTGAAAAAAGAGCACTGCGGCCTAAGCACGGATCACTACTACTACCACATTTTCTAGCACTACTAATACTACTATTACAACAACAACAACTACTACTACTACTACTACTACTACTACTACTACTACTACACTTCTACTAATCCATGGCGTTAAACCGTGCTGCTGCGCCATAGCCATCCTCTCACTGCGGATAGCCATTTCCGCACTGAGTAGGTCCATCCACACACTGCGGCGGTTAGGCCTATAGGCAAACAGTATCTTCAATCCTGATATTCTGATGAAATTCAACAGACTCTAACAGAGGGGTCATCCACATTGACGCTTTAGTAGTACTATTGCTATAGTAGGCTATAGAAGAGTAATGAAACGAATTCAATCCACATTTTCATGTGTCCCCATCTCATAGGTTTAGGGCAGCATGGAGAACTGTTTAAAAAAGCGCACTGCGCCTTGAAAAAAAGAGCACTGCGGCCTAAGCACGGATCACTACTACTACCACATTTTCTAGCAGTACTAATACTACTAGTAGTACAACAACAACAACAACTACAACAACTAACTACTACTACTACTACTACTACTACTACTAATAATAATAATAATAATAATAATAATAGTATTAATAATAATTGAGTTTGAAAGTCGCCTACTGCAGCATGGAGCACTGCTAAAAAAAGCGCACTGCGCCTTGAAAAAAGAGCACTGCGCCCTAAGCACGGATCACTACTAATAGCACATTTTCTAGCACTACTAATACAGGTTTTATAGATATCAAATACAACAACTACTCACACATGACTTCTACTACTACTACTACAATAAGGCAATAATAACGCCTAATTGAATAGAGGGCGTGAGTTTGAATATGTAAATATCTTATCGATTTTTCATGAAATTCTCCGACAAAATCTACATTATCCTCTTGTTCCTTCTTCACTGCTTAAACTTTTGCAAGAATAATCAATTATATCATTCTCCATTTCTATCTACAGGGTTCACTACTACCAGCCATTTACTACTACAGTAACTAATTGACTAGTACAGAACAGAGGGTCATCACTACTACATACTACTACTACTAGTAGTACTATTGCTATAGTAGGCTATAAAATAATGAAACGAATTCAATCCACATTTTCTTGTGTCCCCATCTCATAGGTATGGAGCAGCATGGAGAACTGTTTAAAAAGCGCACTGCGCCTTGAAAAAAAGAGCACTGCGGCCTAAGCACGGATCACTACTACTACCACATTTTCTAGCACTACTAATACTACTATTACAACAACAACAACAACACTACTACTACTACTACGTCTACTACTACTACTACCACTTCTACTAATCCATGGCGTTAAACCGTACTGCGACATAGCCATCCTCTCACTGCGGATAGCCATTTCCGCACTGAGTAGGTCCATCCACACACTGCGGAGGTTAGGCCTATAGGCAAACAGTATCTTCAATCCTGATATTCTGATGAAATTCAACAGACTCTAACAGAGGGGTCATCCAAATTGACGCTTTAGTAGTACTATTGCTATAGTAGGCTATAGAAGAGTAATGAAACGAATTCAATCCACATTTTCATGTGTCCCCATCTCATAGGTTTAGGGCAGCATGGAGAACTGTTTAAAAAAAGCGCACTGCGCCTTGCAAAAAGAGCACTGCGCCCTAAGCACGGATCACTACTAATAGCACATTTTCTAGCACTACTAATAATACTAGCACAACAACAACAACAACTACTACTACTACTACTACTACTACTACTACTACTACTACTACTAATAATAATAATATTAATAATAATTCAGTTTGAAAGTCGCCTAGGGCAGCATGGAGCACTGCTAAAAAAAGCGCACTGCGCTTTTTAAAAAGAGCACTGCGGCCTAAGCACGGATCACTACTACTACCACATTTTCTAGCACTACTAATACTACTAGTACAACAACAACAACAACAACTACTACTACTACTACTACTACTACTACTACTACTACTACTACTAATAATAATAATAATAATAATATATTAATAATAATTGAGTTTGAAAGTCGCCTACTGCAGCATGGAGCACTGCTAAAAAAAAAGCGCACTGCGCCTTGAAAAAAGAGCACTGCGCCCTAAGCACGGATCACTACTAATAGCACATTTTCTAGCACTACAACAGGTTTTATAGATATCAAATACAAGTTTTATCATGAATTCGCTGTGTGACAGAAGGCAATTGAACGCCTGTTGAATAGAGGGCGTAGAGCCCTAGATATGTAAATATCTTATCGATTTGAAGAAATTCTCCGACAAAATCTACATTATCCTCTTGTCCTTCTTCACTGCTTAAACTTTTGCAAGAATAATCAATTATATCATTCTCCATTTCTATCTACAGGGTTCGAAATAGAGTAGTCCCAGCCATTTCATACTACACGCTAACGCCATTGACTGTACCAGAACAGAGGGGGTCATCACATTAACGCTTTAGTAGTACTATTGCTATAGTAGGCTATAGAAGAGCAATGAAACGAATTCAATCCACATTTTCTTGTGTCCCCATCTCATAGGTTTAGGGCAGCATGGAGAACTGTTTAAAAAAAGCGCACTGCGCCTTGAAAAAAGAGCACTGCGGCCTAAGCACGGATCACTACTACTACCACATTTTCTAGCACTACTAATACTACTATTACAACAACAACAACTACTACTACTACTACTACTACTACTACTACTACTACTTCTACTAATCCATGGCGTTAAACCGTACTGCGCCATAGCCATCCTCTCACTGCGGATAGCCATTTCCGCACTGAGTAGGTCCATCCACACACTGCGGCGGTTAGGCCTATAGGCAAACAGTATCTTCAATCCTGATATTCTGATGAAATTCAACAGACTCTAACAGAGGGGTCATCCACATTGACGCTTTAGTAGTACTATTGCTATAGTAGGCTATAGAAGAGTAATGAAACGAATTCAATCCACATTTTCATGTGTCCCCATCTCATAGGTTTAGGGCAGCATGGAGAACTGTTTAAAAAAAGCGCACTGCGCCTTGAAAAAAGAGCACTGCGGCCTAAGCACGGATCACTACTACTACCACATTTTCTAGCAGTACTAATACTACTAGTAGTACAACAACAACAACAACTACTACAACTACTACTACTACTACTACTACTACTACTACTAATAATAATAATAATAATAGTATTAATAATAATTGAGTTTGAAAGTCGCCTACTGCAGCATGGAGCACTGCTAAAAAAAGCGCACTGCGCCTTGAAAAAAGAGCACTGCGGCCTAAGCACGGATCACTACTACTACCACATTTTCTAGCACTACTAATACTACTATTACAACAACTACTACTACTACTACGTCTACTACTACTACTACCACTTCTACTAATCCATGGCGTTAAACCGTACTGCGACATAGCCATCCTCTCACTGCGGATAGCCATTTCCGCACTGAGTAGGTCCATCCACACACTGCGGAGGTTAGGCCTATAGGCAAACAGTATCTTCAATCCTGATATTCTGATGAAATTCAACAGACTCTAACAGAGGGGTCATCCAAATTGACGCTTTAGTAGTACTATTGCTATAGTAGGCTATAGAAGAGTAATGAAACGAATTCAATCCACATTTTCATGTGTCCCCATCTCATAGGTTTAGGGCAGCATGGAGAACTGTTTAAAAAAAGCGCACTGCGCCTTGCAAAAAGAGCACTGCGCCCTAAGCACGGATCACTACTAATAGCACATTTTCTAGCACTACTAATAATACTAGCACAACAACAACAACAACAACAACAACTACTACTACTACTACTACTACTAATAATAATAATAATAATATTAATAATAATTCAGTTTGAAAGTCGCCTAGGGCAGCATGGAGCACTGCTAAAAAAAGCGCACTGCGCTTTTTAAAAAGAGCACTGCGGCCTAAGCACGGATCACTACTACTACCACATTTTCTAGCACTACTAATACTACTAGTACAACAACAACAACAACAACTACTACTACTACTACTACTACTACTACTACTAATAATAATAATAATAATAATATTAATAATAATTGAGTTTGAAAGTCGCCTACTGCAGCATGGAGCACTGCTAAAAAAAGCGCACTGCGCCTTTTAAAAAGAGCACTGCGCCCTAAGCACGGATCACTACTAATAGCACATTTTCTAGCACTACAACAGGTTTTATAGATATCAAATACAAGTTTTATCATGAATTAAAACAGTGACAGAAGGCAATTGAACGCCTGTTGAATAGAGGGCGTATAGAGCCTAGATATGTAAATATCTTATCGATTTGAAGAAATTCTCCGACAAAATCTACATTATCCTCTTGTTCCTTCTTCACTGCTTAAACTTTTGCAAGAATAATCAATTATATCATTCTCCATTTCTATCTACAGGGTTCGAAATAGAGTAGTCCCAGCCATTTCATACTACACGCTAACGCCATTGACTGTACCAGAACAGAGGGGTCATCACATTAACGCTTTAGTAGTACTATTGCTATAGTAGGCTATAGAAGAGCAATGAAACGAATTCAATCCACATTTTCATGTGTCCCCATCTCTCAGGTATAGGGCAGCATGGAGAACTGTTTAAAAAAAGCGCACTGCGCCTTGAAAAAGAGCACTGCGGCCTAAGCACGGATCACTACTACTACCACATTTTCTAGCACTACTAATACTACTATTACAACAACAACAACTACTACTACTACTACTTCTACTACTACTACTACCACTTCTACTAATCCATGGCGTTAAACCGTACTGCGCCATAGCCATCCTCTCACTGCGGATAGCCATTTCCGCACTGAGTAGGTCCATCCACACACTGCGGCGGTTAGGCCTATAGGCAAACAGTATCTTCAATCCTGATATTCTGATGAAATTCAACAGACTCTAACAGAGGGGTCATCCACATTGACGCTTTAGTAGTACTATTGCTATAGTAGGCTATAGAAGAGTAATGAAACGAATTCAATCCACATTTTCATGTGTCCCCATCTCATAGGTTTAGGGCAGCATGGAGAACTGTTTAAAAAAAGCGCACTGCGCCTTGAAAAAGAGCACTGCGCCCTAAGCACGGATCACTACTAATAGCACATTTTCTAGCACTACTAATAATACTAGCACAACAACAACAACACTACAACTACTACTACTACTACTACTAATAATAATAATAATAATAATAGTATTAATAATAATTGAGTTTGAAAGTCGCCTACTGCAGCATGGAGCACTGCTAAAAAAAGCGCACTGCGCCTTGAAAAAAGAGCACTGCGGCCTAAGCACGGATCACTACTACTACCACATTTTCTAGCACTACTAATACTACTAGTAGTACAACAACAACAACAACTACTACTACTACTACTACTACTACTACTACTAATAATAATAATAATAGTATTAATAATAATTGAGTTTGAAAGTCGCCTACTGCAGCATGGAGCACTGCTAAAAAAAAATTTCTGCGCCTTGAAAAAAGAGCACTGCGCCCTAAGCACGGATCACTACTAATAGCACATTTTCTAGCACTACAACAGGTTTTATAGATATCAAATACAAGTTTTATCATGAATTCGCTGTGTGACAGAAGGCAATTGAACGCCTGTTGAATAGAGGGCGTATAGAGCCTAGATATGTAAATATCTTATCGATTTGAAGAAATTCTCCGACAAAATCTACATTATCCTCTTGTTCCTTCTTCACTGCTTAAACTTTTGCAAGAATAATCAATTATATCATTCTCCATTTCTATCTACAGGGTTCGAAATAGAGTAGTCCCAGCCATTTCATACTACACGCTAACGCCATTGACTGTACCAGAACAGAGGGGTCATCACATTAACGCTTTAGTAGTACTATTGCTATAGTAGGCTATAGAAGAGCAATGAAACGAATTCAATCCACATTTTCTTGTGTCCCCATCTCATAGGTATAGGGCAGCATGGAGAACTGCTAAAAAGCGCACTGCGCCTAAAAAAAGAGCACTGCGCCCTAAGCACGGATCACTACTAATAGCACATTTTCTAGCACTACTAATACTACTATTACAACAACAACAACAACAACTACAACTACTACTACTACTACTACTACTACTACTACTACTACTCCATGGCGTTAAACCGTACTGCGCCATAGCCATCCTCGCACTGCGGATAGCCATTTCCGCACTGCGTAGATCCATCCACACACTGCGGCGGTTAGGCCTATAGGCAAACAGTATCTTCAATCCTGATATTCTGATGAAATTCAACAGACTCTAACAGAGGGGTCATCCACATTGACGCTTTAGTAGTACTATTGCTATAGTAGGCTATAGAAGAGTAATGAAACGAATTCAATCCACATTTTCTTGTGTCCCCATCTCATAGGTTTAAGGCAGCATGGAGAACTGTTTAAAAAAGCGCACTGCGCCTTGAAAAAGAGCACTGCGCCCCTAAGCACGGATCACTACTAATACCACATTTTCTAGCACTACTAATAATACTAGATCAACTACTACTACTACATTTTCTACTACACTACTAATAATACTAGTATTAATAATAATTGAGTTTGAAAGTCAACAACTACTGCTACTACTACTAAAACTACTACTACTAAGCACGGATCACTACTACTACCACATTTTCTAATAATACTATACTAATAATAACAACAGTTTGAAAGTCTACTAATACTAATAGCATGGATACTGAGTTTGAAAGTCGCCTACTGCAGCATGGCACACTGCTAAAAAAAAAAGAGCAAAGAGCACTGCGCCTAAGCACGGATCACTACTAATAGCACATTTTCTATATATTCACTACAACAGGTTTTTATAGATATCAAATACAAGTTTTATCATGAATTATAGCTGTGTGACAGAAGGCAATTGAACGCCTGTTGAATAGAGGGCGTATAGAGCCTAGATATGTAAATATCTTATCGATTTGAAGAAATTCTCCGACAAAATCTACATTATCCTCTTGTTCCTTCTTCACTGCTTAAACTTTTGCAAGAATAATCAATTATATCATTCTCCATTTCTATCTACAGGGTTCGAAATAGAGTAGTCCCAGCCATTTCATACTACACGCTAACGCCATTGACTGTACCAGAACAGAGGGGTCATCACATTAACGCTTTAGTAGTACTATTGCTATAGTAGGCTATAGAAGAGCAATGAAACGAATTCAATCCACATTTTCTTGTGTCCCCATCTCATAGGTAAAGGGCAGCATGGAGAACTGTTTAAAAAAAGCGCACTGCGCCTTGAAAAACGAGCACTGCGGCCTAAGCACGGATCACTACTACTACCACATTTTCTAGCACTACTAATACTACTATTACAACAACAACAACTACTACTACTACTACTTCTACTACTACTACTACCACTTCTACTAATCCATGGCGTTAAACCGTACTGCGCCATAGCCATCCTCTCACTGCGGATAGCCATTTCCGCACTGAGTAGGTCCATCCACACACTGCGGCGGTTAGGCCTATAGGCAAACAGTATCTTCAATCCTGATATTCTGATGAAATTCAACAGACTCTAACAGAGGGGTCATCCACATTGACGCTTTAGTAGTACTATTGCTATAGTAGGCTATAGAAGAGTAATGAAACGAATTCAATCCACATTTTCATGTGTCCCCATCTCATAGGTTTAGGGCAGCATGGAGAACTGTTTAAAAAAAGCGCACTGCGCCTTGAAAATAAGCACTGCGCCCTAAGCACGGATCACTACTACTACCACATTTTCTAGCAGTACTAATACTACTAGTAGTACAACAACAACAACAACAACACTACTACTACTACTACTACTACTACTACTAATAATAATAATAATAATAATAAATAATTGAGTTTGAAAGTCGCCTACTGCAGCATGGAGCACTGCTAAAAAAAGCGCACTGCGCCTTGAAAAAAGAGCACTGCGGCCTAAGCACGGATCACTACTACTACCACATTTTCTAGCACTACTAATACTACTATTACAACAACAACAACAACTACTACTACTACTACTACTACTACTACCACTTCTACTAATCCATGGCGTTAAACCGTTATAATGAGTTTGATAGCCATCCTCCTCTCATGCGGATAGCCATTTCCGCACTGAGTAGAAAAAGTCCATCCACACTGCTGCGGAGGTTAGGCCTATAGGCAAACAGTATCTTCAATCCTGATATTCTGATGAAATTCAACAGACTCTAACAGAGGGTCATCCAAATTGACGCTTTAGTAGTACTATTGCTATAGTAGGCTATAGAAGAGTAATGAAACAATTCAATCCATTTTTCATGTGTCCCCATCTCATAGGTTTAGGCAGCATGGAGAACTGTTTAAAAACTGCGCACTCACTACTAAATTTTTCTAGCACTACTAATATTCAAAAAAAGAAAACTTTTGCCTAACTACTACGGATCACTACTAATACCATTTTCTAGCAGGGTACTAATAATACCAGCCATTTCACAACAACAACAACATCTACTACTACTACTACTACTACTAATAGTAGGCTATAATAATAATAATATTAATAATAATAATTGAGTTTGAAAGTCATAGCCTAGTGCAGCATGGAGCACTGCTAAAAAAAGCGCACTGCGCCTTGAAAAAAAGAGCACTGCGCCCTAAGCACGGATCACTACTACTACCACATTTTCTAGCACTACTAATACTACTTATTACAACAACAACAACTACTACTACTACTACTACTACTACTACTACTACTTCTACTGTTGAATCCATGGCGTAAAAGCCTGTAGATGGATGTAAATAGCCATCCTCTTGAAGAAATTTTAGCCATTTCCATCACTCCTCTTGTTCCATCCACACACTGCGGCTTTTGCAAGAATAATCAAACAGTATCTTCAATCTCCTGATATTCTGATGAAATTCAAACAAACAGTATCTTCTCTAACAACAGACTCAGAGGGTCATCCACATTGACGCTTTAGTAGTACTATTGCTATAGTAGGCTATAGAAGAGTAATGAAACGAATTCAATCCACATTTTCATGTGTCCCCATCTCATAGGTTTAGGGCAGCATGGAGAACTGTTTAAAAAAAGCGCACTGCGCCTTGAAAAAGAGCACTGCGCCCTAAGCACGGATCACTACTAATAGCACATTTTCTAGCACTACTAATAATACTAGCACAACAACAACAACAACAACAACAACTACTACTACTACTACTAATAATACTAATAATAATAATATTAATAATAATTGAGTTTGAAAGTCGCCTAGGGCAGCATGGAGCACTGCTAAAAAATCAGCCATTTTCTAGCACTACGCACTGCGCCTTGAAAAAGAGCACTGCGCCTAAAGCACGGATCACTACTACTACCACATTTTCTAGCACTACTAATACTACTAGTAGTACAACAACAACAACAACAACTACTACTACTACTACTACTACTACTACTAATAATAATAATAATAATAGTATTAATAATAATTGAGTTTGAAAGTCGCCTACTGCAGCATGGAGCACTGCTAAAAAAAGCGCACTGCGCCTTTGAAAAAGAGCACTGCGCCTAAGCACGGATCACTACTAATAGCACATTTTCTAGCACTACAACAGGTTTTATAGATATCAAATACAAGTTTTATCATGAATTAAGCTGTGTGACAGAAGGCAATTGAACGCCTGTTGAATAGAGGGCGTATAGAGCCTAGATATGTAAATATCTTATCGATTTGAAGAAATTCTCCGACAAAATCTACATTATCCTCTTGTTCCTTCTTCACTGCTTAAACTTTTGCAAGAATAATCAATTATATCATTCTCCATTTCTATCTACAGGGTTCGAAATAGAGTAGTCCCAGCCATTTCATACTACACGCTAACGCCATTGACTGTACCAGAACAGAGGGGTCATCCACATTGACGCTTTAGTAGTACTATTGCTATAGTAGGCTATAGAAGAGCAATGAAACGAATTCAATCCACATTTTCTTGTGTCCCCATCTCATAGGTATAGGGCAGCATGGAGAACTGTTTAAAAAAGCGCACTGCGCCTTGAAAAAGAGCACTGCGGCCTAAGCACGGATCACTACTACTACCACATTTTCTAGCACTACTAATACTACTATTACAACAACAACAACTACTACTACTACTACTTCTACTACTACTACTACCACTTCTACTAATCCATGGCGTTAAACCGTACTGCGCCATAGCCATCCCTCTCACTGCGGATAGCCATTTCCACTGAGTAGGTCCATCCACAC
>CM030857.1:12447271-12556620 GCA_018105865.1 Metaphire vulgaris | reverse complement strand
TAGAACCTCAAACGCCTTGCAGTGATGTCAGTGGACTAGAAAAATCCGTCACTTTCCACCCTATTAATGTGTCTATATTGCAAAATATAATAATGGTGGCTATACATTGTATAGATTTTCAACCCATTAAAAAGTCAGACACCTGATAGATATCCCAGAGGCGGGTCCAGCTTCCTTGTAGGCATCGACTGGGCTTCAATCGGTGCAAATATGAAAGCCCTACGACACCACAAATTTTCGCTCAAATTTCGAAAAATACCTGGACTATAGTCCATGAAAATTTTCAGGCGACCCAAAAATTCATGTCGCTATTTCACCCAAATTTCTCTTTAGAACCCTCAAACGCCTTGCAGTGATGTCAGTGGACTAGAAAAATCCGTCACTTTCCACCCTATTAATGTGTCTATATTGCAAAATATAATAATGGTGGCTATACATTGAATAGATTTTTAACCCTTTAAAAAAGTCAGACACCTGATAGATATCCCAGAGGCGGGTCCAGCTTCCTTGTAGGCATCGACTGGGCTTCAATCGGTGCAAATATGAAAGCCCTACGACACCACAAATTTTCGCTCAAATTTCGAAAAAATACCCTGGACTATAGTCCATGAAAATTTTTCAGGCGACCCAAAAATTCATGTCGCTATTTCACCCAAATTTCTCTTTAGAACCCTCAAACGCCTTGCAGTGATGTCAGTGGACTAGAAAAATCCGTCACTTTCCACCCTATTAATGTGTCTATATTGCAAAATATAATAATGGTGGCTATACATTGTATAGATTTTTAACCCTTTAAAAAGTCAGACACCTGATAGCTATCCCAGAGGCGGGTCCAGATTCCTTGTAGGCATCGACTGGGCTTTAATCGGTGCAAATATGAAAGCCCTACGACACCACAAATTTTCGCTCAAATTTCGAAAAATACCCTGGACTACTATAGTCCATGAGAATTTTTCGGGCGACCCAAAAATTCATGTCGCTATTTCACCCAAATTTCTCTTTAGAACCCTCAAACGCCTTGCAGTGATGTCAGTGGACTAGAAAAATCCGTCACTTTCCACCCTATTAATGTGTCTATATTGCAAAATATAATAATGGTGGCTATACATTGTATAGATTTTCAACTCATTAAAAAAGTCAGACACCTGATAGATATCCCAGAGGCGGGTCCAGCTTCCTTGTAGGCATCGACTGGGCTTCAATCGGTGCAAATATGAAAGCCCTACGACACCACAAATTTTCGCTCAAATTTCGAAAAAATACCCTGGACTATAGTCCATGAGAATTTTTCGGGCGACCCAAAAATTCATGTCGCTATTTCACCCAAATTTCTCTTTAGAACCCTCAAACGCCTTGCAGTGATGTCAGTGGACTAGAAAAATCCGTCACTTTCCACCCTATTAATGTGTCTATATTGCAAAATATAATAATGGTGGCTATACATTGTATAGATTTTCAACTCATTAAAAAGTCAGACACCTGATAGATATCCCAGAGGCGGGTCCAGCTTCCTTGTAGGCATCGACTGGGCTTCAATCGGTGCAAATATGAAAGCCCTACGACACCACAAATTTTCGCTCAAATTTCGAAAAAATACCCTGGACTATAGTCCATGAAAATTTTTCAGGCGACCCAAAAATTCATGTCGCTATTTCACCCAAATTTCTCTTTAGAACCCTCAAACGCCTTGCAGTGATGTCAGTGGACTAGAAAAATCCGTCACTTTCCACCCTATTAATGTGTCTATATTGCAAAATATAATAATGGTGGCTATACATTGTATAGATTTTCAACTCATTAAAAAAGTCAGACACCTGATAGATATCCCAGAGGCGGGTCCAGCTTCCTTGTAGGCATCGACTGGGCTTCAATCGGTGCAAATATGAAAGCCCTACGACACCACAAATTTTCGCTCAAATTTCGAAAAAATACCCTGGACTATAGTCCATGAAAATTTTTCAGGCGACCCAAAAATTCATGTCGCTATTTCACCCAAATTTCTCTTTAGAACCCTCAAACGCCTTGCAGTGATGTCAGTGGACTAGAAAAATCCGTCACTTTCCACCCTATTAATGTGTCTATATTGCAAAATATAATAATGGTGGCTATACATTGTATAGATTTTCAACTCATTAAAAAGTCAGACACCTGATAGATATCCCAGAGGCGGGTCCAGCTTCCTTGTAGGCATCGACTGGGCTTCAATCGGTGCAAATATGAAAGCCCTACGACACCACAAATTTTCGCTCAAATTTCGAAAAAAATACCGTGGACTATAGTCCATGAAAATTTTTCGGGCGACCCAAAAATTCATGTCGCTATTTCACCCAAATTTCTCTTTAGAACCCTCAAACGCCTTGCAGTGATGTCAGTGGACTAGAAAAATCCGTCACTTTCCACCCTATTAATGTGTCTATATTGCAAAATATAATAATGGTGGCTATACATTGTATAGATTTTTAACCCCTTAAAAAAGTCAGACACCTGATAGCTATCCCAGAGGCGGGTCCAGATTCCTTGTAGGCATCGACTGGGCTTTAATCGGTGCAAATATGAAAGCCCTACGACACCACAAATTTTCGCTCAAATTTCGAAAAAATACCGTGGACTATAGTCCATGAGAATTTTTCGGGCGACCCAAAAATTCATGTCGCTATTTCACCCAAATTTCTCTTTAGAACCCTCAAACGCCTTGCAGTGATGTCAGTGGACTAGAAAAATCCGTCACTTTCCACCCTATTAATGTGTCTATATTGCAAAATATAATAATGGTGGCTATACATTGTATAGATTTTCAACCCATTAAAAAAGTCAGACACCTGATAGATATCCCAGAGGCGGGTCCAGATTCCTTGTAGGCATCGACTGGGCTTCAATCGGTGCAAATATGAAAGCCCTACGACACCACAAATTTTCGCTCAAATTTCGAAAAAATACCCTGGACTATAGTCCATGAAAATTTTTCAGGCGACCCAAAAATTCATGTCGCTATTTCACCCAAATTTCTCTTTAGAACCCTCAAACGCCTTGCAGTGATGTCAGTGGACTAGAAAAATCCGTCACTTTCCACCCTATTAATGTGTCTATATTGCAAAATATAATAATGGTGGCTATACATTGTATAGATTTTTAACCCTTTAAAAAAGTCAGACACCTGATAGCTATCCCAGAGGCGGGTCCAGCTTCCTTGTAGGCATCGACTGGGCTTCAATCGGTGCAAATATGAAAGCCCTACGACACCACAAATTTTCGCTCAAATTTCGAAAAAATACCCTGGACTATAGTCCATGAAAATTTTTCAGGCGACCCAAAAATTCATGTCGCTATTTCACCCAAATTTCTCTTTAGAACCCTCAAATGCCTTGCAGTGATGTCAGTGGACTAGAAAAATCCGTCACTTTCCACCCTATTAATGTGTCTATATTGCAAAATATAATAATGGTGGCTATACATTGAATAGATTTTTAACCCTTTAAAAAAGTCAGACACCTGATAGATATCCCAGAGGCGGGTCCAGCTTCCTTGTAGGCATCGACTGGGCTTCAATCGGTGCAAATATGAAAGCCCTACGACACCACAAATTTTCGCTCAAATTTCGAAAAAAATACCTGGACTATAGTCCATGAAAATTTTTCAGGCGACCCAAAAATTCATGTCGCTATTTCACCCAAATTTCTCTTTAGAACCCTCAAACGCCTTGCAGTGATGTCAGTGGACTAGAAAAATCCGTCACTTTCCACCCTATTAATGTGTCTATATTGCAAAATATAATAATGGTGGCTATACATTGTATAGATTTTTAACCCTTTAAAAAAGTCAGACACCTGATAGCTATCCCAGAGGCGGGTCCAGATTCCTTGTAGGCATCGACTGGGCTTTAATCGGTGCAAATATGAAAGCCCTACGACACCACAAATTTTCGCTCAAATTTCGAAAAAATACCCTGGACTATAATAATCCTATAATAATCCATGAGAATTTTTCGGGCGACCCAAAAATTCATGTCGCTATTTCACCCAAATTTCTCTTTAGAACCCTCAAACGCCTTGCAGTGATGTCAGTGGACTAGAAAAATCCGTCACTTTCCACCCTATTAATGTGTCTATATTGCAAAATATAATAATGGTGGCTATACATTGTATAGATTTTCAACTCATTAAAAAAGTCAGACACCTGATAGATATCCCAGAGGCGGGTCCAGCTTCCTTGTAGGCATCGACTGGGCTTCAATCGGTGCAAATATGAAAGCCCTACGACACCACAAATTTTCGCTCAAATTTCGAAAAAATACCCTGGACTATAGTCCATGAGAATTTTTCGGGCGACCCAAAAATTCATGTCGCTATTTCACCCAAATTTCTCTTTAGAACCCTCAAACGCCTTGCAGTGATGTCAGTGGACTAGAAAAATCCGTCACTTTCCACCCTATTAATGTGTCTATATTGCAAAATATAATAATGGTGGCTATACATTGTATAGATTTTCAACTCATTAAAAAGTCAGACACCTGATAGATATCCCAGAGGCGGGTCCAGCTTCCTTGTAGGCATCGACTGGGCTTCAATCGGTGCAAATATGAAAGCCCTACGACACCACAAATTTTCGCTCAAATTTCGAAAAAATACCGTGGACTATAGTCCATGAAAATTTTTCAGGCGACCCAAAAATTCATGTCGCTATTTCACCCAAATTTCTCTTTAGAACCCTCAAACGCCTTGCAGTGATGTCAGTGGACTAGAAAAATCCGTCACTTTCCACCCTATTAATGTGTCTATATTGCAAAATATAATAATGGTGGCTATACATTGTATAGATTTTCAACTCATTAAAAGTCAGACACCTGATAGATATCCCAGAGGCGGGTCCAGCTTCCTTGTAGGCATCGACTGGGCTTCAATCGGTGCAAATATGAAAGCCCTACGACACCACAAATTTTCGCTCAAATTTCGAAAAAATACCCTGGACTATAGTCCATGAAAATTTTTTCAGGCGACCCAAAAATTCATGTCGCTATTTCACCCAAATTTCTCTTTAGAACCCTCAAACGCCTTGCAGTGATGTCAGTGGACTAGAAAAATCCGTCACTTTCCACCCTATTAATGTGTCTATATTGCAAAATATAATAATGGTGGCTATACATTGTATAGATTTTCAACTCATTAAAAAAGTCAGACACCTGATAGATATCCCAGAGGCGGGTCCAGCTTCCTTGTAGGCATCGACTGGGCTTCAATCGGTGCAAATATGAAAGCCCTACGACACCACAAATTTTCGCTCAAATTTCGAAAAAATACCCTGGACTATAGTCCATGAAAATTTTTCAGGCGACCCAAAAATTCATGTCGCTATTTCACCCAAATTTCTCTTTAGAACCCTCAAACGCCTTGCAGTGATGTCAGTGGACTAGAAAAATCCGTCACTTTCCACCCTATTAATGTGTCTATATTGCAAAATATAATAATGGTGGCTATACATTGTATAGATTTTTAACCCTTTAAAAAAGTCAGACACCTGATAGCTATCCCAGAGGCGGGTCCAGATTCCTTGTAGGCATCGACTGGGCTTTAATCGGTGCAAATATGAAAGCCCTACGACACCACAAATTTTCGCTCAAATTTCGAAAAAATACCCTGGTCCATGAAAAATTTTCGGGCGACCCAAAAATTCATGTCGCTATTTCACCCAAATTTCTCTTTAGAAACCTCAAACGCCTTGCAGTGATGTCAGTGGACTACAAAAATCCGTCACTTTCCACCTATTAATGTGTCTTTATTGGCAAAATATAATAATGGTGGCTATACATTGTATCAAGGCCTGTTTTAACATGCAGTGATACACAAAATATGCAGTTTCTTGTTTTTTGTGCGAATGTCCACAAATTTGCTGAGTTTAGTGCAGTGATATTTTTTTCTTAAAACAAGCCATGGTCAGGAGGTTAAACAAATTTAATTGAACTTAGTCTAAATTTTAAAAAAACTGTATCTGTACTATCATCTAATAACCTTATCAGCTAGGGGCTCATCCATATAGTACGTATGCAAAAAAGGCAGATTTGCAACCCCCTTCTCGACACTGCACACACCATACTTATGGCAAAATTTCCTAAATCCAACCCCTCCCCCTTAGTACATACGTACCATATGTATGAACCCGGGCAGCTAGCAGACACCATAAAACTATGCAAATACATATATTGCATATCTTTGTTCCTTAGCCAAATATAAATTCAGCAGAAATCTATGTTCATAGAAGATGTTGTATACAGCTGATTAACAGCGGGGTTTTCTTTCATTGGAGCTCAGACTGTCTCTTCATGCATGGCGTTTAACCTGAAATCAAATGCACAGACATACAATGCTGGTGTTGAAACATAACTGGTTGGCTACAACTTTAACCAAAGTTCTCGGCTCACAAAAATGTACCGTTATATCCAGTCTATTTAGTTAGTAAACAGTTATTATACTTGGGAAATGTTTTGGAAGCAACCACAGACGATAGTTATTTTGGCCCTACTGCATATCCACCATAACTGAGACCAGATAAGCTGACTTTTGTTACATTACAAAGTAATTAATTGCATTGTTACATTACATTACTTGATTTGACAGTGGGGTTATGATTCAAATCCATAGTGACCATCAACCGATACCAAGTGCATTACTAAAATGGCATATAGAAGTATCTCAATAATAATAATAATAATAATAATAATAATAATAATAATAATAATAATAATAATAATAATAATAATAATAATAATAATAATAATAATTGGAGGCCAACCAATGTATCTAGTAAAACTGTTGTTAAGTCAGTGGTGCCTATACCAATGGTGGATTTCAGAGATTGATAACCCATGAAGTAAAAAATTGGGGTCGGTTGCAACGGACCCTGGTTCTATATTGGTCAAATTGGGTGTTTCTCCTCCACTATTTGGGAGCAGTGGCGGCTCTAGGATTTGGCAAGTGGGGGGAGGTTGGGGGGGCAACTTCTAATCATGGGGGCCAACCATTTGTTGTTTAACGTATGTAGCATTAAGTATAGGGTCCCAACTGGGGGCCACTGGGGGGGCAGGCAGTCAATAGGGGGCACGGGCCCCCCTGGCCCCCCGGTGGAGCCGCCACTGTTTGGGAGATAAATATTACTGCTAGTCAGTCTAGCCTTAGAATTCACTTGCAAAAACAGCTTCGTTTCTGGTTTAGAGTCTGTGAACTTCCAGCAAAAGCATTTTTAGTTCTGACATTCTGCTTTGGAATATGGTGCTCCTCCCATGTACAGTTTGTACACTGCTTTTTCAAAATCATTGAAGAAACTTACAAGATATTACATTACATTACAAATTACAACATAAATTCTCCAGGTCATATACTGTACCTCTTTCAAATGTAATCACTGTACACCAAACAGTTTCTTCACAGCAGTTCCCTGTTTTGAACAAATACAGAAATGTTCAATCTCAGAAATCACGCAGTTTAAACTAAGCATTGTCAGCACAGTGGCGCCTCTAGTGATTTTATTTTAAACATGTGTGAAAAAATAGGAAAATTAGAGAAAAAATAGAAAAACCAATTTTGATGCTGTGCATTTTGGCCTAGTTTGATAATTATATTGTCATTTTAAAGATAAAACAATTATCACGGAAAGATATTCACGACATCTATGACATGATATCTACGACATGATCTGGTTGTCCGATCTGATATCCTGGATTCGACTATGCATTATGAACTGGCGCCATAGAAGTTTAAGATTATATAATATATTAGGCAATAATTAATCAATCAATACAATTCATCAACTTATTTATATCGCTAACATCATCCATAAGCAAAATAGACACACCAGATAAATACAAAATAATAACTCTATGGTCATTAGTAACGTAACAGCTAGTAGTGTGTTCACTAACAGGAATGGCGTAGAAGAAGAGGACGATGAAGAGTATAAAGAGGATGAGGATGATCGCTCCGATAAAATACCAGCGGAACCGACGCCAGACGATGAACTTGCACGTCTTCCACGGAGACGTGAACCAGAGGAATGAAGTCTGCGGACGACTGAAGCGAAAATATCACAACAACCAATAGTGAAGATCAATAATTCCCAATACTATAAATCTCTGTCAATGGTATATATATATATATATATATATATATATATATATATATATATATATATATATATATATATATATATATATATATAAATATATATATATAAGTGAATGAAGCAATAGAGAATAGAGAAGTAACACAAAATTCGCATTTTTAGTTTCATCGGTTTTACATGGCAACGGCCGAATGAGGGCGGATTGCCAAGCCTTTCCCTCGGCACCTTTCCTTCCACCGAGTTAACACCCGATGCTCACAGCTGAGTCGAATGGGGGCGTTTGGGACAGAAACAACTGAAAAGTTTTTGCCATGACCGGGAGTTGAACCACGAACCTCAAGATTGGCAGACCAGAGCTCTAACCACTGCTCCACCATGACCTCCTAAACCACTGGAAAATCACATTATTATTATTATTATTATTATTATTATTATTATTATTATTATTATTATTATTATTAGTAGTAGTAGTAGTAGTAGTAGTAGTAGTAGTAGTAGTAGTAGTAGTAAACTGCATTTGGATGACAGAAGAAAACACTGACTGAGGAGGATCTAGCTTCGGATGTTGGTTTGGATCATCTCGAGCTCTTCCAACCGGTTTTTCCGCAGCCTCTGATCCAGTCACCAGCTCCATTTCCATTTCAATTTTTCCCTGAAACAGAAATAAACCTATAAGAAGAGGAAAACCGAATTCCAAAGACAATGAACATCGGGATAATAAATAAGAGAGCACATTCCTTACACATAACCACAGATCAAAAAGAAAAGAAATAAAGAAAAATAGAAATTGGAAATTTAAATTTACACTCAGCCAAGGCACCAATCAACAAACAGGGCTGGCCTTGAACTAGTAACAAAGACAGTGACCAGGATTCCGGAATAAGGAGATACATCAACATTTTTGGACCAAAAGTCTTACAAGTCTTGACAAGCAATAAAACCTTTGTTGTGTCAAGCGATTTGTCATTCATCAATTCTTCTTGATCTCATAATACTACCTACCTCCCTGCCCAACCCCACCAACTACTAAACAAACCCCACGACTAGTCCCAGCCGGAATAGGGGGTGGGAGGGCTGGCCCTCTGTACCCCCGTGGCTATGCCAATGAACAAAGACAATATTTTAATGAAGTGACAGAAAAAACTGAAAGACTCTAAGCAACCGCTGTTTATATGTGAAAAATGTGAAATATATACATGTATATATGGAGTTCAAGGTTAAATATTTTAGATTTACAGTGAGTTGGCGTGTTCCGTTAGCTTCATCATAGACCGGCCAGAAGCCCTTTAGTCGCTTCTGTTCAAACAGTGACACCCGTTTCACAACAGATCCATCAAACGGCAGCTGATTGAGAGAACACTTAGATGACGACATCACTGGATGCGGCATCGACTCCAAATTCATCTCCACGGTACCTGCAGACAGACATGACAAGTACCACCTAAGTAAGTAAGCAAAATCTAGCGCTTTCGAAAGTAGTACTACGGCGGCTGCTTATTCTTAGGAGCTTAAACTAACATCAATCGATGATGATGATGATGTGACAACGATGATGATGATGGTGATGATGATGATGATGGTGGTGATGTTGATTATGAGCTCACTTGCTCAATTCCGGGTTGAAGAGGGTTGTTGATGATGATAATGATGATGATGACGATGATGATGATAAGCAAGATGTGCAATATTTTCTAGAGCATCAGTTTCACGTCAAACCTAAGAAGTCATCTGGCGAGAATTTGTCGTTATCCCAGACTTGGAATATCGCGACCGGAGGGACTTTCCTCTCGGTTTCATCAAGGCTCCAGAAATGCTCCCTCTTCTTCGTCACGACACACTGCTCCGCCGGAATGTAATCCATCGGAAAGACAAACCTCCAGTTGAAGTTACCCTCACCGTCGAGGGATCTGTCGGCAAAAACCATCCAGAATACTGCAAAACTATATTAACCCTTTGACCATGTAAAGTCAATTTTTTGGCTTCATAGCATATTCATTATACACATTGTCGTGGCAAAGGGGGAAATACAGACCCAAATAACAGAGACCTTTGGTCAACATCAGGAATGTTAGTCCCCCTTGGCCTTGGTCTAAAGGACTCCTTAAGGACAAGTTAAAGTCCAAGGTACTGGTTGCTACCTTGAGGGTTAAGTCCTTGTTAACAACCCTGACTAACACAAACCATTTTTAAAAATGGCACCTCAGAAGTTCACATATAATAATAATAATAATAATAATAATAATAATAATAATAATAACCACATAAGTTCACATATAATAATAATAATAATAATAATAATAATAATAATAATAATAATAATAATAATAATAACAACAACAATAATAATAAATAATAATAATAACCACAGAAGTTCACATATAATAATAATAATAATAATAATAATAATAATAATAATAATAATAATAATAATAATAAAAACAACAATAATAATAATAATAATAACCACATAAGTTAATAATAATAATAATAATAATAATCAATAATAATAATAATAATAATAATATAATAATAATAATAACCACAGAAGTTCACATAATAATAATAATAATAATAATAATAATAAAAAATAATAATAATAATAATAACAACAACAATAAATAATAATAATAATAATAATAATAATAATTAATAATAATAATAATAATAATAATCAACAACAATAATAATAATAATAATAATAATAATAATAATTTTATTCTCATCATAAGAAGTTCATATAAATAATAATAAATAAATAACAATAACAACAACAATAAACAATAACAATAATAAATAATAATAATAATAATAATAATAATAATAATAATAATAATAATAATAATAATAATAATAATAATAATAATAATATTCATTCTCATTCTGTGGATTTGTAAATTCTGTCAAGAGACCGACCTGTAGTGAACATCGGTTTCTTGTGCTTCATCGAGTCCACGAATCCATCCCTTCACATAAATGTCACTCATTCTTTCTCCCGTGATTGACGTTTCATCAAGAACAACATCTTTGTGTTCCAGATAATAACTCGCAACTCAAACCTAATAAAAAGCATGAAATGTCAAACATTTGTGCATGAAATCAACAAAAAACATTCAATTATTTTCAATAATGAACTAGAAAAAGGATAATTGGTTTATAAAAATAAAAGAATGAGTATTAATTAAATACTCTACATTTATTATTTATTATATATTAATCACAGCTATACATTCACTGGTGCTACTTTAGATATGAAAGTCGTAAGAAAATAATAAAAAAATAGGAAATTTTGATTTTTTCATTTTTAGTCAATGACAAAAAATAATTAAAATTATTATTATTATTATTTTGATTGTTGTTGTTATTATTATTATTATCTCAATTTATATAGCGCAGTAACAAACTGAAGATCATACTCACTTCTTTGGTTTACGAGATTTGATGTCTACTGGTGGACCGGGAGGTCCATTGGCCGATGGGAAAATGTCAACCCACATTTGAAGCTTTCCCTAAAATCGAGTTTCCATCATGACATCTGAAATTTCTTTTATTAAAGCGGACTAATTGAATCTAATCTCAAACTTCTATAGCGCCATTTCGTAATGCATAGAAGCATCATCCGAAGGCACAACAAATCACAATCACGCAAGGTCCAGGTTAAATCCTGGATATCAGGCAAGACTTAATTATTATTATTATTATTATTATTATTATTATTATTATTATTATTATTATCTACGACAATTTATATAGTGCAGTAACATAACTGGAGCTAAAGTCAAGAGCACTTCACAAAGGAGCAGCTCAAAATCAATTAATAAGTGCACGCTAATGAAAGCTTTGATGAATGATGGTGGTTGACTGTGATGATGATGATGATGATGATGATGATGATGATGATGATGATGATGATGATGATGATGGTGGTGGCGGTAGTGATGATGATTATGATTATGAGCTCACTTGCTCAATTCCGGGTTGAAGAGGGTTGTAGAGACTTCGTGTTTCAACATGTTCCGAGACAAGTGGCTTTCCCATTTCCAATGGTAAGTGGTTCAACACATGCAGCGCCAGCCTCTCGTTCGCTGGCCCAAGATGCGAGTGCACGGGCTTCTTTGTTTCTGAAAATTCAGCACCAACAGTAATAATAAATAATAAATCTATACAATAATAATAAATAAATAATAATATATTCTACAGATACATTTAAGACACATCTGACATTCCATCATCAATCAATCAGTCAATCAGTCAGTCAGTCAGTCAGTCAGTCAAATAATCAATCAATCATTCATTCATTCAATCAAGAGACTTCTATGGCGCCACTACCATAATATCAAGGGCATTGGCTGACGGTGCGCCAAATCCAATCCGAATTAGAACCAGGTCAAGCCGCAGAAAGGTCAGTCAGATTGGCGGGGGAGTAAAACAACAGCCTTACCATTGTCTGTAACTTTAACGTGAGGCCAATGTACTAACCATATTCGGCCAAAGTGTAGGTTCGGTCACCGATTCTGATAGTATTGTCGTCTACAAATGTGGAACACTTTGCAGGTTGTTGTCACAGAATTTCCTGAGGATATCGGTTGGTTTTTGCGAGTCACGCCAAAGACAAACACCAGACCTGAAAGGAGATAGACAGCTCAGCCATAATAAGACTTCTGTCTCGACTTCCGGAACAAGTCACGTGACTTCAAGTCACATGACATTACATAGAATTGCCATTAATCACAGGGTTGATTAGAAATATGCGGATATGGGAATTATTGCAGTATTAGAAATTGTAAAAAGCCAGCTGGACTGCAAAAAAAATCAAGCAAATGTACACTTTGCACTCTAATTTCAAGTAAACTCTATTTCAACATTGTTACATTACCGATACAGCAGCTCAGCACAGAACAAGGACATATCCAACAACACAAACCAATATATAACTATCACAGAGCACATTAGAATAGAAATAATAGATATATATATATATATATATATATATATATATATATATAAATCTGTATTAATCTATAACAACACAAGAATATAAATAAAAGAAGTGCTACATAAATCTGTATTAATCTGCAACACAAGACACACACACCAAACACCAACGAGTTTACTAATCTTACTTACTCGCAGTACGATTGTGGCAGCCCAACAGTTGCCCTGCATTTTGTCAAGTAGCGATTTTCCAAGTCGACGACAGTTTCGCCAACGGTGTCGTCAGATCCGATCAAGTCGTAATCTTTGACACGAACGACAAGATCTTTTTCGATCGGCAAAGTTACTTTCACTTCAAACACTCTAAAAATTCAATGCACACAAGTCATTTTAAAATCTAACAAAATGGCATCTAATAATAATTTTGAATTATAAATAAAATTGTATTTTAAAAATGCATTAAAACACACTATGATGTGGAGGAGTAATGCAAGATATCAACTAACAATGGGATATTTTTCACATAACATTCTATTCTAGAGGACAAAAGGGCAAAGAATGAAATTGCACAGCAAGACCATAACATGAATGAATGGATGGGTGAAATATAGTGGTTCTCACACAGGGCAGACCATACTGAACCACTCTAAACCCCATTATCATTATCATTATCATTATCATCATCATTATCATCATCATCATCATCATCATCATCATCATCATCATCATCATCATCATCATCATCATCATCATCATCATCATCATCATCATCATCATCATCATCATCATCATCATCATCATCATCATCATCATCATTGCCGTTATTATCATCATTGCTGTAGTTGTTGTTGATGTTATTATTATTATTATTATTATTATTATTATTATTATTATTATTATTATTTAGGAAAGTAAATTATAAAAATACTGACCTTCCAAAGATGGGATTAAGCGTGTTGGGGATATATTCATCCCGGTTGTGAACCTTTGCCTTCCCCGCCTTTATCAGGATATAGGGATCAGCCTGAGTCAAAAGATACACTTATCATTGGCAATAGTTCTTCATAAAAGAACAGCATCACTAGTTACATCATCACTGCGACCAATGTATGCACTTGTGCCATCGCTTGTTTACGTCGATTACTTTACGCACGTAGCATGGGGGGCCTACCAGTCCATTGGGGTCTTTGGGCTGTAGGTCAATGGCCCTGATGATGTACACTCTGACGACGCACTCGACCGGTCCACTGTGCGGAAGATTCTTCAAGACTTTTGGCCTTGACAGCGGCAGAACTGCTGGGTTGCCGGGCAGCTGGTACACACAGAACGTACCCTGAAGAAAATGCAAAATCTTATTCTGTAGGCAGTCTGTACATTTTACGACGTCGAAAGTAAGTCGTGTAGATTATATCATCCAGTAAACAGCAAGATCAGATTTCATCATTAAGTAAAATAAATGGCAAAGGTCAAGCATTAATTAATTATTGCTTTATACAGTAATTGCACATTGTAGTCTCAGATTCTACTTAATTTCTTTAAAGAAAGCTTTCTCTACAGTCAAATGCAATGTATAATGTAATGTAGTGATGCTACACAGCAATACCATAATGTGAATGAATGGTTTGGTGAAATACAGTGGTTTTCACACAGGGCAGACCTTACTGAAAGACTCTAAGCCTGGTTGTTGTTGTTATTATTATTGTTATTGTTATTATTATTATTAGTAGTAGTAGTAGTAGTAGTAGTAGTAGTAGTAGTAGTAGTAGTAGTAGTAATAGTAGTAGTGTTATTAGTAGTTATTAGTTGTAATAGTAGTAGTAGTAATTTATTAGTTATTGTTGTTAGTAGTTATTAAGTAGTATTTTATTGTTGTTGTTATTATTATTATTAATATTATTATTATTGTTGTTAAACCTTATTATTATTATTATTATTAGCAGTATTAGTTAGTTAGTTAGTAGTAGTAGTAGTAGTAGTAGTAGTAGTAGTAGTAGTAGTAGTAGTAGTAGTAGTAGTAGTAGTAGTAGTAGTAGTAGTAGTAGTAGTAGTAGTAGTAGTAGTAGTAGTAGTAGTAGTAATTTATTATTATTGTTGTTGTTGTTGTTGTTTCTTTTGTTGTATGGAACTTGTATATTCATGTCCTGACACAGAATCCATTTGCAAGAATTGCCCTGAAAAAGTCTGGAAGTGTTCTCTTATTACATTGCATAGCATTGTATATGTTCTCTTTCAGTTGTAAATCATTTCAGATGCAACTGTCCAATGCACTCCAAATCATAATCATGATGCATACAAAGCGCTTGACTACCTTGAATTCCCCAATCTGACTCGATTCCTCGTTCTCTATGTTTTTGCCTCGGACGAGACTGAATGTGTGACAAAAGTCACTGAATTCTTTGAATCCTGAAACCCTCTCCAACTCGGATACATAAACCTGTCAGAAATTTCCAAATACCTTAAGAATTCTTAACACAGTACATTTCATAATGCGTACGTAAAAGTCCAAATATAAAACCAGCACCTGAAAACGTGACTCGACCCTATTTCAAACCAAGCAACAATATTACATCTGACCTAATAACCCAATCTTAAACTTCTATGGTACCACGTCATAATGTGTAAAAGCATCAGTCGATAGCACAATGAACCACAGTCAAGATCCAGGTAAAAATCTAGGTTATCCGGCCAGATAAACAGGTGGCAGTCTATGGTGGATAAGCCAGGTTAAAAAGATGAGTTTATAATCTTGTTCTAGAATTCAATGGTGAATTTGACAGTAATCACCAATGTGTCTGATATTAAAATATGTTAAGCAATTTTTAAATAACGTAAACTATGCATGAAAATAGCTGAAGGCAAAAACATGGAACATAATGCATCTATAATTATTATATTATTGGCCAGCTATTCTACTCAATAGGTTATATGATGAATTGTTTTCATACAACTAAACAGGATACAGATACAGATAACAGGATACAGATAACAGGATACAGATGCAGATAACAGGATACAGATACAGATTACCTTGTTGCTTTGTCTCACCTGTATCTTGTCATAACCCAGTTCCACATACTGCTTGCACTTGTCGAATTCACCGACTGAGGCGTAAAACTTTGACCACCAGTCGATGTCCTCCTCCCAGACATCTAGACGCTAGAAATTCCACAATCAAAAAAACATTAAAAGACACATTTGAATTGAAATATGAATTGAAACAGTAAACGGATTCAAAGGCTATCTCGATAAACTAGGTTATTGAATGCAGATGGTTACATCAGTGGTTTTCACACAGGCTTACTTAGCCTCCTCAACCACTTTAAATCACATTATTATTATTATTATTATTATTATTATTATTATTATTATTATTATTATTATTATTATTATTATTAATTCTCTGTGACTCTTGACATTCTGTTTTAATTAACATACGGTATGCTCGTTAAAAACAAGGACCATCTTTCCAAATACAATGCCATCATAATCTCAGAACCAATCATTATGCATACAAAGGAAAAACATTGCCATTTATCATAGTGCAATATTTATCAGTAAAGTAAAGAAAAGTAAAGCGGTAACAGACTGCAGTCAATTGAGGCAAATCAACAAAACCATTCACCGATTTGGAGGTCGATTTGGGTTGACTGCCAAACAAATTCATGGTCTTCTTTTGCTGTGCAAGCAACATACAGGCCAAGATAGCATACAATCTTATGCCTTCTATAATAGTCACAATACATCTTTAAGAACTTAGTGTGTCTGCTAGTGGACACAAGTGAGCAAACAAAGGCATCTGATTTAGAGGCATAAGGGGGGGGTCCAGATCAGGGGTATTCAGATGGAGGCCCGCGGGCCAGATCCGGCCCACCAAGGGGTGTGAAATGACCTGTGAAGATAAAAAAACTGGCCCTTCGTGAAATTTAGTTGAATACCTCTGGTCTAGATGATGTCTGCTGATAAACTGCAGCCTAAGAACAGAAAGTTGATAAATTAATAAGAAACCTGGCAGAATATGACTGTTGACAAAATATCAAAACAAAACAATTGAAAAGCTGCAAAATGCACCAAGCAAATAGTGCAAATAGTGCAAATAGTGAAGTAAAACATAAAATGCCTGTACAGACAAACAGATAGACAGCAGACACAGACAGGCAGACTGGCAGACAGACACAGGCAGACAGACAAATATTTATATAGCTAGACAGACAGACATACAGACAGATTTATAGAGAGACCAGTAATATCTAAGGGTTGATTCACAACAAGCCAAGCTTCATATAAGTGAACAGAATTATGGGTAAAAACTGTATCAATTGCATTATGGGATTATGGGTCGAAGGTCAAATGCATAATTACTGAAAGTGCAGGATCTGCTAACCAGAGGAACTTTATCTTCTGAGCAAACATCGACAACATGCGCTCCGCCACGAGATTCTCTTCGCACTGAAGAGGCTGCAAGAAATAACCAAAAATATAGTCCTCAATGTGCACCTGTAATAATTTATTCACCTGTAAATTGCAATCTACAATCATGACTAACTTTGAAGCCGGAGAGGTCAACCTGATCGGTCAATCAAAAGGTCAGTCAAATCAAATAGTCTGCATTGACCGAAACTTCCACAAGTATGCAAGTACAAGAGTTTTACTGTATTTCTCAAAGATACAGTTGTCCGGATCTTGTCAACAGTGTATCTACTCTACAGTTCGAAGCCAGTCAAAAATTGAATGTCACCAAAGTAAGGGCAAGGGCTGCAAAGCCAAATTCCTAGCAAAGCAAAGTCCTAAAATGTGAAAAAAAAATCTTCAATTGACCATTAGGCAGAGGAGAGATCTCATCATCGTCTGCATTTGGGGGTAGTGTTTTGCAACAGAACGGTTTGAGGGATTTGATGACGCATATCCCAACCAACGGCTTACGACCGAACTGGCGATTGTCACGCACTCTGATGTTCAACGGAGGGGCGTACAGCTCTTCTTTTGGCATCAACTGGTCAAGAAAAATCATCCACTTTAATTACGGATAGTCAATTTTATAATTAGATTTAAAGACAAATTGTTCTAAATCATAATAACTTCATTCATTTTTTTATCAGTTTTATCAATCAAGAAGACAGCAGAAGTCGCTTACGACGTCAAAGAATAGGATTGGTTCATCAAAGTTTGGATTGCGACTGGCATTTCGGATGACCTTCGACTGGCGGGTCACACCGCCAACTTCGAACTCCACGCTTGGCGACGTGACGTTTGCCAGCTGAAACCTTTTCATGTTTCCTGACTCCCAACACATCACCTGAAAAACCAGGAGGACAAAATTCTATCCAGACCAAAATTTAAACCAACCAAATCAAATCCAATCCGCTCGTTTCAACAGATGTCTCAATCACACATCCAGGATCGCACTCAATGACTTTACAGGTACAAGACTCAGGTAGGTAAGTAGAATCTCATGGATTTATTTATAGCACTTTCGAAAGTAGTAGAGGTAAAAAAGATTGTCTAAAAGGTGTAGAACTTCTATAGAGCCTCTCAGTGAATGAAATGCTTCATTTTTTCACTCACCTCAATGGCGGTTCTGGTCATCTCTGGTCTGATGCCGTTGGGAACCATAAAGAGGTTGTTCTTTTCTGGATTTTGAGGCAGTTCAAATGGCAGTTCTTTACCATCTGCCATCTGTTCCACAGAAAACTAATTTCATTTATTATTATTATTATTATTATTATTATTATTATTATTATTATTTATTATTAGTATTATTATTATTATTAGTTGTAGTTGTTGTAAAATATGAGAGAAATACAGGGAGAGACTGCAAAGATGTAATGTAATGTGTAAAGGGTACATTATATGCAATCTGAATCTCTTATGATGTGCTCTGTTATTCTAATAACTGTTAATATTAACAGATTCTTCAGATGTGCCATAACTTCAGCAATATAATAATAATAATAATAATAATAATAATAATAATAATAATAATAATAATAATGGAAATTATTGATAATTATCAATAATTATCAGTAATCTGGTGTCAAAATTATTTCATGACAACAATTATGCTCAAAAGCATCCATAAAGAGATGCCTAAATTATAATTATGGCGTAAAAGAAGTTCATCCTGTACCAACAGGTAATTAATTATTAATAAAAACAGGTGTGCACTAACGTGAGAAATACAAAGAACTGAATCTACAGGTAAGTGCGACAAAGTTTACACATGGTTGCACATTTGACAAATTCACCCAAAACACCTCATATGAGGTAACATCATGTAAAGCGTAATTCTTTACGACATTTACAAGTATGAAGGAATGAAACATTTCAAAACATAAGACAAACCAGAAATAGTTCAAAAGCCAAAAGAAGCTCTCCCCCTGACTGGCTGCCCTTTTTCACCTCATACCACTGTAGCATTGGTTGCTTTGGGTTGGAGGGGTTTAGCTTTACCAGCGGTGTGACCCGAGTACGACCCAAAAATTCCGCAACACCCTAACAAGTAACATCATGCAACAACACAAGTTTAATGTGATTACCGTTACACTATCAATAACTAACCAACTGCAGCAAAATTCATTAGCTGTAAGCATCCATAAACAAACCAACCATTACAATAGCACAGACTGTGAATGTTGTTTCAGTATATTCTCATGCATCTTACAGTCAAATGCATTTAATTTTATATTGCTTAACATCACAGCCCACATGATCACGGTTGCCAATAATTACTAAAGCAATCAATGCAGTGGTTCTAGCAAAGGTACGATCCTATTAACCACTTAACTGGGGATCCCGGATATATCCGTCCATTTTACATTGAGTTACAGTTAAATACACGGTTAAGGGTTAATTATCACTGAAAACCAAGCTACATTTAAAATATTATAAAATTCTTGTGTCATAATTACTTAATATTATACAACTGAACAGTCAATTTAGCATGACATTAACAGGATCTGACTATATTTTAAACAAATAACATGCTAGAAAATAGCAAGGCTTGCACTCTAGTCTACTCTATCTTAAACTTCTATAGAGCCACTTCATAATGCATAGAAGTATTAACCGATGGCACACCAAATTACAGTCACACGAGATCCAGGTCTCAAAACAAAATTCCATAGATATTAAAAATGCTTCCATAGAGTTAAACAAAGCACTAGATAATGAAGAACAAGAAGAACAAAAACATGAACAACAAGAACACGAACAAGAACTTACAAAGGCGTCGTGATCAAACACCTCTACGATGATCTCTGGTGGATTGTCTTCTATTTCTCTAGGGTCGCTATAGATGTCGACTGATTTGAAAATGAGGGTCTGATCCCAAGTGGGGCAAAGCGTCTCCCTCTTTTTCTCTGTGGCCTGGCTTTGATTCATGAAAACGACACGGGCAAAAGGATCTACACAGACACAAAGACTACAGTCTAACAACAAATCAATACGTTAACGACAATTACATTACAGGAGGAAATCAAATCAGTAAAAATGATTTGTACACAAGTTTTGTAAATTTGTAATTTGTAAACAAGTTCAGCAGTTTTTCCATGTTATCACAAGGAAGAGAGAGTAAAAGGATCAAAAACCAAGGGATAATGACAAACACTAGTAGCTTGTAAACATTTTGCATTACAAATACATTACATTATATTACAAATGTAAAGTGCTCTCGTTCACTGCCTGAGCTTTAAGATAGCGCTATATAAGTTGTCGCTCTAATAATAATAATAATAAAAAAAAATAGCAATTATATGTCTTCATTACCTAGTGTTCAAAAGTAATGTATGTAATATGTATGGGTATATCAGAGTTTCAATTATATAATATTCGCCATGAATAAACACTAAAAAATACCAACTGACCCGAAAGGCCATTACTGTCACCAGCAAGCAAGTCACGTCCCTGGTAGATGTAGGCGTGCATACGAAACTGGCTTGGCTCTATTACAAGAATACAAGACTGTCTAAATTAAGTCAAACAACCAATTAACACAGTACAACTTGCTATAACGGACTCGGTTATTATGCATGCTCAGATATAAAGTACTGCAATGCACGATTAGATAGTATCAAATAAAATGTACTTACAACATAAAGTTCTAAATTTAACAAACCTACTAAGTATGCCATAATGAAGTTCTACTGTACCTTAAATTATACAAAAACAATCAAATATTCCATGGCTGGAATCACACCTAAGTATAAGAGTTATATAGTGGAAGTCCACTTACTTTTGCAGATTAGAAACATTCTTGGAGCAGCCATCACAGCTTTCATCAACTCATCATCCTATTACACAACAAACCCATAAACAAATAACACTATACATATAAATGTATATATAATATGTATATATGTATACATATACAAATGTATATATATATACATACATATGTAAAGTAAAGTAAAGTAAATAGTAAAGTACATAGGTTGATTTTATTAAAGGCTAGGGTAGGCTTAAGCCTACCCAACTAATCCAGCCAAAACAAAACAAAATTGTTTTTCCATCAACACCAGGTCTGTCTAAGCTTCTTTTATTAGCCATTGACATAGAAGAAAATTTTCTAATACTTAGCAATTTCTGCCTATTTCATTAGAGGGTGCTAACCCTCTGAACCACCCAACTCAAAGATTTAGTCCCTCCTCCCAAGAAATCAAAAGTTATAGGCCTATAAAAGAATACATTCTATATGAGTTGCCCATACAGACCTCCCATGTTAGCCTACCCAAATCTTAAACTCTAAATCCGCCTATGCATATGTATATATAATATGTGGATATATATGTATGTATATATATATATATATATATATATATGTGTATATACAATATATAATATGTGTATACACAAACACACACACACACACACACACACACATATATATATATATATATGTATATAAATATAATATTAATGAAGTCAGACCTTTTTCTCCTTTGTTGATTCTTCCTGAAAATTGAACACAGTCAATTAATTATTAGCATTGGAGCAAGACAATCCACTGCCTATGTATATGACCTGATACCGTAATAAGAAATTCCCGACTGGATCAAGAAATGCATAATTCCTGCCAGTATTGTGCAACACAAGAGAGTCCACTGACTTCTTGGGAGGCAGCCTTCTTCTCATAAGAATAGCAAATGGAAATGTCCAAAATGGAAAAATAGTAAAAAGAATTTTCTTCCGAACTGGAGGATTTTACCAGTTTGGCGGCGAAGCTGAAGAAGCACGGCTTCTCCTCCGCTCCTCCGGAACCATCTTTCGATGCCACCGACGCCTCCGGAAGAGGTCCATCTTGCGCTCCCTGCGGTGGAACTTTGACGCAAAAAGCGACGCATACTCCCAGCAGCCATCCGTTGTCAAAACATCCTTCGAGCCTAACATAATCCAGATACACAGACATGATGATGATGATGATGATGATGATGATGACGACGACGACGATGATGATAATGATGATGATGATGATGATGGTGGTAAGATGGTGGTGGTGGTGGTGATGATGTGCTTTCATGTAATCATTTCTAATACTCAGAGGTGTCAACCCATGGTACTGCTAGAGACCATGTCAAATTCCATATATCATTCAGTGGAAAACAGCAAGGAAGAGTTTCTGAGGAAAGTCATCCGAAAGAGACGAGCTTTAAGATAAAGAATCTATACGAATAATAAATTAATAAATCATTACTATTATTGTTAATAAAGAATGGCAATTAGCTGTGTAATTTATACTTCTACAGAGCCATACGAGTTACTTTACTTACCGGTTCAACCTGACCTTTTACGGGCTTTACAAAACGAGTACGGACCCAACGACGCCTGCGGCACATGTGGTAGTTCCTTTCCACCGGTCCGAATCCTCCATACGTTGATTCCACTGCATACTCCCATCCTAAAACAAGACAATCGACTTGTACGTACATTAACATCAGCCTTCAATCTGTCAAGATTCAGAAAATGATCAACCTACACAGCAGAAACTGCACTAAGCCACTTAAAGCCCAATTATATTGTTAATATTATCATCATCACCACCACCACCACCACCATTATTATCATCATCATCATGGTTATTATTAACATTACCACTACACTTGACATAACTCCTTTATAAGACAGGAATAGGGTAAACAATACTGAACCACTCCAAATCTTGATGATATTATTATTATTATTATTATTATTATTATTAGTAGTAGTAGTAGTAGTAGTAGTAGTAGTAGTAGTAGTAGTAGTAGTAGTAGTAGTAGTAGTATAAATAGGTTAAAAGCAAGCAAGACAAACCATTTTCATCTACTGCTCGATTTAGGTCGACCTGCCAGTCCGGATCTTCCCACCCCCAACCTTCGGGCAAGTTGATCTCATTCTTTGGAGTGGCCGCATCACCTTTCTTCATGTAACAGCAAACAAATAAATTCTGTCACGTTTCACTCACATTCCCCAGACAAAGGCAAAACCAAAGCCACACAAAATGTTTGCAGTACATTTTAAAACTTCTTAGCAGACAAAATAGATCGTGCAACTTGTCTAGGCTATCTTAATTAAGCACTGCTTAAGGTGAGATTACTAAACCAGGTCACACAAAATGCATCAACACCATTACATCAGTGGTATCTGCTGTATAAATAATAACACTGCACCCCCCAAGATAATGGAGAAGATCCTTAAAAAATCAAAGATTGCACTGGCTTGGACAAGTACATCATCATCATCATCATCGTCATCGTCGTCGTCATTATTATTATTATTATTATTATTATTATTATTATTATTATTATTATTATTATTATTATTATTATTATTATTATTATGCAAGCCGACTTATATAGCGCAGTACACATGAATAAAGTTCAAAATCAAAAGCGCTTTACAGTCCAAACAACAGTGGTTCTCACACAGGGCAGACCCTACTGAACCACTTTAAACCTTGTTATATTATATTATATATTATATTAAATGATTTTTAACCATATGGAAAACAACCACACTCCAAAGCAGGCAATGGACTGGCTGCCAGAAAACAAAAAAAGAAAGAGAGGCATACTGAGGATAACATGGAAGAAAACAGTAGAACAAGATCAGATGAACCCAGGTATGTCATGGAGCGAGGGTCAAGATTTGGTCAACGACCGATGCAGATGGAGAACATTCCGTGCCGCCCGATGTGCTTCCAGCACGAGGACGGACTAAGTACTACCAACTACCCCCAAATTTTGGACCAACGATGTACTTCTCACAATTAAAAAGCCCAATATTAAAACCTCTAAGTGCTCACTGCGTCATAGCGGAATAAGTATGGCAACAAAAAAATCAACTCAGTATGCAACAAATGTAATGTAATTGTAATGTAATGAATGTAATGAAGAATCGTGAAGTTAAATTCTGTTCCTACTCACAACATCAGTCCATGGAGTGGAAGCGGGGTTCCAGTTGGTTCCAGGAAGACGAGACTGGCACTCGTACACATCCTCCATGAATCTGGAATGGCCTGCATCTCTTTCGAATACCACACTGTTTTCCCAAGACAAAAAAGAAACATCTTCTAATGATTTTCAAATAGCAAGTGGTAAACCAATAAGACAAAATTCACCCACAAAGTCACACAAAAGCCGATAAGTCCAGCCACTTCTTACCCTTTTCTTAAAATTTAGACCTCAAGAGCTAAGAATCTCAAACAAGAACTCGTTAAATAAATTTTTTAGATACCAAATTTTGCATAAAAATTTATTTAATTAAAAGGTGAAGAAACTTGCTTCAGGTCGGGATCCCACTCGCCATCCCATCTCCAACCGGCTGGAGGCTTAAAATCATCTTTTTCCAGGGCAATCTTAGCACAAACAACTTCACAGCATTAGATAGAAACAACAGGCATAACAAAACTATATTCTGCATTCTGTATTTGACCTGGATCTTGCGTGATACAGATTTGGTAAAGTGGCGCTATAGAAGTTTAAGATTCGATTAGGTCCAGTTAAAAAATTAAACTAACAACAAAACATAAATTAGAGTTGTTCAATGTGTTTGGAGGGTTGTGAGTCTCCCCCCTGCCCCAACTGACTGAGGATTACCCCAACAGGCTGCTCACCCCTCTATTCATGATTAAATTTCAGTCTCTGAGTAGTCTAACCCTTGCTTCTCGTTGACGAAATCTAAAATGGATTCCACTAATAAGTTCACTTTCTACTTATAACGTAAAATCATAGAATTTCAACCAAATGCCCAACAAAGCAATAAAAAATAAATTTAAAAATACGCGTCGTTTCAACAGAAGTACGGAGCAGTCTACCTACCTTTCCAGAGATGTCACTCCATCCTGGTTTACCTGGTTTCCACTTGCCAAAGCTGCTAGCCTGGTTCTCGTACTGTAAACCACAATTCAGGAATAAAAGATCGCATTACATATCAGACCAAAGGACACAATTTAAAAAAAACAGACTAAACAATAAAATAACAAAAATAACGAATCATCGCACAACTATTGAACAGATGTTGAGAACTATGGAAAACAACTTGCAAAGCAATTCAGCCTTAGAATAAAAGTCTATCAGCTAATGTAGCTAAATTGTCACTTATACTGTGCATGTATGTGTTATTACTTTCAGCGAAGTTTCGCTGTATGTTTTTCTAATGATGAATAGAGAATATCTTATTTGTGTTTTGTGCTTATTTTTGTGCTTGTGTTCAAATTTGAGAAAAAAACACTTTTTGAACAAATAAAATAAACTGTTTGAGATCAGTCAACGTGCAGTAATTATATCGGTAAATGTAGCAGACGAGATCCTTAAAAATATTTGTAATTTTTCTAACAAACAATAACCTCTTGGTATTGTTGGTAATGCAATTGGTAAATCATGAGACACAGTTGCAAAACTCAATACAGTGAATATATAATTACAGTAAATATATAATTACAGTGAATATATAATTACAGTGAATATATAATTACAGTGAATAAATAATTACAGTGAATATATAATCACAGTGAATATATAATTACAGTGAATATATAATCACAGTGAATATATAATTACAGTGAATATATAATTACAGTGAATATATAATTACAGTGAATAAATAATTACAGTGAATATATAATTACAGTAAATATATTATTACAGTGAATATATAATTACAGTGAATATATAATTACAGTGAATACATGATTACAGTGAATATATAATTACAGTCTCTGCAAAGACAGCCAGTTCTCCCTCGGTCTGCATCTTGTGCCACGCCGACTCGTTCTTAGCCAGGCCGAACCATATCTTGAGGCTCAGAAGGGCCGGCACCTCCCACCGATTCTCCCGTTCAGCCTTGTTGCCAGGATACTAATCAACAGAACAACAGTGCACCATCTGTAATATACTACTATGTTGAAATAAATATAATTAATGAGAAACTCAAAACACTAACTATTATTATTATTATTATTATTATCATCATCATCATCATCATCATCATCATCATCATCATCATCATCATCATCATCATCATCATCATCATCATCATCATCATCATCATTATTATTATTATGTGAAAGTTCTGTGGAAGGCAACTGTGTTATTATTATTATTATTATTATTATTATTATTAGTATTATTATTATTATTATGAAGTTCTCAAAAGTGATTATTATTATTATTATTATTATTATTATTATTACGGTATTATTAGTGAACTTCTATTGTGCCATTTTGCTAATGCATTTGCCATTTGGAATCAGTCAATTGTTGCACTGGATTTGAATTGTAATCCCCATTGTCAGATCCAGTAAGTCAAGTCCGATTTTCTGGTCCAGGTTAATATGCCACATAGGCAATAGAGAAGAGCTATTAATAAAACCTAGAAAAACCATGTTGAAAAAATAGTTCGATTGTGGCATTCTGGAATGTTCTGAATTCCAATCAGATATCTTTATATCTTTGGTCTATGATGCCAAAGTCTTAAAGCAGAGCTGTCTATCCTTAATTCTCTCTCTCTCTCTCTCTCTCTCTCTCTCTCTCTCTCTCTCTCTCTCTCTCTCTCTCTCTCTCTCTCTCTCTCTCTCTCTCTCTCCAATGGAACTGGTAACCTTTTTCTACCTCCCTGCAAACCTTAAGAAAGATCGTGTCGCGCTTTCCGCAGTACTTTCCTCGAAAGTCGGGATTTTCCGACCAAAGAAGCAGATGCGCTGGAACGCGGTAGTATGCGATGCGCTTTCCGTCTGCAATCATCCAGATGACGATATCGGGAATGCTGTTCTGCGGCTGAAATAAGCATAAACCAAAAACTAAAAGAATTAAAATTCCTCCAAAAGACATAGCAGCATAATATACAGGCAAATCTAATCAATTTACTGCCTTACTAAATGAATTATTGTTACAAATGAACAGGACGTTCACACCATAACACAACGTAACAAATTACTACCACTATTAGTGAACTTCTATAGCGCCAAGTTGGCAATGCACTTGGAAACAGTCGATGGTCGCCCCGGATTTGAATCGTAATTCCCCCCAATGTTGTCAAATCCAAGAAGTCGGTCCGAGTTTCCGGTCCCAGTTATGGTGGATAGGCAATAGAGAACAGGAACTTTTAAGGTTTGATCAAAATTTCATAATAGTCTCAGTGGAGCAGTAATAAAACATTTATATAGCGCCAGTTCTGCAGGAGCATACAGACTGCAATCAACACGAGAAACAAAACAGCACAAAACACACAAAACAGACTTGTCGTGCCAGCCGCTCTCTATGCCGAAAAATGCCGCCCAGCAAAATCTCCACCGACGAGTAACTTTTACCTCAACTGCCAATTTTTTCAGGGCTGTCAGGTGATTTTCGACTTCCGCCAATGCTTTGTCGACGTCGGTGGCCGTTTCTCGCAGCTTTTTCGCCTCCTTGGCGATATATTTAAGTTCGGTCGTGCGGAACTGACGCAGCTGCAAGTCGAGCTGGTTCGGCGTGTGAAAAGTATCCACGATGACTGGCAGAGACTTACTTAAGAACAAGAACAAGAACATCACTTGGGTTCAACGTTAAACAAACAAGCGATCTAAATGCAAACCAAATTTTGCCCAGAATGGCAGATCCTGCACTGATTGTAATAACAAGCAGAAGCAAAGTGGCAGAAGACAATCAATCAATCAATCAATCACTCAATTGTAAAACAATCAATTTTAAAACTCCTTTAACGCCATTATAATAATCAATCAAAAAACTTCTATGATGCCAATAATATAATGCCCAGGGCATAGGAAAAATGCTTCAAGCATCAGTCGATGAGTGATTCAGAGTGAGAAATCATGGTAAGAAATCATATTGGTGATAGTTCATAGTTGAAAACCCCTTAGGCTAGCCCATAAGTTCCTGGTTCTGGCTACAGAGGGCATGCAGGTGATGATCGTAGTCATACTTGCAGTCGATGATAAGACTGTCCAGCAGAGTGATAAGGCATTGGGCCAAATCGGGTGACGGCATGTTGCCCTTCTTTGCCAGACGCACGTTCGAAATATTGGCTTCCTGTAAACAAACAGGTTTAATTACTATTCATAAATGCGATAAAACTCAACATAAATGCACAAGGTTTCAGTACAAAGTCTTTTATTAAACACTCAGTGCAGTACAACACATACCTGAACGATGTGGAACAAAATTTAACGCAATCAATCGATCGATCAATCGATCAATGAACTTCTATGGCGCCACTACCATAATACCTAGGGAATCAGCCAGTGGTGCACCAACTTCAACCTGAATTAGAGCCAGGTCAAGTCGCAAAGGTCGGTCAGCGGGGTGGGGGGACTAATGCATTAACTATGTCACTATGTCAACTTATATAGCGCCATAGTCAAGGCACTGGGTTATTTAATGAGATAAATCTACAGCCATAATTACAATAGCAGACACTGGAACAGAATCAAAACATACAATACCAACATTACTAAATATTATTATAGTTATTATTATTATTATTATATTCTTACTACTACTACATGCTTGTTAATGCGAGTTAAGTCGTTAACATCGTGAAGAATCAAAATTGCAAAGCAAGTCAGAGGTAATCAACTGGCCCAAGGTTGCTACCACAGTGGCTAGGGTCAAATTCAAACTTGCTACCCTCAAATTGCATCAAAGAATCCTGCCAATATTCTACCACACCCCAAATACCCTTTGTACAGGGTGGTGCAAAAAAAGGACTATGTCAAATGCAAATACCGTTTGTACAGGATGGTGAAAAAAGGACTATATTAAATGCAAACCTAAATGTGACTAGTCCGGTTTTTTGCGCCACCCTATATTATAAAATATTTTGAAAACTACCGGTACTTCTTCTTACCAGTCGATCGGCGATTCCGATCAGGAGGTTAAGCGCCTCCAGTCTGAAGCTGATGTCCTCCCAATCAGAGTCGATGACAACGCACGGCTTTCTCTTATCCCACGGCAGAAAGTAGTAGTGGCTGCCGTCGAAGATCGCATTCATCGGCTGCGTCGTACACGCAGACGGAGGCAGCGATTTGTCCAGCTTGTTGCCATAGTTACCGATGCTGACCTCGAATTCAACCGCAGAATCTATTTTGCTGATCATAGAGGCGCCCATGAAGGCGGTATGCAGCTTGTATCTGCGCCTTCTCAGGAATTTCTAAACATGTGCGATAACACCTACAGCAATTCCCCAGCGCTTTAGGAAAAGATATGCTTTCTTGTTATTTTGTTCATAATTATTTCTAAAATAAAAGATGCCAACCATAACTGTATAACAAACTCCAAGCTGCGAATATTGCCAAAAGTTATTGAAAACTGATTAATAAATTATCATGACATCATCAAAGAAGTTATCCAAAATTTAAAATCCTATGCAAACACAAATGTATTTATTATTATTATTATTATTATTATTATTATTATTATTATTATTATTATACAACGTAGAGATTTTTGTGGCAACTAATACAGTGACTGCGTGGACACATCACAAATTACAGATTATAGTAGCACGTGCAATATAGCCAAGTTTTGAGTCTCTTCTTAATTATCTTATTTATCTATTTTATGTATTTATCTCACATTTCCGTATAAAATAGGCCTTCCTCATTTTATTTATCTTAAGATTGCATGTCAACATGAATCAAAGAAATACAAAAATTGGCAGGTGGTTTAAGACTTTTGTGCACCACTGTAAATATCCCATCTAAAGTAAATAGGAGAAATACTGAACATCGAATGGATCAGTACTTGGACACGTAGTGCATCTTCGGCTAAAATATCTTCGGCCGGAGTCAAAGGAACTTCGCCTACAATTGTCTGAAGTTCAACCAGTACACGCCCTCTATAGGCGACCCCATCGCCCTGAAAACACACAACAGTTTCAGAATCAGTCAGAACAGAAATCAATCAATCAATCAATCAATCAATCAAACTTCTATGCCGCTACAATCCTAATGCCTAGGGCATCGGCCAATGATGCCATCTGGCCAATGACAAAATGCAGAGCAGTGTATCGTTAACAGAATGCATGTGAAAATGCACTATGCACATTATTTTTTATTTGCTTGATAATGTTACTAGTGGTAAAAGTACAGTACTGCTCAAAAAATTATGAACACGCATGGATTTCTAAGCAAAACGAAGTTTAAGGCTTGTTAAAACATTGCAATCACAACCAAGAACACCAATACTGTATATTTTCATTAATGATACTATTCTACGATTGATGTACAGAAGGCTATAAATTCAGCAGAGCGTTGAAACGAATTATATCCACATTTTCTTGTGTCCCCATCTTCATTGCATCAAACCGTACTAGAATAATCAGTATCTTCTGTCTCAATTTTATTCTAGGGCGTTTCAAATGCCACGAAAAATAGTGAGCTATGTCAAACGACATTATACAAAGTCTTCCAGAAATCTATTCTCTGTCAGATGGTTACAAAGTCGATCAAGAGATAAGAGGGGTCTTAAGATAGCTGGTTTCTTGTATCACAGGTTTTATGGACCAGAAAAATATCTTAAAATTGATATTCTGTTTGCACTTGTATAGCACCAGTGCTAACACACAAACGCATCAGCTAACAGTACTTCAAATTCATATGCAAAAGCCAATGGTAAAAACAGAATTAGTAGAAGTAGTAGTAGTAGTAGTAGTAGTAGTAGTAGTAGTAGTAGTAGTAGTAGTAGTAGTAGTAGTAGTAGTAGTAGTAGTAGTAGTAGTAGTAGTAGTAGTAATGTTTAAAATGGTTTGATAGGGTCTGCCCTGTGTGAGAACCATTGTTAATGTGTAACCGTTAAAGCTAATTTCCATCATAGGCATCCTTTCTTTGTGTGCAGGCTTAAATTGACTAATCTAATCTCATCTTAAACTTCTATAGCGCCACTTCATAATGCATGGTAACAATGCCAATGGTGCACCGAATCCCAATAACACAAGATCCCGGTCAAATCCGTAATATCAGGACTTCTGAATCATAGGGAATCTTGGTTCACAAGGCTCCTGTACACACTGGAACTTTAGGTCATGGAGCCGAGTTCTTGCAGATCTTACCGTAGTTCAATCAAACCACTTTCTAAAGTTATGATATTGTCTAATTCACCTTTCCAAGATTCAGGTCCTCATATCCTGTGGCTAATTCAGAGTATTCTCGAGGCGATCCGTAGAAATTGACAAAGCAAGGACCAAATGCCGGCAAGAAACCTAGGACCCAAAAAAGACAATCATGTGACTTAATTTACATATTATGAATATGCATGATGACGAGCAATTAGCATAATAGCAATAAAGAAGACCCTCAACTTAATTAATTAACTCCCAAATTCTTCCTTCTGTGGCTACATTCAAGCAAGGCTAATGCCATAATCAATGGTATTGTTCAGTTCTGTGCAATATCAGTGAACCTTTCATTAAGTGAGTTTGGCTGTATGACTATCTTCACAAATTCAGTTGATACAATTTTTAAAAACCTAAAATAAATGTTGGAAATTAAGGACAGAGCTCTGAGTCCTCAAATCTCTAGTTATTATCAAAACCCAGCAGTGGCGTAACGTGGGGCGGGGGCACTTTGTTGACTGCCCCTGGCTGGGGCCCCCAAAGAGGGGTCTAAGCTAGGGTTAGGTTAGGGTTAACCCTAATAATCCTAGAAATGAACGTGCTGACAACCTTTTTTTTTTTTTTGCTCGTCAGGATAAAAAAGGAAAGGAGGTGATGACGTTTTTTTTTTTTTTTTTTTTTGCTCGTCAGGATAAAAAAGAAAAGGAGGTGATGACGTTTTTTTTCTTTTTTTTGCTCGTCAGGATAAAAAAGGAAAGGAGGTGATGACGTTTTTTTTTGTTTTTTTGTTTTGCTCGTCAGGATAAAAAAGGAAAGGAGGTGATGACGTTTTTTTTTTTTTTTTGTTTTTGTTTTGCTCGTCAGCACGAAACTTTGGAACTTTAGGGCCCCCGTGGCAAAGATGCCCCCCGGGCCCCCAAAAGTCACGCTACGCCACTGAAACCCAGCATGTACCAACCACATTTGCACATATCTTTTGGCATAAAATCATAAAATAATTACATTACATTACAGTACATAACCTGGAACTTCTTTAATATTTACAGTGCCAAATCTAAGCTGGCAAAACGACAGTTATATTCTACCATGCTAAATAATTATATATCAGTGTGCATAAAACAATTAGTAAAGTAGCAAAGCATGACAACTAGAAAACAATACTTCCAGTGAGATCAAGCAATCAGAAAGACAAAAACTACAGTGTAGTAGTCTCAGTTTCTCTCACAATTGGACAGAAAGGCAATAGAAGCATTGAATGTTAGATGCAATGTTATCACCAATTGACCTCAATGATGTGATGCCTTTCTCAGGTTAATGTAAACAATTAATGAAATAGTACAGGTCACATATCATTTCGCTAGGATGTATTATATCCCATCATGCAAACTTTAAGTCTGCTAGTTCAACCTTAGAGCATGCAAGCAACTTATTTTAAGTAGACAGCTTTAAATAAAATGGAACAACACTGATCAATTCAAAACAAGGACAGCTTAATGATCGAATATACTGAGACACCCTTTTCCACTAGAAGTTTGTTAGCAACTTCTACATAGCAAATGACCCAATATAAAATAGATCAGAGGCAATATAATAATAATAATAATAATAATAATAATAATAATAATAATAATAATAATAATAATAATAATACTATTATAATCATATTATAAAAATTATTAACTGAATTATTTATTATATTATTATTATTATTATTATTATTAGTAGTAGTAGTAGTAGTAGTAGTAGTAGTAGTAGTAGTAGTAGTAGTAGTAGTAGTAGTATTATTATTATTATTATTATTATTATTATTATTATTATTATTATTATTATGTGATTTAAAGTGGTTTAGGAGGCTAAGTAATAGCCTGCATGAAAACCAATAAAATATTACATTTCAGAACCTAGTGGCGGCTCCAGGATATGGCAAGTGGTGGGGGATCCGTTGGAGTGGCAACTTCTTAGCAAGGGGCCAACCATGTGTTGATAGGTATGTAGTAGTAAGTGTAGGGTCCCAACAGGGGGCGGACACTGGGGGCAGGCATTCAAAGAGGGCACGGGTCCCCTGGTCCCTCCCATGTGGAGCCACCAGTGGCAAAACCATAATGAATGAATGAATGGATGGGTGGAACATAGTGGTTCTCACACACAGTGGAGATCCTACTGAACCACTCCAAACCCTGCTGTTATACCATCTCTATGAGGATTGATGGTGTTGTTAATAGTATAAAGTCCAAAGTCAAGCCCACCATGCATAGACCTCATGCAGTCACATGGGAAAGATTTCCCACCAAACAGCAGCAGCAGCAGGCAGAGTGCATGCCAAAACGACTGACAGACAAACCGTCAGTTTCATCGTCAGCATCACTGCCAACCCGCGATATTTTGGCAGTGTTCAGGAACTCGGTGCCGACACAGTCGTGCTGTGTCAGTCTATCCCTGGTCAGCACAGCACATTGCCGATTAAAAAACTTAGAGCAGGCAGTGACGCCGCAACAAAAGGCGCAAATATTACACTCTGCGTGCCAATTACAACTTTACAGTTACAACAGTTACAATCCGCTGCCTACAACTGAAAACCACTCATCGTGGACTAACCATTACTTTGCACTCAATTTCTGAACAAAAATCAGGCTGCTTGAAAATACAACAAGCCATAATCTGCCTATACTATGAAACAGACAATTCAACTGGCAGGACAATAAAAAAATCTCCAAATTATTGTAGCTGTAACAAAATGTGCTTACTTTCTAATATTTACACATAGAACATATCTACTGTAGCATATTCAATAGAATATACTGATATTGGTGCTGTAAATCCAGGTTTACAGGAAAAATATGTAAAATGCTCTTTATATAGACTTACCAATCAAAAATCTGAAACTTGATTCTTTCACACATCGATGGAAACTATAAATCGAATAAAAAACATTACAATTTTTTTAAATCTGCTGTGAAATGGAATGCATTATTCAAGACAGAGCATCATGCTTTGATGTAAGCAGCAAAAATACCGTACGATTTCACTGGCAAATTGGCAACTGCGTGGCATGTCTCACTAGGTACATATTATTCAGGTAGGTACCAGGTAAGTAGACAGGTAGGTAATGGTACTGCACAAGTAAGAATGAAATACTAACACGGATTGCCAAACGCAATTCCTGGTTCCATTCTGGATGGTCGCAGTTATAAATGACCTTTGACTTAACCTGGAAAACAGTATTGGAAAAAGCGTTCATTCATCAAAAGATTCAGCAAAAGATGTCCAATAATAATAATAATAATAATAATAATAATAATAATAATAATAATAATAATAATAATAATAATAATAATAATAATAATAATAATAATAATAATAATAATAATAATAATAATAATAATAATAATAATAATAATAATAATAATAATAATAATAATAATAATAATAATAATAATAATAATAATAATAATAATAATAGCAATAATAATACGCCTGTGCATAATGAAGTGGCGCTATAAAAGTCAACGACTGAGTTCTATATTGGGTGACAGACCTCACGCCCCGCAAAACTGAATACAAAATAAGGATCGACGAGGTCTTTTCTGTCGTCGGATCCAAAAACTTGCTTCACTCCTTGAATGAAGTTCGAATCCACTAGAAAGATAACAAATAAAATAATCTTACAAAAATACAAATAAAATAATTAATAACCTGTTCACACGCAGTGCTTCGTTCCTACAAAGTGCAAGTAAACTGACTGACAGGCAACATTTGGCATCTACTTGTAGTATTTAACTAATATTTCTGTATTGCATGCAGGGCCTGTTTTAACGTGAAGTGATACACAAAATGTGCAGTGATAAAATGAAAATGTGCAGTGGGAAAATGCAAGTTTCTGTGCTTTGTGCAGTGGTAAATTTTCCGGACGAACTTTTTTTCGCTTAATTTTTGCGCAGATGTATACAATTTTTCTGAGTTTAGTGCAGTGATAAAGTTTTCTTAAAACAGTCCCTGATTGTATGCAAAGTCACTGACAGCATATTGGAGAAATCTAAGAGAAATCTATTTTTGTGTAAAAACTTAGGTTATTTTAAAAATACATCTTGATTTGTCTACGTACTCCTTGGTATATCTTCTGCATGGTACAGCTTCAGTTTGAAGGTGGCTGGTCTTAGAATGACACCCAGTGGACGAAGTAGATTTCTGAAAGAAAGCCACAAAAGTAGATTGCAAAGCATTAAAATGATATAACAAAAAAACAAAATGTATGCTAATGGCAAAAATTTTTGAGATCATAATTATGTTAGAAAATTAATAAGATAACATTTAAACAATTAAACTATGCTAAAATTTATATAGCATTGTGACAATTCGGAAATTACATAGCATGATTCAAACTTTTAATTCGTTTCATCACTCTTCTGAATTTTTGCATATCTATAGCCTACTGTAGCACTAGCATTGTCCAATTTCAAACAGGGTATCAATTTTATAATATTTTTGTGGTTTATAAAACCTGTAATAGAAGAAACCAGCTCTCTTAAGCACCATCTTATCTCTCGATTGAATTTTTAGACATTTGACAGAGAATAGATTTCTGAAAGACTTTGTATAGTGTCGTTTCAAATGGATCATTTTTCGTGGCATTTCGAAAGCTCTAGAAAAAACTCGAGACAGAATATATTGACAATTCTAGTACGGTTTCACACAGCAAAGATGGGGACATAAGAATATGTGGTTTTAATTCGTTTCATCACTCTTCTGAATTTTTGCATATCTATAGCCTACTGTAGCACTAGTCCTTGCATTGTCCAATTTCAAACAGGCCATGTTGGCCCACCCAATATTTGGCTTGTGGCGCCCTCCATGATGATTCTCACACAGGGAAGACCCTACTGAACCACTATAAACCCCTGTTTTTATATTATTATTATTATTATTATTATTATTATTATTATTATTATTATTATTATTATTATTCACAAATCCACGACATTCATATTTATATTTAGATTCTTGTTTATTATTATTATTATAATAATTCAGTTGAAATTAAAAGGAAATTAGAATTACAGTTACAACCTTGTAATGCTGTCTTTCCAGTAATGTCATCGAATTTAACATCCACGTTATTATTAGTGTCATGAGTTGAACTCCCAGTAAGTTATGGCTCAAAAGCATTATTGTTATTGTTATTGCTCATGACAATTTATATAGCGCCGTAACATAGGAAAGGCCAAAGTCAAGGGTGCATTACAAGAAGTGTGGATAATAGCATTCTCAAATGGACAATCATAGTGTTATCATCAGCTGTGTCTTCAATCAACAACCTTTGTCCACATTGGTTCTCATACAGGGCAGATCTACTGAACCACTTTAAACCTTTTTAATATATTATTGTCATCATCATCATCATCATCATCATCATCATCATCATCATCATCATCATCATCATCATCATCATCATCATCATCATCATCATCATCATCATTATCATCATCATCATCATCATCATCATCATGTTCTCTGTCCTGGGACATGATCAGGGCTCCATTGTTTCCATTCCTCCCTGCTTCTTGCTTCGTCTTTGATTTCTGCAGCATAGGTCTTGTGCTGCTGTGTAGCTGTTTTCATCATCCAGTCCAATAGCATCCTCCTTGGTCTTCCTTTAATATTATTTATATTAAGTGAAATTATTAATTATATTAATTCCTCATATATTAAGATTATATTCAATTATAAATAATCTAATTTAATGAGGAATCGGAAACAGTAGCTTACGATTCCACGTCATCTTCTGCATCATTCATCTTTGTTGGGAGGAACATCTTAAGTGAACCATAAACAGAACTCCATTTAATTGCTCAACAAGATAATAGACAGCAATACTAAACATTCTAGACTGTATTTATAATATTATGATCACCTCATATATTGTTACTATTCAGGGGCCGCGCTATGGGGGTGGATCCGCGGGTCTGGACCCACCCAGCCTCTGGCAGGGACACCCGAGCAAATCGTGCAAATCCGCAGAGAAATTTTGATTTGGGGGTTGGAGGGGTAGTCTGAGCTGGGTGTAGATTGCATTAGACCCACCCAGCCAACAAAACCCAGTGCCACCCCTGTTATTATTATTATTGTTGTTATTATTATTATTATTATTATTATTATTATTATTATTATTATTATTATTATTATTATTATTATTATTATTACTATTATTCAATGTAAAGATTATCGTGGCAGCTAATTCGGAGACTGCGTGGACAAATTACAGATTATATGAAACAGCCAAGTTTTGAGTCTCTCCTTGAAGGTGTCTGGCGTTGGAGAGTTGAACTGATAATATAAAATACTTTATATAGAATTCTGTAACAACTGCCCATATATTACATTACATTCCGTATATATCTCCTTCTCTTCTACTTCTTCTTTCATATGCTCTACAGTCTACACTGTTCAATAGCAGCAAACATCAATGCAAACTCCAATATAGGTTTCTCAGTCTGCCTTCCACGCTGTCTACATAATTCTTTCTCTACCTCCAAATCATCCACATTCATCCACCCTTCGAGCACTTTTCACTTAACTTCTACACTTAATTATTCTAAAAAGTTTCCTCATTTAACCCTTTGCCCGTTCATTTGTTTGTAACGTAATATGTAAAATGGATGAGCATTCTCGGGGCAAACGGGAAAACGGTTAATTTTAAAATTAAGCTCAAAATTCATCGAAAAAAGGAAAATAGACCTTATAGTAGTAGTAGTAGTAGTAGTAGTAGTAGTAGTAGTAGTAGTAGTAGTAGTAGTAGTAGTAGTAGCAGCAGCAGCAGCAGCAGCAGCAGCAGTAGTAGTAGTAGTAATAATAATAATAATGATAATGATAATGATGATGATGGTAATGATGATGATGATGATGATGATGATGATGATAATGATATGATTAATGATAAGACCTTAACCGTAACTGGAAAGTAACTAACCGGTGCATCATCGCCGGGTCCAAGGAGAGTGGTGGAGATCTTGAGGTAGCCCTTGTGACCGGCCATCGGGTCTTCTGGGTCGCACAACAACAGCCACTTGTCGACGAACGAGTGTCGAGGTTCTTCGTATACCAACCCCACGTCAAACTACAAAGTTAGACAGGTTGTCATGACAACGAATAATCGGGTAAATGAAAATTGAAAAAAACAGTAAACATTAAATTTAATGCTCTCGTTTGTCTGCGGAGAATCTGTTTCAACTCAGACACTTGAAATATTACGCTAAACGCCGAACACAGCAAAGTGGAATATTCATTCGGAGGAACAAACCTTAAACGAACCGATGAAGGCATCCGTTCGCAGCTTCTTGGAATTGAAAATCTACAAACAAGTTCCCAAGAAAACAAAAAAGTCACTCACTTTGTTACTATTATTATTAGTAGTACTAGTGATGACCTTGGCAGAATGATGAGAATAAAAATTGTCGTCATCATCATCATCATCATCATCATCATCATCATCATCATCATCATCATCATCATCATCATCATCATCATCATCATCATCATCATCATCATCATCATCATCATCATCATTACTACTGCTGCTGCTGCTGCTGCTGCTGCTGCTACTACTACTACTACTACTACTACTACTACTACTACTACTATTACTACTACTATTACTACTATTACTACTATTACTACTATTATTATCAAAGTCAAAGTATTGTAAATAGTCATACCCCAAATATGAGAGGCTTATCAAATAATTCTGCAGGCGAAATGACAAAATTGAAGAAAAATATTTCATTCCAGAATGGCGAGTTTGTTGATTTTTGTATCGACGTCTGCTTCGTCTGCGTGTGGCAGATCAGGCGGCAGACGGGGCTGATGTTTGAGCCGGGCAGCTGTCTGGCCTCAATAACCTTCACCCGAAGCTGGTGACATCAGACAAGGAAAGCGAATCGTTAATAAGTAAGTCAATCTGGTTTCTAAGACGCGCATACTAAAAATTTCGTGGACAGAAAAAGTTACTAATGAGGAAGCTCTAGAGTCGTTTGGCACAAAAATTAAGATGACAAAACCCATTAAAGAAATCAACAGGCCAGATATTTCGGACACACGGTAAGAAAGGATGGATTGGAAAATCTGATAACAACAAGAAAAACAGAGGGACAAAGAGCAAGGGGAAGACAGGGGAATAAACAAAAACATAGACAACCAAAGAGAAGAAACAGGAATCATAGACAATCAATGAATCAGTCAATCAATCAAGGATCAATCAATCAATGATTTATTTCCAAAACAGGAATCATCACATATTTTTTCAAGTTGATCAGTTACAAAGAAACATATAGACAACATTTAACTGTTAGGAAATGAAGCAGAGTGGAAATCCATGGTTGCTAATGTATCAATACATAGCACCTGAGCAATAATAATAACTTAATAATAATAATAATTAATTAGTATTATCATATAACAACGAAATCTATGAACTGCATTAACCCCTTAACCGTGTATTTAGCTGTAACTCAATGTAAAATGGACGGATATAACCGGGATCCCCAGTTAGCAAGCTGCACCTGGAAATCCTGCGGTTTAGTTGACAGGGGTCCTCTGTTGCCAGTTCCTACTCCGGTTCTTTTTGCCGCTCTGGACTGGCCACCTCCCCCACCTCCACCTCCACTGGTATCAAACTGATCGGTCCCAGCATCACCAGAGCCAGCAGCATCATCTGAGGTAGCCTCGTCTCCTGCAGCTGCTGAAAACAAATGATCAAAAATATAATTTTCGCCTCAGATCATGATCACGTGCATTATCCAACCCCTTTGAATCAACCGTGTCCCCATTCTGGAAGTGCAGTGGAGAAGTGGTAGAATTTTTGACATGCAACCTGGAGGGTAGCAGGTTCGAATCTGACCCCTAGCCACTGTGCAGTGACCTTGGGTAGGTTGCTCACCTCTGGACTTACAAGTCTTCACTTTGTGAGTGACCTAACATGCATTTACAACCATTTCATAATAATAATAATAATTATTATTATTATTATTATTACTATAATAATAATAATAATAATAATAATAATAATAATAATAATAATAATAATAATATCTCCATACAAATTGATTGTTCCATGTAATAATAATCTTGACTTTGGCCCTAATAATAATAATTACTGCACCATACAAATTGTCATAAAGAATACAATAGAATAAGAATAATAATAATAATAATAATAATAATAATAATAATAATAATAATAATAATAATAAGAAGAAGAAGAAGAAGAAGAAGAAGAAGAAGAAGAAGAAGTATAATAATAATAATAATACTAATAATAATAATAATATTATTATTATTATTATTATTATTATTATTAACAAAAACAATAATAATATGATCATCAAGGTCATTCATAAATATTTAATTTAACAAACATAAATAAATTTGCAATCAAAAGACTTTTACTCAGTATGTCTGTTAAATCAATTTACTGCAGTTAGGAATGCACAAAGCTCTATCCAACATAATCCATCATGGCATCAATCAAACAATCAAAAACAATCAGAGTGAGGAAGCAATTAAGCTAAGATGGCAAGTGATGATGATAATAGCAGTAGACTATCGGTTTATGGTCACTTGGCAGCTAGCTTGTTACACTCTTCAACACTGTCAACAGTGCAGAATGGACTAAACTGCTAACCAGACTAATTTGCAGAAGCCATGGCGATTAGTCCATTCAAACTGGGCACAATTAATAAACCAGGATCAAACTGGCAGCTTATTAGGTATTGCCACAGTGTTTTATGCAAATATGGCTGTCAATGCAACAGTTCCTATAGCAAAAAGACTCTATTCTTCCTTCCTGTACTAATATTCCTGTACTAATACATCCAAAATCAAACAAACTAATCTAACCTAGAACTTCTATAGCGCCACTGCATAATGCACAGAAGCATAAGCCAATGGCACACCAAATCAAAATCATTCAAGATCCGGGTAAAATCCAGGATATCCGGTTGGACAACCAGGTTACAGTCTATGGTGGATAGAAAGGTAATACAGCTTTTTGTAACACGCAAAATCACAATTTGCACAGAAACATTATCCTCAGTGGCATCGCTAGGGTTGGTGTCACCCAGTGCGGTAAAATCGTGGTGTCACCCATTTAGACTTGGGACCTCTTCTAAATCTTTCTTATTTTTCCTTCTCAAATACCGTGACAAGAAAAAAAAGGTCATCCTTGTTTGGTGTCACCCCTAGATGGTGTCACCCGGTGCGGTCCGCTCCCCCGCACCCCCCTCTCGACGCCACTGATTATCCTTTGCCCAGCATATATGCACATTTAATTACTATCATACTACAGGCGTAGGGTTGAAAATCAAAGACACCTCCACCTTCAGTTCCGCCAATCTCCCTTCCAGCGGGTTGAACGTTGATTTCTGATCCAGGCGGCGGTTTGTACAGAATGGAGATATTCAGAATACCCTATACAGCGGTAACAGAACATACAACAAATGCTCCAGAAATAACTGCATTTCCAGAATGGTCCATCTCTCCTGCTTCAAACCACGCTGAAACAAGTCAGTATATCCCATCTCATCCCTGACTCTAAGTTTTCAAATCCAGCCAACAAAGACATGTCTTAAAACACTGTAAAATCTCTGTGCGATACTTGCAGATTCAAAGTATTTGAATTACTGTTATTATGAACTTTGACAGGAAAAGGTTAAACTGATGATTAGCAGCAAAACTGGTACCGTGCCAGGCTATTTTAACATATTTTTCTATCTATGCCAGGGTATGGGCCCTAGACCCCAACGTGTACACACATACAGTGTACACACACGTACACACACACCACACACACATCAGCCTCTTCTCATGACTAGTAAGCTACAGTAGATAGCTAGGTTCAGTACTTGCAGATTAATTAATAACCATACAATATTATCGTGACTCTTTTTCTAAACATAGGAATCTCATTAACAAATCTAGATGATGAATGGAATGAATGGAATGATCATGTCCTCATTGCCAAAAGATTAGCGGAAATCAGAGAAAAGGCAGATGATGATGATTATGCAGGTTTTCCCAAGTACCGGTAATTAATAACACCCTAACTACTAAGTGAGTGCCTAAGAATAAGCAGCTACTGTTGTGCTGGTTTCCAAGGCGCTATAGAAATCTACGAGATTTTACTTACTTACTTACTTACTTACTTACTTACTTATGCATTGCACAGTATGTCAATGCACAACACCACAGTACTATATTAATATAAGCATGTTATCCAGACAAGTGGTTTTGACATGGTCATCATGGATTATTGGGTTTGAAGCATGAAATAAGATCAGAAGGCTGCCAGCTCATATTGACCAATGCCTAGCTCAGTCCTGGCGCTACTGTTATGGTTCGTTGCTATGGATACTCAGCAGCGATTGGTCAATCTGTGATGTCCAGCCTCCGAACATCATTAGCGGTTCAGGCCTGATAATAATCATAATTAATGATGTGGCCGTTGAGTAGAAGTAGAGAATTTCTGAGACTCACTTCAAGAGGTCGTTGATTTGCATCGAATAGACTGAGGCTGAGTTTCTGCTGACCAAAGCCGCTCTTCAGCACATCTCGCATCAACAGACTCGTCTTCCCGACCAATCTGTTGCGGCAACACCAACAGCACAATTCACTGACCACCCGATCGAGGCACTGGGGACATTTTAAAATTTGCATCCCCACGTCGTTTAGGTGAGGTGCCAACAACCAGATACTCCTCAGGTAAATTTAGGGGAAATATAGGGGCATTTTTCGTGGTGTGGTCACCCTAAAATCATGCCTGGCATCACCAGCAATAGCTCCTCAAAAATGTCACTAACTAAGGAACATAGTACATCTCAGACTATGTTTTAACAAATAACTGACAATCTTCCAACATGTACTTTCTTCTCTCAGACAAAGCAGCACACAAAATAATATCTTCATCCAATGGATTCATTATATAATTATGAAGTTTTATACCAATGACCAATGCCTTTATTTATAGTAGTATCAGCATCAATCGAAATAGTAGTAGCGGTGATGGTGGTGGTGGTGGTGGTGGTAGTAGTAGTAGTAGTAGTAGTAGTAGTAGTAGTAGTAGTAGTAGTAGTAATAGTAGTAGTAGTAGTAGTAGTAGTAGTAGTAGTAGTAGTAGTAGTAGTAACAGCAGCAGTAGCAACAGTAGTAGTAGTAGGAGCGGTTGTGATAATTGTAGTCTATTACTATCACTGCTACCGCGTACCCTGAAAAAACCACCCGAAAACATCACAAGACAAATTTATGTCGACATGGAGCTGCCAAGGAAAAAGAAAGAGAGGAAGACAACACAATGGTCCATGAATCACATGGAAATGATCATCAGGAAAAAGAACTTGAGAAAAATGGATACGCCTGGAATCACCTGGAATCATCTGGAACACCTGGTATAGATGGAATGAAATGGAAAGATATTGTCTGTGGCCTCTGCTTCACTGGGAGTGCAAATGGCTGAAGAGGAGGAGAAGAAGGAGGAGGAGGAGGAGGAGAAGGAAGAAGAAGAAGAGGAAGAAGAAGAATACTGTTACCACTACCATATGGAAGAAAGATGTTAGGCAACTGGTGTAGCCTACCTATTTCTGCCGAATCTTTCCCTATCATTGATGAGGATGGTGAGCTGGTCCTGCTCTCTGATTGGCTGACCTTTCAGGTCAAACACCAGTGTCTAAATACAAACCACACAAACATCTAACCCCATAATAATAAATACAACTACAACTAAAACTAAAACTGATATTTAAAGAATTAATAATAATCACTGGATTTTATGTGGGTTAATAGGATTTCTCCTGACAGTGTTCAAAACCACCCTCCCAAGTTAAACCCACTTTTTCTAGACTAAAAGACAAAATTTCTCCTATACACGGATTTGGCAAATGTTTCATGTTACCAACACAATTCCTTTCTCTATCAGGAATCTCATGAATTGTGTGGCAACAATTGGCAGGATGTTGAGCTAATCAGGTCTAACCTCAGAAAGGTCTAATAAGGTCTAAAACTTTCTAATGTCCTAAGGGACAAGATAAAAAAGCCACTTATATCTTTTTAAACACACAACCCCACCCAGTGGCACCAACAATCTACAATCTTGCAGCTTACAGGGCATTAGATTGCTTTGAACAGTCTTGCAATGAAACTGCGATTCTCTTGAACCAGAAACTCTATTTTGCTGTTCTAAAATACACACACAGTTCCTGACATGCTTTCAGTTCGTTTACTATTATCTAGGAGCCCTGAACTACTATCTTGGAATCCTACAAGAGTCATTTAGCTGCACCTAGCCTACATCAGTATACATTGCTACACACGGAACCTGTTTAGCCTTGATAGGCATGTGCACAAGAAAAACACCTGTTGGAAGTAGAACAAAGCTGTAAGGCGGTAGTCTCAGCTCTACAGGTTGAAATTGAATACTTCTAAGGAAGATTGATGAACATGACATCAAAACATGCAACTGTGGTTGACACATTGAATTAAATTCTTGATACTCCAGCTCATTGTAGTTAATCACAATGCTTTATTTCCAGGGATATTTTTACACCCCTAACACCCCTCAACACCCCCAATTTGAGGTCGACACCCCTAAAATTTGGCAATGTGACAATGGTATGCATACAAAATGCATACTAATTAGCTCCGACACCCCCAAATACACAATCCTAGAAATATCCCTGTTTATTCATTTATTCATATCCATGTTTAACAGTGGTTCTCACACAAGGCAGTCCCTATTGAACCACTTTAAACCTTGTTATATTATTATTATTATTATTATTATTATTATTATTATTATTATTATTATTATTATTATTATTATTATTATATTTTTTTTTATTTTTTTATTATTATTATTATTATATTTCTCATGGCTATATATTTAAGGAACTTCTTTGCCCATATCTACCATCATATGATCCACATACATCATCAAGTACTAAAATCAGAAACAGGGGGCGGTCAACCCCCCCCCACCTTCAACACTACCTTCAAGTAATGTCACTGGAGATGTTGAACAGCCTTACCCAGTGTTTTATCCAGACTCCAGGCCTTTGGGGATGGGGAATTGACTTGGCTGGAGGGGAAGACACAGTTCAATGCACAATTTGTGTAAGTGCTGAGATTGGGGAGGGGGAATGTTGAGGCTTTGGGGAGGGATCTCCCTCTAACAGGCCTGTATAAAACATTGGCCTTACCTCATTCCATGTTGGGTTCAGTTGACTTTTGATTACAGTCGTCTTTTTTGATATCCCTGAAAATCGCAACAATATAAAAAAACTGGTAATTGCTCCTACATGAACTACCATACTATGCTAATCGCATCAATAGAATATTTTTGTGAAAGATCAACAAAAAGCCAGGAGGCCCTTTTAAAAGTCACAATTTAAAACTTAATTTTTTAAAATAAAAAATAAACATTCAATTGCACTTCAAGCACTCAATGAAAACTCAGCTGGACAACTTACACAGTAAGGATGGCAATGGGTCATTCAAAATGACCCAGTGACCTTTTGACCCACTAACCCATTGCCATTTTGGTTCTACAGGTATAGAGTAAATCACATGATAAATGTCTAATGTCCCAGGTCCACTGACTTCTGGGAGGGTTCGAAGACTTTTTAAATTATCAAAAAAGTCTGTATACGGGTATTTGCTGAGGAGGAGGAGGAGGAGGAGGAGGAGGAGGAGGAGGAGGAGGAGGAGGAGGAGGAGGGATGGGCAAATGTCGCCATACAATGGACAAACGAAATACAAAAACGTGGCTTGAATTCTGTGGAGTGTGTCTTCCTACACTTCCATCAATTGAAGAACATGTTGTTCAGACTGAAAAATTATTGCAGTCAGTTTACACGAAAACACAGTAGTATGTCTAATTGTCTATGAGAAATCCAACTGTGAAATGCAGCATTTGAGACATTTGTATTAGATCTCAAAGAACGATACATGACATGAAATGAATGATAGTGTCAGCATGCTGCTGATTGTAAAGTTAGGCAACACACCAACTGCCAAATTGCTGAGTCAACTCAAATTCCTATACAGTGAAACCCGCTTAATTGCATAGGTGCCGTGCAAGCCTTGCTTATGTGATTAACTGGGCTAATAGGCAAATAGCCGGGACGTCTGATACACAAAACACTGATTCGGGTTTTTATGTTGTTATGCGATTATGCGGGTTATGCAATTAAGCGGTATGCGATTAAGTGTGATCCACTGTACTAATACTACTACTCAACTACTGGTTAACAGTGAGCAAATGTGGGTGCAAGACTGGAAACCAACCTCATCCAGCCCAGGTCGTGATAAATTTAAGCTACAACTAAACTACAGCTTTCTTCTACTGTTCTAACCTCTAAATTCGCCCAATGCACATGTGTAGGCGGAATGAGCAAAGGTTTCATACCATAGCCTATATAGCCCAAGTTTCCAATCCAATTATATGAATACTAATAATGTGGTTTTAAGTGGTTTATGAGGCTAAAGGCGCAATTTCAATTAGCCCTAAACTGAAACACGTTTGACCAAACACATTTACATTTACGCAAAATATTTGAAATCGCACCGTTTCCCATCTTGACATGAAATTGTCGCGAGACATGTCACGAAACCGTACTTTATTATAATATTGAAATAATAACATGGCTTAAAGTGGTTTAATGTCTTAATTCACAGAAAAATAAATTCACTCTCACTCTGACTGATCTCTGAAAATGACCCAGTCTTTTGCGGGATAGATGTATCGATTGATGCCTTTGAGAATTTTCAATTAGTGCTATAGAAGTTCATAAATACAATACTATAGAAAATTACATTACGCTAAAGAAATCTGTCATATAATTATTATATTATTGGTATTATATTCAATAACTACCATTTTGACTATTACTTTGGCTCAAAACGAAACATCAGCAGATCGAATTTTACATTATGTAACGTAAATTGTCAAATAATGGCTGTGTAACAGTGTTGCTATGCAATATACGGTCATTTATCAAAACTTTAATGGCAGACATCTCCCTTATCGCTCACATAGCAATTTCCAAACAGCCTTTTGAGCTGTTTGGATTTTGGGCTTAAACACGTTTGCATTTGGGTCAAACTGACTTCCAAACGGTCAATTATAAAATCAGTATGTTTGCCAAACACAAACACGTTTGGTAATCGAAATTGCACCTTAAGTAAGCCTTTGTGAAAACCACTGATGTAACCATCTGTTCAGAATAACCAGGCAACCACTGGTCATTAGATACCCAGGGTATATGAACAAAATAATTTATAAGCAAGCTAGTAGCGGTAATGATTTATTTTGGTCATAAATCTAAGGCATGGTGAAAATTTAGCTGCAAACATTGCAGTCCCATCACAGACCGTCTCTATATGAGCTCTGAAAGTGGTTCTAGTTATTAGACATATAAAGTTAACCCCTTAACTGGGTGCCCCGAGTAACACTCGTCCATTTTACATTGAGTTGCAAATAGTTGCCCAGTTAAGGGGTTAAGCAACTCTCAGAGTATGGTCAAAGCCTGGATTGGTGATCACAGCTCCACGAAGAAAGGCTTCTGTATAAAACTGAAGATCAGTACTGTGAAATACATCAAAAACCAGCACTGGACAACCTTCACTCCTGCCTCCCAGGATATTCTAACAAATCTGGGGGCATAAGCCCGTGCCCATTGGCTCTCAATTACAATAATGAAAGGCAAATAGACGTAAACTTCTATCAGGTTGCTAGTCTTGAGCCCCCACTTTTGAGAGACTAGGATAGAGTAAGGAAAAGGTCCCCAACTTTTTCATCCAAGTTTACACCTATAGTTGAGCAACAGGGGCATAGCGACGGGAGGGTAAATCGGTGTATATACCCCACAAAATCAGTCTACCTTAAAGTTTTTAATGTGTTTTTTAAATATTTTAAAACGTTTTACAGATTTATACCTCCCAAATCACATTATACCCCCCAAATCAAATTCCTGGCTATGCCCCTGCTGAGCAAATAGAAAAAAAACTGTATTTTATTTCAGATAGCCCCTTTAACAAGGCAGCAGCAAAAGTAAAGAAAAGCTGAACCAGTTTTTGCATCACATAAAAACTGAATGAGAAGCAAATAGTGCCCAGGCCAATTAAGTTCAATCAGCTAATGAATGTGTCAGCCCTATGGCAAATACAGCTGCCTATAAGTAGTATTAGTAGACAATAATTTTCCAATTAGAGACGAGGACACATTAGAGTGTCTCTGTTTTATGGTCTGTTCCTAAATTATTGTACTTCAAACTGCTCAATCTAGAAGCAGACACATAACACTAAAGCCTCTGAGAATATAATTATCCTCACGGATATGAGGCAAAACTGGCAAAGGTGGCACTCTCATACAGACCAATTAAACCCGAGAAATTGTGGGTAAGCCACAAATTCATGGCATCGAAAAAAATCAAACGGCACTTTATACTTTGAACTATAAACAAGGAATAGGCCTACAAATCACAAACCGCATACTCAGGTACCCTGCTCATGCCGAGTCAGAACTTGGCCAGTGGCCCCAGGATCGAGTAATTTCAGAGCAATACCCATAGCCGGTCTTACTCTTTCCCTCCGACTGATCTCTGGAATGACCTGGTCTTTTGCGGATGGATTTGAAGAACCATCGATTGATACCCTCGGGTATTAGAACTGGTGCTATAGAAGTGCATAATTATTATTATTATAATATCCAAAACCCCTTGGCAGTGAACTGGCTTCAATCCGCATTTAACATTAATGATCTGTAAAAACATTTTCACTCTGATCGACGGAGCGAACAAATGTGTGGCGGAGGGGCCGTTATCGAGCGTGTTGCGCCACTGTCCGCATTTCTGGCTATGAAAATTCTTTAAATAAATCTGGATAAACTATAATTAAATTGTGCTGCATTAATTGAGGTCATTTTTCAGATCTAAGTTTTTAGTTTTACCGTGTACATCCATAGCATAACCAGGTCAGGTCATTAGTCCAGAGCAGGTTATGGCTATCAACAACAGATGCAAATATTTTTAAAGGGTCAGCAATCGGACATTTTGCATATTTTGGAAAGTTAAGATGAACAGAAGAAACTCTGCAAATATGTCAGTCTCTGAATAAAAGTAGGTCATGGATAAAAGCAGCTTACACTATAATACTTACATTGGGTCGGATCCAAAAATGGTCGTTTCGGAATAGGCGAACCATACGTTGGTTAGGGGAACTTAGGGCTAGGGTTATGGGTTATAATTAGCTTACAAAGCAAACCATAACGTTAATAACAATAAAACCGATCTAACCCTGCCGCCCTATGACCCCTATCCGACCCCTGATCTTTGCCTACCGATAAATTCATGTTTCGCCTAGGGCCTATTCCGAAACTCTACCCCTCTACCGACGATTAAATTCTCGGAAATTTAAACGAAACCCTCCTGCCGATGTCTTCCAACTCACCCTGGATCGTGATCTTCACGTACGGGTCGATCTCCCCTATCGACTCCAAGTTGGGAAGATTAGAGGCATTGGCAACGTGTATTTCCAGCGACATTTCCACGCTAAAGATCCCTCCGATCCAGTTTTCCCGACGCTAAACAGCCAAACCTCACAGGAACGAAGCTCTTTGCTGGTTTCAGTGGACAACCTCGAAACTTTTAAAACTGTTTATATAATTAAATTCCACAAACACGTTCAAAGTTCGAGCTCTCAACGTGTCGAGTTCCCTTTAAACTGGAATTAAAAGGCGTTGCCTACATACACAACATAGACTTTAATAAGAAAAATCTCGTGGATTTCTATAGCGCCTTTATTGCAAGTACAACAGTAGCTGCTTATTCTTAGGCGCTCATACTCTCTTAAAATAGCCATGGGAAAGGTATGTGATCACCCAGGCAATAGTCAATATCCGAAGGGCAGTGAGGCTAATGTCACGATAATAATATTATAATAAATCTATGATACTCAGTTACTTCGGTCGATGATAGAGCGCCAACATTTGTTGCACAGTTGTACTACAACATAAAAATAGGGATGTTGTTATTCCAAAGCTTGCTTAGGGCAAATAAAGTAGCGATACTTATAAGTTCTGCCTTTGATGTCTAGACTGGTTAGAGCGAACCTAATATAAACTGATCAGCTGCTAATATCTGATTGTCAAATCATGGAGAGAATATCACAAAAATCCATGCAATATTCATATCGTGAAAATCACAATAGAAAACTCACGAAAAAACAATGCATTGTGCATCTTTCATGTCGCAGGAAATATTGGTAGGCATTTTGTTTCCCCTCCTCGTCGGAATACATGGGAATATGCCACGAGCTACAAAATGTGACACCTCGAAAGCGAACCAGGAACTTTAACTCATCGAATTGGCTTTGGCGGCGTCAGGTTGTAAACTGAGGCAGGGCCTGAAGACCTGAACTAGATAATTGAAAAAGATATGCAAAATTTTAGCGGAGTGCTGAAACACTCGAATTATAATAAGAAAAGGTGCAGATTTTCTTGATTCGCCATAATTAGGCCTAATCAATGCGTAAAATCCTGTAAGGATCTCTAATAGGTCTACTGCGCGACTCAATTTTCTACTACAGCGCACGAAATGCGACACTCTTCAGCCACTTCAAACCCCACATTATAATGTAGGCCTACGGCGAGTACGGCCCTACACAGTCTTCCAAAAATCTACTCCCCATCATAAAACAAGACCTGAGTGATTTGAAGAAATTCTTCGACAAAAAACACATCAAAAACACATTTTCTTCCGTTTCTAACTTCAAATTGTGCACCGACTAAAGGCAGAATTCAGCACTGCGGAGAGGCAGATCCCGCACTGCCAAGAGGCAGTCTGCCGTCTCATCATCTATTTTGCATTCCCATATCTTTTTCACGTATAACTGTGTGAATATCTCAGTGATTTGAAGAAATTATCCGTCAAAATCCACATTTTCCTCTTGTTCCCTCTTCACTGCTTTAATCTTTGTAAGAATAATCAATAATATCTTTCTCAATTTCGATCTACAGAGTTCGAAATAGAGCACTCCCAGCTATTTCATACTATACACTAACGCCATTGACTGTACGAGAACGAGGGACATAAGCTAAATGAAAGACCTGGCGAATATCTAACGGAATGCCTAGTAGGGTGATCGAGGGAAGAGCCGCGAATAAAGATGTCTGGTTCCTAGTACAAGGCTTTGCAGCATTAGCGTCGCCACGGGGGCAAATGGGGGCAACTGCCCCCAACTTGCCCCAGACCACCTACCAGATTCGCGCAAATCCGGTGAGAAAGTTTTCTGTGGAGGGTGGGGGGTGAGGGGTGGGTAAGGAATCTGACACGCTAGCCCCTTTTGCCCCCTCCCCAACCAAAAATTCCTGGCGGCGCCACTGCCTAGTAATCAAGTTTTTTTCCCAAAAATTAGGTCACTATCTCTTGTATATCAAACGTTCTTGGCATTCAGAATTTTGTCTGTGGTATTTTCTATTGCTTAAATTGGACATTTTTACACTACAGAGAATGGTTTTGGCAGATGTGTGAATCGATAGCACTTTTGACAGGAAAGTGAAGAGCACCCAGTAATCAAGATTTTTAAAAAATTAGGCCAATGGATTTATAAGTTCTGCCTTTGATGTCTAGATCTCTGCTAATATCAAGATTTTAAAAAAATATCACAAAAACCATCAATATTATATCAAACGTTCTTGGCATTCAGAATTTTGCCTGTGATATTATCCATTGTTTTAAATTGGACATTTTTAAACTACAGAGAATGGTATTGGCAGATGTGTGAATGGCTAGCACTTTTGACAGGCAAGTGAAGAGGCCCTAGTAACATTAGCGTCGCCACGGGGGACAAATGGGGGTAACTGTCCCCCAACCTGCCCCAGACCACATACCAGATTCGCGCAAATCCGGTGAGAAAGTTTTCTGTGGAAGGGGGTGAGGGGTGGGTAAGGAATCAGACATGCTAGCCCCGTTTGCCCCCTCCCAACCAAAAATTCCTGGCGACGCCACTGCTTTGCAGACAAGAAAAAACAGGTTTTATAGTTAATTCGCTGTGCGAGACAAGGCCTGTTGAAGATTTAGTGTATATAGGCCCATTTGTAAAAATCTTGGCGATACGGAGAAAATCATAGACAAAAGTCAGATTTTCTTGCGTCCCCATCATCATTGCTTCAAATCGTGCAAGAGTCATCAATAATATCATTATCAGTTTCGATCTACAGGGCTTGAAATAGAACACATCCCAACCATTTCATACTACAGCGACTTTAAATTCGAATTATTATTATTATTATTATTATTAAAAACAAGTTTTATTATTATTATTATTATTAGTAGTAGTAGTAGTAGTATGTAAAAATCTAATAGCGACAAAAGCCAGTAGTAGTAATCAATAATATCTTTCTCAATTTCGATCTACAGGGTTCGGAATAGAGCACTCCCAAGTTTCAGTAGTAGTAGTAGTGACTGTAGTAGTAGTAGTAGTAGTAGTAGCAGTAGTGTGGTTAGTAGCAGTAGTCTAGTAGTTGAGTTAGTTTAGTTAGTTAGTGTCGATCGAGTAGCAGTAGCAGTAGGTTCAGTAGTGGTAGTAGGCTTTGCAGCAGCAGTAGCAGTAGCAGTAGTAGTAGTAGTAGTAGAAGTAGCATGGCTTTCTCTCCCCCCCACCCCACCCCGCCACTGGTCATCGTTCTTAATTCAGAAGTTAGCCGACTGTTGATGATGGATCGCTGCAAAATGCAGATCACGTATTTTTCTAATCATTCTCGTAGTTGTTGATCTTACCAGAGCGCGTGTTCAACGAAGACCCAAGCACACACACAAAGGAACAATCCGGTCATCGACAATACAATACAGGCCCACAAACGACTAGCTGTTTAATTTGTTCTTCGAATATTCGACGTAGAAAAACGTTTATCACGCCTGAGTGCCTCTAAGTCTCAATAATTCTCGGACCTAATTAAAACCCCCGACCCATTGCCGTTGGTTCGTACAGGAAACGGCGATTGCCGGGGACCACTTAGTACAGGTTTGAGTTTCGTGACGACGGCCGGAGTTTACGCATGATCGCGCCAAGAGTTTTATTCGTGAATCTGGATTTATTTTGCTTCGTACTCGAAGTCTCTGCAGAGTGTGTTTAGCCCCATGGCCCGCAAAAACAAGAGCGTGCACTAGAATGACCCAGGTCGTATCAGTGGATTGGTGGAGGAGTTAATATAATATATAATATAACAAGGTTTAAAGTGGTTCAGTAGGGACTGCCCTGTGTGAGAACCACTGTTGCTCCCGTCCAATCTAATATCCTAAACTACTGAGGTTTATTTTGAACTCGTTTACAGTTGTAGTCTCAATTACTATCCCCTCATCCAGTTCATTCCATCTGTCCACCACTCTTGCACTAAAAAAATGCTGTTTATGTCTCCCAACCCGTTTCTTGAACAGTTTCATGCTGTGTCCTCTGGTTCGATCATACTGCTTCATTGTAAAAGGAGTTGAAGACGCGACAGTATTTCTAAATTCGAAAATATCAATAATTTCGACCAGGGCCTGTCCATTAATTATGTCAACCATTTTTAGCCCATTTTTGACCCCCTCACCCCTTGTCAACAACTGTAAACTTTCAGTTACCCACCCCTTCCCATAATTAGGTCAAAAACTTTTGACCCCCCCCCAAGATCAATGGCAAGTCCCAATAACAAGGTTATTATTGTTTGCGGTGATGACCATTTTTCCCTGTTTTGCTCATCGAGTGTCAGAATGTGATGGTAATTACCTTTTCCCATGATTTTTTCCATTGTAATAAGTAGTATTCCATGAAATTTTCTATTTTTTGATTATTTGTAAAAAGTGAAATTGTTGACGTCAACTCTTGAACCCCCCTCCCTCTGTCAACAACTGTCAAACTTTTTCAAACCTCCTCCCCTAAATTGTTGACGCAATTAATGGACAGCCCCCACACTTAGACAAAGGCCTCAGTTATTGTATGGAAACCTGGGGAACTAGTTGACCCCGTTCCCCCCCGAAAAAAGTTTTCCTGAAGATGCAGAACATTGAGGAAGTTTGAAAGTAGGGATGACTGTGGGAAATATCCGCCGTCTGCCCATCTTAAATGCGCTTTTTATATTGAATTACATGAGTAAGGCTGCGCTCAGGTTTGCCCATGTTATACATTGCTCATATTGTACATGTACTGTAAGTTATTGAGAAGTCATTTTGAGGGAGTTTGCGCTGAACAGAGCACGATGAGTCAGTGTACATAGGCCTACCATGCATTGAGTTAACGAGACAAATATATATGTAACAACCCTTGGTACCGCCACAAAGCGGAAAATTCAGTTGAAGTTTTCACGACAGACTAACTAAAGGTTTTCTCTAAAGAAAAGTCAATTAAATTCCTTGCTATGATCCGTAACACCAAGCAGGCCCGGGTCTAGCCTCTGCTGCATGGGCCGGCCCCGCTGAAAAAAAAATATCGGCCCCCCCCAAAGGCTGAGTATAATTTTATTGATTGATTTTCCATGGGCTAAGCTAGTAAACCAGTAAAATTGTGCGCGATGAGTCATCGACCACGATTTTTGTCGATAATTTTTTATAACTCCCGACAGTTGTCAAATGTAAAACATTGCATTGGGAGCGATCATTTTTTGCATAGGCATATACAGCCCAGACACACGCACACACACACACACACGAACCTTGTTATGGATTTTGTGGTTAAATTATCTTCGATGTGGTTTCGTATTAATTACAATTGTCCCATCTACAATATATTGTATAGTAACTTAAATATAATATAAGACTTATTATGCCTGTTGGTCGTGGAAAAACTTTGGCGTGAAGTTAACTGGACTGATAATAATCGAATTGGTCTAAATTCCGCTAAAAAAATTGGCGTTAGGAAATAGAAATTTTCGCGGTTAGATACTTCGTACAAATTTGGTCTCGTATGTGTGGGGGATTTTCAGTGATCCTGTGAGGTAAGTAGATCATAACTCTGGAGTCTACAAACGCATTGTGTCGGTCGGGCAGGATTGGAAATGATTTAAGATGTCTGTAGACTGCATGGGATTTTACACTGAAACTCATCAATGTACCATCCTCTTAACTCATAGATTTAACATATACATATACATATACATATACATATACATAATATACATAATATACATATACATATAGGGCGCGCATAAATAATATTATAAGCAGCATTTGCCCGTGTTGCAGGAACAGACCGTGGCTTTACCCACGGACACAAATACCACGCATAGGACATATGATACTGTATCTCATGGGTATATAGGCCTAATGATATATATATATATATATATATATATATATATATATATATATATATATATATATATATATATATATATGATAGATCATATCTCATCGGTAATGCTTCCTAAATGGCCTGAAGCCATCAAAATATCGCCATTGACATACTGTATTTGCCCCATTCATTTGCTACAAGTCTCAATGCCTTGTGCGTTTTTAGACGCTACTGTCCCACTGAGAGCACACAATGTTATTCACTCGACCCCAGAGCAATCTGCGGTTTTCGACGATGACACATTTGGCCACCTGTATGCAGATCTCAATGTATTTTTTAACAAACATCTATCTAAACATGGTCTAAAAAGAGAGAGAGAAGACGTCCCCCAGTATTTGTAAGTTTTAGGTCGTCTTGAGCTGTCTAATGGGAAGATACAGAACTAGAATATAAAGGTGTGATTGATGACACGTCCAGTCTTAAATCAAGACTAAAAACTTGGCAGCGAGGTTCGGTTTTGAAGAATGCCTAACACTTTCCGGTTTCACGTCTGACGGTCTGAAACCTTAGTTGCTGTTGTCAGTGGCGGCTCCACAGGGAGGCCCGCAGGGGCCCGTGCCCCCCCCATTGAGTGCCTGGTCCCCCCTCCAGTTGCCCCCGTGTTGGGACCCTATACTTAATGCTACATACATAACAACAAATGGTTGCCCCCTCCCCCATGATTAGAAGTTGCCACCCCAACGGCCTCCCACTTGCCAAATCCTGGAGCCGCCACTGGCTGTTGTACGCAGACAAAACAGCCTTCACCTTCCCCTTGAGCCGCCCAATCTTAAGAACCGTTTCTGTCTGACTAAACAGGATTCAACAACATCAATGGTAATCGTCTCCTTTGTGATATCGGGCGCTGACTTGCTGTCCGACTGCATTCTCGACCACAGCAATCCATCATATTTACTGTGTCTAAGAGTTACTTGCAGTGCTCGCCTTTCTTTGTGACTGCATTATATGCGGCGCCTCCAAAGAGTTTTATGTGAAGCGAACCCTAAACCTAGACCTTTGATTCTCTCCTGGCAAAGGCTTTTCAGAAATCGCAGTCGACGAAGCGTGGCCATGACTAAACGGAGACCCTCCCCAGAGTGCATGGCAGCGGACACTCTGCGTTCAGCTATATGACCTTCGCCCACGCCAGCGGGTCTTCGAGCCGTGAAGGTAAAGAAAATATCTTTCTGAAGTCGCCGAAGGTTTAGAAATAGATGCGTTCCCTTGACTATACGCACGGATGATTCGTTAGTAAGAATTTTTACGCAGGAGTTTTATGATCCATGACAGAGTGTTTGTTTTATCTTTCAGTAAAGTCACAAGTGTCTCGAATGAATGTATACGGGTAAACAGCGCGTGCAGATTTAAAGAATCATAGTCCATAGAGCAAACAGATTTGGTCATTTTCTTTGCGGCTTCGATACAGGATAATATTGGTTAAATGTGCAAGAGACGATGAAAGAAAGAAACTGAGTAAAGGTCTAACTATCCGACTATCTATCTATCTATCGATCTATCGACCAGCCAAGTTTGAAACAAACTCAACAAACACGGTAAAACTAAAGAAAGCTTTGAAGAAAACGCAGAGAATAAGAAACTTACGAAGCGAGAAAGAGGCTGAGATAAAACAAAGAAGAAGAAAGCAGATTGCAGTTTAAGTAATAATATGCAATTTGGCCGATTACAATTGAATATTTAAACAACAACCGGGAATTAAAGTTTAAGTGTCTCACTACTGAATTTTTAATGCAAGAAACTGGGCTTCGTTTATCAGATCTCTATCTTCAAAATACCTCGTCGAGTCGACAAACAATTATTTCATCGTTCACCGGGGGTTAATTTGTTTCAACTATAATATAAGTGAAACATTCCAAACCTGACGATGACCGAAACCCAATCCCGTTTCCTATCGGCGCTGTTCGTCTCCGCACTCGTCGCCCTCTCTTCCATCGACGCCGCATCGTCTGCCCGCCTTCTCGGCAGGCGACAAGCTGCTGCGCCCGCCGTCGAACGACACCACGGCCCAGGAGCTGGAGGACATCGTACGCTTCCTCGGTCCGCGCAACCAGGTCGACTTCGTGGCGATCCTCCAGCGGAACCAGGGCATGGGAAAGCGCAACTTCTATACCGCCATACGACCGTTCGTGGAAGCCCTGACGACACGGTACGCCACTCTGCACAAGAGCTACGTCCGCATGGCGGTCGTTACGTTCTCGTCCGGCGCCAGCGTCGTCTACGATCATATTTCGAACGGGGAGGGCGCGAAGACGAAGTGCGAGGTGTTCGGAGGAACCAGTCCGCTGTGGGACACCGTAGTCTACAACAACAGCGACACCATCGGAGCCAACATAGGACAGGCGCTGATTGTGGCCACCGCCATACTGACCAGAGGGAAACAAAACAGACCAAACGCCACTCAGGTAAGTAGCAGGAAAGAAAAACGCAACAACCAGATAATAATAATAATAATAATGATAATAATAATAATAATAATAATAATAATAATAATAATAATAATAATGTTTTATACAGGCCTGTAATCTGTATCCCCAAACATCAAAATCCCCCCACAAAAAAATGCAGCACTAAAAATTTTTTTGCATTGAACTGTGCTTCTTCCTCTCCAGTTTCACCCTCCTCCACCCCAAAGGCCTGGAGTCGGGAAAAAACCCTGATGATCTGATGATGATGATAATAAATGATGATGATGATGATGATGATGATGATGATGATAATAATAATAATAATAATAATAATAATAATAATAATAATAATAATAAAATCATATTTATAATCATCATCGTCGTTGTAGTCGTCATCATCATCATCATCATCATCATCATATGTGTAAACTGTCACTATTGGACTGCTAGGCTCGAGCCCTCTCCCCCCTCCCACCCCAAAAAACTTTTTCGAGACCGGGCTAGGGAAGAAGGCTAAAGGTATTTGGGTAGGGCGCACAGGTAAGACGGATGTACAGTAGAACTGCGTTATAACGTACTTAGAGGGTCCGTAAAATTGAGTACGTTATATCAGATCGGAAGTGCGTTATTTTATCCAATACAATCTTCTTCTTCTTCTTCTTTCTTTCTTTCCTTCCGTCTTTCCCTATTGGGTTGGACGATGGGTCTGAACGAGTTCCTTCCACTTCTGTCTGTCTCTTGCTGCTCTGGTCATTTGGATGAAGTTCATTTGCATTTCTTCTGCATCCTCTTTTAAGTTTTCTATCCATGTTTTTCTTGGTCTTCCTTTTCTCCTTTTCCCTTCAACAATACAATACAATGCATTCTAGCGCATTACACGGGACCGTACATTGCGGTATGCCTACTTGTATAACCGAGTATGCGTTATAACCGATTACGTTATAACGAATGCTTCTACAGTAAGTGTCTTGCGTAATTCAGGTGATAATGGTTGCGACGGACGGCGACTTCACCCTCGCCGACGACCCTCTGACCTACCTGCCGAAGCTTCAGAAGGTGAAGATGTTTGCCGCCGGACTGGGGGCCTGGTTCAAGCCGGTCAGCGTGTCGAGCCTCGCCTCGAAGGTGTCCTACTACGGACAGCTGGAGCCTCACTGGGAGAACCTTCTGTCCTCCGTCCGATCGTCGGTCGGGTCAGGTATGTCTTCATCTTTATTATTATTATTATTATTAGTAGTAGTAGTAGTAGTAGTAGTAGTAGTAGTAGTAGTAGTAGTAGTAGTAGTAGTAGTAGTAGTAGTAGTAGTAGTTAGTGGCATTTACTGCTACTACTGTTGCTACTACTACCTCTTCTACTACTACTACTGCTACTACTACTACTGCTAATAATAATAATAATAATAATAATAATAATAATAATAATAATAATAATAATAATAATAATAATAAATGGCCCAATGTGTTTATTTTAGACGTTAGTCCGCTTTTGTCTCGTCTTCCGGATTCCGGGATCTGCGCTGTTTCCGGATCCAACTGCTCTGACGTCAGTTCCGGTTGTTACTGTGACGTCGACAGAGGAGTCGCCGGATGTAGATGCGACGCAGGATACAGTCGTCTGCAATCGTCATCATCCATTCTCTGCCAAGGTTTTTTTGAAATACTGCGCTATATAAACTTTTAAAGCTTAGTCCTACTCGACGATCCTATCCATCATAGACTTAAACTTCCATTAGGTCGCTAGGCTCGAGCCCCCTCCCCACCCACCTTTTCAGACGCTAGGCTAGGGAAAGGAGAGATATAATGGTTGGGCCCCCTCAGGGTTGTTTATAGGACTATTAATTTGGGGTGTCGGTAAATTCTGGGGGTCCCTGCCAAAAAGAATGGCAAGCAAAAAAGGTCATCCCATAGCTGAGATTGGGGGGGGCGGGGTGTCGGTCTCAAATTAGAGGGTGTTGGGGGTGTTAGGGGGTGTAAAAATATCCCTGGGTCCCCTACTTTTTCATCCAAGTCCACGCCTCTGATATTCCCAATTAAAATTCGAGAGCCATTTACTTCGACTTATTAATTAACTACTTAATTACATATTGTAGGTTATTAAGAAGCTTCCATAGCGCCATTTCAGTAATAACACTTGGTCGATGGTCGCTGCGGATTCGAATCGTACCCCCCCACCGTCCGTTGTCAAATCCAATCCACTAAGCCACGCAGTCCTCTTAGGCTAAGTGACTACGGAGGATTAGTCACGCACGGGCAGACGGTGACAATTGTCATGACGTCAATCAACTTGACTCGATTCTTGTGGGTGTCCTATGGAATAATTGTCACGTTTATTGCACGACATCGAGAGACATGCGCGCAACGCACGCAATGGTTGTCTCTGTCTCTGTGCATACTATTTTTACCGCGTTCATTCGCACAGCGCTGTGTTATTCTCCTCAGTGTTGTTGTTATTATTACTACTATTATGGCGAACCTGATCAGCCTGTCTGTCTGTCTGTCTGTCTGCCTGTCTGTCTGTCTGTCTGTGGTAGTCTGATTTAGAGACATTTGCGTCTCACGCAATAATTATTATGTCTGCTTACTCTTGTCTTCTGGCTCTCAAACATGGGCGACCGCACTTGCCCCCTGAAAAATGATGCAAATACCAATAGTTTACATTGATATTGACGACTTTTCTAAAATATTAACGGTGTGTTAAAATGCGCTTTTGCCCCCACCCCCCCCCCCCTGGAAAAATGTCTGTGTGTGCGCCCATGCTCTCAAAGCCTGCTTGAAGTTCAGAATGTCAGCGAGACGCAGTTTGGGGGATTGGGGAGGGGGGTAGGTTCAGAGTTGGAAAATGTGATTTTTAAAAACTTAGGGTTTTTAAAAAGTCTAATTTAAGATTTTTATGTTTGTTTTTTAAGTTGAAAAATCTCATCTTTAATGTTTTAACAGTTTGTCACTCCTGCAGACAGCAGAATAGAGAAAGGTCTATGGATGTTGACATGTCAAACATTAAATGTGTGATTGTTAGCTAAGAATGATGTTTATCTTCAGGGGCGTAGCGACGGGGGTTATATCGGTATAATAGCCCCAAATCAGACTATCTTAAACTTCTCAATGTATTTTTAAAGATTTTGAAAGCTTTTAAGGTTTATACCCTCCACCCCACCCCCATCACATTATACCCCTCCAAATCAAATTCCTGGCTACTCCCCTGTTTATCTTATGTTATCTGCGTTTGCGAATAAAGATTTCTTTACAAAACCTAAGAAATCTACTAAAAACCTACATTTTATTTAGAAAAAACTAGATTTGTCTAGCCCTGGGCAGGCCTAGGTTCATTATTTCCCAACTTTGAGGATTTGATTTTGAGACAAAGCTCCTCTTCAACTTTAAATTAAGCGCCTAGGAATGGGCACCGACTACGGTACCTGCCTACAAAGCGCTATAAAATTCACGAGACTACCAGAAAGAGAGTCAGCCCGAAGTTGCAAAGATATCATCAGATGCTAGGGCGACTTGAATACCAGCATATCAATCAATCAATCGATTTGTTTGGCGCCACTATAACCGGCATATTGGATCTGACAAACGAGGGATTATTATTCAAATCCAGAGTGACCATCGATTGATGCCAAGTGAATCATTAAAATGGCGCTATAGAAGCAGCTGACTACTACTACTACTACTCAGTGGCGTCGCCAGAAATTTTTGATTGGGGGCAAAAGGGGCTAGCGTGTCAGATTCCTTATCCACCGCTGCCCCCCCCCTTCACAGGAAACTTTCTCACCGGATTTGCGCGAATCTGGTAGGTGGTCTGGGGCAGGTTGGGGGAGCACTTGCCCCCATTTGCCCCCCCCCCCCCCGTGGCGACGCTAGTGCCTGTTTGACATTGGACAATGCAAGGATTATTGCTACAGTAGGCTATAGATATGCAAAATTCAGAAGATTGATGAAACAAATTAGAACAACATTTTCTTGTGTCCCCAGCTTAGCTGAGTCAAACTGTACTAGAATTGTCAATATATTCTGCCTCAATTTTATTCTAGAGCATTCGAAATGCCCCAAAAATGGTGAGCCATTTGAAAGGACACTATACAAAGTCTTTCAGAAATCTGTTCTCTGTCAAATGTCTAAAAAATCGAACGAGAGATAAGAAGGGGTTTAAGAGAGCTGGTTTCTTGTAAGACAAGTGACAAGTTCTATAGAAAACAAAAATATTATATAATTGATAGCCTGTTTGCAGTGCGTTGCCAGGAATTTTGGTGGTGGGGGGCAAAAGGGGCTAGCGTGTCAGATTCCTTACCCACCCCTGCCCCCCCCCTTCACAGAAAACTTTCTCACCGGATTTGCGCGAATCTGGTAGGTGGTCTGGGGCAGGTTGGGGGGCACTTGCCCCCCCGTGGCGACGCTAGTGCTACTACTACTACTACTACTACTACTACTACTACTACTACTACTACTACTACTACTACTACTACTACTACTACTACTACTACTACTACTAATAATAATAATAATAATAATAATAATAATAATAATAATAATAATAACCTTTTACCTGTAGGGTATGAGACTATGAGTCAGTTACTGTACATAAGGCCTTGTCGGTTAGATTGAGTCAGAAATCGTGAAACTGTAACATCAGAGGACTGACTGGGTAATTTAGCTCTCGCTTGTGACACGAGGAAGAAACCTTGCTAGTTACTCATGCTCTTGGGCATTTCTGCGGTCTTCGCTTTTATTGTTGAGCGTTGCAGGATTCCTTCGAAACGAAGCGTTAGTCATTCGACTGTGAGACCGTTAATTTATGGTTGACCTGTTTAGAAACTCTTTGACTTCGAAACTGACCGCTTCCGACCCAAAGTCAACCCGGCAGTATGTTTTTACCCAACGCAGGCTTCGTGGTACATAGGCCTGAATCAAAATTAATCGCACAATCCGTGTGTTAGCAACAGTATAGGCCCTATACGTCCAGTGGGGGGAGCAGACACCAAACCCGACATTTTGAAGTAAAAATGTCTACATTGAAAAAAACAGCACATAAGGTATAGTTCTTGGCAAATTAACTTCCATATATACTATATCGGTTCTGCTGCAAATTCTGCAATCATCCTACACCTCCATCCCACTCCCACCCAAACCCCGAAAATTTTCTCGACGATTTTGTGCAAATCACACGACCGATCAGTGGCGGCTCTAGGATTTGGCAAGTGGAGGGGGGGCGTTGGGGTGGCAACTTCTAATCATGGGGCCAACCATTTGTTGTTTAATGTATGTAGCATTAAGTATAGGGTCCCAACTGGGGGGCCACTGGGGGGCAGGCACTCAATAGGGGGCACGGGCCCCCTGGCCCCCCGGTGAAGCCGCCACTGCGACCGATCCCAGAAGGAATAGGGTCCCGTGCTCCCACCCCCTTCCCCCACCCCGTAGCTACGCCAAATATCTAAATAATTCTAACTTCAAAGCAATTTTGAGCTGTTTGAAAGGCCTCACCCGAATCTTGAGTTATAAAAGCATAGTTAGAATATGTGGATCTATCCAGGCCTATTTACCTACAGTAGCACTTCGTTATAACGGACTCGGTTATAATGCATTTTCGATTACAACGTACCTCAACGTGATGTAGCCTACCCGTGCGATGGTTTTGGATATAACGTATACAGTAGTACATCGGATATAGCGTACTAGATTTCGAAGAACCGCTGAGTTAACCCCTTAACTGGGGACCCCGGATATATCCGTTCATTTTACAATGAGTTACAGTTAAATACCCAGTTAAGGGGTTAACTACGTTATAACGACGTTGTACTGTGTTTATGTATTTACTTATCTAATAATTAATCGTTTACATATTTGCTTGCAGTCTGTTCAAATGGCACATATCGTAGTGAACTGGACGACGATGCTAATTGTCAGCGTTGTAGTCCAGGATATGGAACAGTTCAGAGTTCAAACGGAACCATCGATACCAGCGCCGGATGTCAATGTCTATCGGGAAACAACTGTACCGCAGGTAGAACAGTGCGCCGGCGATGAGACCATTATATAGCGCCAATTTAGTTTCCTTTCTGGTTTTTTATTGAATATCAATGGCTACCGGAGAATACTTTAGGCTATGTTATTATTATTATTATTATTATTATTATTATTATTATTATTATTATTATTATTATTATTATTATTATTATTATTATTATTATTATTTTATTACTATTGCCATTGCTATGTGAAAGTTCCGTGGAAGGCGATAGCATTAGGCCTATTACTATTATTAGACCCTATTATTGTTAGGCTTTAAATTACCTAAGAATAATAATAATAATAATAATAATAATAATAATAATAATAATAATAATAATAATAATAATAATAATAATAATAATAATAATAATAATAATAATAATAATAATAATAAATAATAATAATAATAATAATAATAATAATAATATTATTATTATTATTATTATTATTATTATTATTATTATTATTATTATTATTATTCAGGATAACAAATATAGACCGTGAATAAGCCTAGTGAATATATGGCTGACGGATGTTTTTTTGCGAATTAATTCAGATCCGTGTGCCGTCGGATCTAATCCGTGTTCCGCCAACGAGATCTGTTCGGTCAACCCTACAACCGGAAACGTCACGTGCTCCTGCCGACCCGGCCTTTCCTCCCCCTCCTGTTCAGTCAACCTCGACGACTGTCCGTCGTCGCGGTGCGCCAACGGTGCCGCCTGCTACGACCGACTGAACGCCGCGCAGTGCATCTGTCCCTTCGGTTTTCGCGGCGACGGCTGCCAGGCGAAGCTGGACTACTGCGCCTTCGACATCTGCGTCAAAACCAGACGCTGGAGTGCACAAGTCCGCCGAACAACTACGTCTGCAACTGCCTGTTTGGGTTTATCGGCGACTTCTGCGAAAATCAAGATCCCAATCCCACCCGATCGTCTACAGTCACCACCCCGACTGTTCCCTCATCTACTCCACCACCATCATCATCATCAGCAGCAGCAGCAACATCAACCGCTTCCACAGCTACTCCAGGTGAGTTACATCATCATACATCATGTACATCACGAGCACTGCTGCTTCCATTTCAGTTACTGGGCGCGTGCTTATTATTATTATTACTAAAATCGCGTTATTATTATTATTATTATTATATTAATTTATTCAAAGTCAAAGGCAAAAATTATTAATTATTATAAATTATTAATAATTTATTAATAATTTATTATTATTATTATTACTATTATATTTCAGGCGTAAACTCCTCTTCTCCGGTTAATTCTGGCAGCGTGAATGAAAAAGATGGAACCGGTTTTCCGGTCAACTATATTATCATAATCGTATGCGTGGTGGGCGGAGTCCTGCTCATCCTGCTTCTCGTATTGGTCATCGTCATAGCAACGAGCAGACGACGCAATCGACGGCGGGAGGAAGAAGACAAAGCGGCCGCAGCGGCGGCGGCCGGGGAGGGGGTGGAGACGAGGAGGGGGCGGAGATCCAAAAGACCGGAATCCTTCCAGACGCCCCGCAATTACGGAGTCCGGTCGACCAGAAACCGGCTCAGCCAGTCCATCTCGAACCGGTTCAGCGGACTGTGGAAGAAGTGGACCGTAAGGACGCACGATCCGTCCGAGTGGTACAACGCTGGGTCAGTCACCAATCGGTTATCTACTCCGTCTTCAATCAGTGTTTTATGCAGGTCTGATAGGGGGAAATTCTCCTCCCCCCGAACCACAAAATTCTCCTCCGCCCAAATACCAGTACTGATTACAAATGTTTGCATTGACCTATGTCTCTTCCCATTCAGCCAAGTCAATCCTCTCCCCTCCAAGGCCTGGGGTCGGGATAGGTCTAAAACGCTGGTCTTTAGGCCTAATAGACTTAAGCCTAACCCCTTTGCCGCGCAATGACGATATTTCTGCTTTATGGCATATTGGTTATACGGATTAGTAGAGCGAAAGGGTTAATAATTAATAAAGAGCTGTTGCAACTCACCTTTGCCTGCACTCGGCTAAAAATGTTCGGTATACACTGTATGTATTTTGTGTTGATGGATTTTCTTCTTTTAGGGTCCCAAGCGTTCCAAAACGAAGACCTGGTCTTGATGAGTTTAACGATCCTCATTTAGTTGACAGAGACGAGGCAATTCTGAAAAACGAGGTTAATAAAAAATAACATACACACTATTTTTTAAATCAAAATTTGCGTTATCATTCAGTTTTTCTAGTTTGTCATAAAGCGTTGGCGTAGCCACGGGAGGGGTGGCGGCCCTCTATTCTATTCCCTCTATCCAATTCATACAACTGCTCACTCAGACTAACCTCACACAACACATATCTCTTCCTACTCACACTTTTGGACATACTTTAGACTTGCTCATCACGTCTTCTTCTTCATCACTATCTCCAATTTCAGCAATTAGCCAATTCTCTCCTTCTGATCATTTTCCCATCTTCTCCATTTTAAGTATCTGCTCGCCAACTCCTCCGCCTCGTGGCACCTACTCATTTCGCCGTCTTAACAAAATTGACGTAGCCTTGTTCTGTGACAACATTAAATCATCTGAACTAATTACTAACCCCCCCACTTCTCTGCCGTCACTGATCAATAAATACAATTCTGTGTTATCCGGTCTTCTTGATAAACATGCTCCTATCATCACAAGACCTATTTCATCACACAACAGCAAACCCTGGTATAACTCTTTCATTCATGCTTTCAAGTCATTTCGTAGACGTCTTGAACGAACATACCATAGAACACATTCTCCATCTGACCTTTTAAATCTTCGTTCCGCCACCAACCGGTACCATAATCTCCTTTACATCTGCCAAAAAGAAGTACTATTCTAACATCATTTCAACAAATAGCTCTAACCCACGTAAGCTCTGGAAAACCGTAAATGATCTTTTCCATCGCAAAGAATCAAAACCTCTCCCTCAATCCATTTCTCTGTCAGAACTTGCTGAATCTTTTGCTAATTTCTTCTCTGCAAAAATCTCTAAGATTCGCAGTGTCCTTAAGTCTTTCACTATTACTCAAACCACCTCTCCTCATTACCCTTCTCCCCCACAACCCCCATGCAATTTATCCAGCTTCACTCCTGCAACTGATGAAGAGGTATCCAAACTGCTACTTTCTCTCCCCAAACAAACAATGTGATCTAGATCCCATACCTACTTCTTTACTCAAACAGTGTGCCATCGTGCTTACGCCTATCATAACTAGAATCATTAACCTCTCTCTTACCTCAGGCACTTTCCCATCTTCATTCAAAAACTCTTTTGTCATTCCTCTCCTAAAAAGCCTGGTCTTGACAGAGAAGATCTTAATAACTATCGCCCCATCTCAAATCTTTCACTTCTATCAAAACTTACTGAGAAAATTGTGCTTTCTAGACTGACCGAACACCTTTCAAATAACTCGCTATATAATGCTCATCAGTCTGCCTACACTAAACATCACTCAACTGAAACCGTTCTCGCCTACATTCATGACAGACTTTAACAAAATTGGTCTCCGACAAGTTATCCTTTGTCTCCTTGACCTCTCTGCTGCATTTGATACTATAGATCACAAAATTCTGCTCGAACGACTCCTCTCTGGTTTGGAATATCTGAAATAGCTCATAACTGGTTTTCATCTTATCTTAAATCCCGTCTTTTTCAAAGAAGTCTTAGCCAAATTTCTCTATCTCACACTGTAGATTTTGGAGTGCCTCAAGGATCTGTTCTTGGGCCTGTACTGTTCAGCCTTTACACTACAAATTAGATCTTTAATCAATTCCTTAATTTAAATCACCAACTCTATGCTGATGACACTAGCTATTTATTTATTCTCACCTTTTTCATTCAATGTTTTTATTGAGCTTGAATCTGCATTTTATCAATCTATTTGGATGTTTCTGTTTTTATGTTTTTAACCCTTATAAGACAGAGTTTCTATTTATTTATTTATATAACTCAAAAAAATTGACAATTCTAAACTAGTTTTGGCTTTACACCACAATAATCCCTGTTCCAACTGCTAAAATAAAATTCAAATTTGATTCTTTTCTAAACGTCGTCACAAACCAGTTGGAAAAGCCTGCTATGTTCATATTCACGACCTTCGCCGCCTACGTCCTTGCCTAGATCAAAACTCGAAAGGTGGAATCATAGCACAATCGTCCACGCAAATTAGATTGCGCAACTCCTCTACTATAACTGGAGAGTCGACTGGAACAAATTGGAATCAATGGAAAATGCACTTGCTCAGCCAGTCGACTAAGTCACCTAAATTCTCCCATATTTCACCCATACAGAAATCATTACATTGGTTTAAAATAACTGAACGTATCCAATATAAGATAATAACACTCACACATAGCTCACTTCAGTCATCAAAACCTGTCTACCTTCGGTCACTAGGTGTCCCTCAGCCTCCTCATGGGACACGTTCGTCATCTCATCTCACTCTGTCACGCCCGACAAAATCAATCATCCCACAAAATTTCCAGTGGGTCGTCATACCTGCACCTGAACTCTGGAACTCGATCCCAGCTTCCCTTCGTTACTTGGACACTTTCAAACAATAAAATCTGATTCACATTTCCTATAATTCCTGCACTTTCTCCTCAAGTCTTCAGGTCTAAGCTTAAATCCTTCCTGTTTATTTAATCAATCGGCCATAACTGTAACCATCTCTAGCCTCACTGCCCTTCGGATATTGACTATTGCCTGGCTGATCCCTCACCCCCCTATAGCTATTTTAGAGATTGAGCGCCTAATGAATAAGTTGCTACTGTTGTGCTGCAGTGACTATTAATTCTAGAAACCCACGAGATTTTACTTTACTTTACTTTACTGGTTGTGACCGATCCGAGCAGGACCATCGAGAATTTGGGGGTGGTTAGATTGATCAAAGAAGAGAGTGCGTGAAGAATGTGCAAAGAACTTCTGACGACGTTTTTTGTCCGAAAGTGTCCATGTGCGTCCCTATTCTCGAAATTAGACTGTAACATTGGCTATAATAAAAGTCTCCACTCCCGGAATTTATTTATTCATATAATCATATTTATGTTTTTTAATGTTTTTTTGTTTATGTTTTTATGTTTATATTTATGTTTATGTTTTTATGCTTTTATTTATTTATGTTTATATTCATATTTATTTATATATTATTATTTATTCATTCATTCATTCATATTTACTCATAAAAGTCAATACTCGAATTTAAAATAAAATTCTAACTCTGTTTCCAGGTAATCGTCGTCGGTGACCAGTTGGACGGGTGGAATTCCTACCTCCATGAGCTGGAAAAATCCGGAGTCATCGAAGGTGGAATCATAGCACAGTCGGTTACGCACGATTGCGCAAAGACCGAGGACTGGAGAGTCGACTGGATGGAACTGGAAGACCTGGAAAAGGTCATAGACAGCCAGTCGACGAAGGCGACGGTCAAAGTTCAAGGTCAGACGTACCGGTTGAGGTCAAACGACGGCACCATGGCAACCGCGATCAGCGAATATAACACCAGCAAATCCTCCTATCCGTCGTCCTCAGGTGTGAAGACGGTGATCATGGGAGTGACGAAATGCTACCTGGTGGTTGTGGTGGCGGAGGCTGACAACAGCGATCAGTCCACAAAGGAGATCCAGTGGGTCGTCGACCACATCACGGCGGAAGGATACTAGCCCAGTTACTGCATATAGGCCCACTATGCACGGCCTCATCACTGCGGAAGAATACCAATTACCTAGAACTGTGCGCGTAATTAGGTCTATTCGCTGCATTAATTATTTACCAATCGCAAATCAATAACTGGGACCATCTCGGAAGCCAGGGTCGAATTCCGAAATCATTGGCGTAGCTACGGGGCGGGGCTCCGCTCCTCCCTATCCCCCCCCATTCCGGCTGGGACCTGTCTTGCGATTTGTGCAAACCAATGAGTAGAGTTGGGAGGAGGCACGAAGCAGTGACTATTAATTCTAGCCACCTAGACATTGGAGAGTTTAAATTTGGGGGGTGGGGGTAAAAGACAGTGGGGAGGTCAAACTACTTGCCAACATGTCAAAAAAATTTGGTGGGGGAGACAATTCAGACTTTGTGAGGAAATCACCCTCCCCAGAGAAGGCCTAGAATAAACAATGGGCATGAAGGATGCGACTGATATAATACCCCATCCCGGAATCTTGGCTCTGGAACTGTTCTATATATATATATATATATATATATATAAAACAATAAAATATATATATATATATATAATATATATATATATATATATATATATATCTATATATATATATACCTTCCTGTTTCTTTGAAATCATTTAAGACCAAGTGTACCTCAGCAGTTGTAATTCTGTAGAGTCAAGAATCGAAATAATCATCATTAAAGGCCAGTATGTGGTAGCCATGAGGGGGCAACTGAGAGCACCCTGTTCGAAATAGGACGAGTCGTGTAATTTGAGCAAATTTAAACAGTGAGAAATATGTTTAAATGTTTATAAGAGATGGGGTGATTGTCAACACATAATCGAGTGGCGTAGCCAGGATTCCAGAATGGGGGGGGGGATGGACACTTCCACATTTCTCGGCCCAAAAGTCTCGACGAGCAAAAAGGTCATCGTCTCAAACGCTTTGAAGTTTGCCCTCTGGTGCGTTTTCTTCGATCTAATACTATCCCCTTAACTACTCGTCAGATTTGGACGAATCTCACGTCCGCTCCCGATCCGAACAGGTGGGTCGGGGCCCCCTTGGATACCCCATTGCGAGAAACCTAGTTTTAATGTGGGTTTTAGATGGGCTATCATTAATCCTAATTAAAATCTTTGAATTATGCAAAATGGCTCATTGTCTATTGTCTTTGGTAGCCTACATTAATTGTAGAGCTCCCAGTACAGAGAACCTGCAATTTGGTACTTCCTAACTTTAGCATATTTCGATTTATTGTGAAATATCGTAAACAGTGTTTATTCTAGCCACCTTGACTTTGGGGGAGAGTTTTACATGTTTGGGGGGATATGGTTTGTCTGCCAAAAAATCTTGACGCAACATATATAATTTTTTTTGGGGGGGGGAATTTTCAAACTTTGGGGAGGGGAAACCCCAAAAACAGGCCTAGAATAAACACTGATCATAAATAATTAATTTAAGACTTGAAAATATCACAAACGGCTGTTCACAGTCAACTTTTGAAGACGCCCCCTCCCCTCTCTCATCTGCCCTCTGTCTTTCTATCTGTCTGTGTCTTTCTCTCTGTCTCTCCAAATTTTCAATTCATTGAAGAAATTTCTTCGGCAACGGAGGGAGAGGCTTGAAGCCGTTCAGCGTCTCGTCGTGAAACGGCGACCCGGGCAGCGGGTTGAGTCCGGTGCCTATGGAAGGTCCACTGCCAATCCGTTGTGGACCATCTTTTGTCGATTTGGGCTTCTAAGATGAAAGGCAAAAGCCCAATTTCAATCAATTCCAGAAACTTCTTTTAGATAATCATTGAGGCAGCCACGGGGGGCGCCTTCCCCCACGTTCTGACTGGGAATGGTCATGAGAATTGCACAAAACCGCTGAAAAATGTTTGCGGGGGGAGGGTAGGGTAGGTCACATGATCAAAGAGAATGCGTGATTGCGCCAAGAACTTGTTGACAAGGTATTTTGCTCATCAGAGATTTTATACCGGTAAATGCCAATGTACCCCCCCCCCATTCCGAAACCCTGGCTATGCCACTGAAAATAATGCACCACCACCAATAATCATAAAATACTGTATGTAATTTACGTTAAGTTAAGTAAACTATAAATAGCATAAGTTTTGAAATAAAGCAAATATTTCAGCACAATCATATATATAGCTATCTCTGCTGATACATTGTCCTGACTAAACGAATATGAAATTCCTTGCAATGCAAACTACCTAGATTAGGTAGATAAGATGATATATTATGATACGAGCAACTTATAACAGTGTTTATTCTAGACCTTTTCTTGGGAGAGGGAATTCCCCCAAGTTTGAAATTGATTCCAAAATTTTTTGAAATTTTGGCAAGTAGTATGACTTCCCCAATGTCTGTTCCCCCCCAAATTTTAAACTCCCCAATGTCTAGGTGTCTAGAATAAACACTGGCTTACGAGGCGTGTTTAAAAACCACAATAATCGATTCTACTGAAATTGCCGCTCCTAATCTACTGAAATTACCGCTTTAGCAGCTGCAAGGGGATTGAGGACTCCAACTTTTGGATCAGCATTGAAGACTTTGTTGAAGTTTGTTTCACGGTTGACCAGCTCAAGTTGAAAGTGCTTTTTATCTGCCTAAAAAATTAAAATTACACAAAAACTACGCCATTACAGACAATAATTGTTACAGACATTACAAGAACTGGCCTCATCTCTATCTCAACCAAAGAGTGTGTGTGAACTGTAAGACAGGTCAGTAAAGCCATTTAATTTCTTAATATCTTCTTCTTTGCTGAGAAGAAGGGAGTTCAAACTTCGGATCTTCTCGACATCTTCTTCACGCGATTCTCTGTTCCGATATTTTTCTTCTGCTTCGTCCAACCTTAGATTTAAAAAAAAAAAACACAATCGATGTGATGAGAAAAGACAGAACCAGTTACTTGTATGCTACTAAATCAAAGTACAGTAGACCCCACTTAATCGCATACCGCTTAATTGCATAACCCGCATAATCACATAACAACATAAAAACCCGAACCAGTGTTTTGTGCGTACAATTAATTATCAGACATCCTGGCTATTCGCATAGCCCAGTTAATCGCATAAGCAAGGCCTGCACGGCACCTATGCAATTAAGCGGGTTTCACTGTATTCGTGTCGACAACTATCCTCCTTATGCACGGCTTTATCAAGATTGGTCAAAATCTGACAAAGTTACAACCAAAATCAAAAGGGTTTGGGATTTACTGGTTCACAGTGAACATATATAAGAGCTAACATGTCCTGCAGCTGAGTTATCTTGCTCTTGAGCAGCTGTTGGGCGGATGCAAAGTCCCGGATGAGCTCCTGAGTCCGAGACAGATGACTCGATTCGAGCGCCAATCTGCTTTCGGAATGCTGTTTCTGAAGCTCAGCCTCTTGTGCTCTGCATAACAAAAAAAACAGGGATACAGTCTCACCCTCTCAGAAGACGCTGAAAAGATGTTATAAGCAACGCAGTGGCGGCTCCAGGATTTGCCAAGTGGGGTGGGGGGGGTGGGGCGGACGATGTGTGGGGTGGCAACTTCTGAGCATGGGGGCCAACTATTTCTTCCTAAAGCTGGACTAGTCTAGTTGCTTAGAATAGATGCAATAAAGTATGGGGGCACTGGGGGGGGAGGGCAGACATTCAATAGGGGGGGTCAGTCAGACAGAGGCACTTTATCCAAATGGTCATCATGGCTGGGGTGTTATCGCTATGGAGGAAATGATTTTTCTGAAGAGAAATGCTAAAGGTAAACAAACATCTACACTGAGGGCTTCAATTCTCATTAATATTCATGATATTCATCATCGTCATGCATATTCATGAAACAATCTTCAAGCTCATTGGTAAATCGGTTAATAAACTATCACATCACGTGACTTCAATTTGACTCATGTGGCAAGAAAAGCACAGTGCAGTCAAACTAAAGTCAGTATTAGCATCAAGTACACATCGAAATCTTATCCAAGTACTTAGTACTTCTAAGCTCAAATCTAAGACGTACTTGAGAGCTCGATTCATTTCCTTCCGTAGTCGTATCATGTCTTTTCCTTTCTGTTCTAAATCTCTTTTCAGGTTTTCAAGAGATTCCTGAAGTGAGTTTATTTCTTCTTCGAGCCTTGCAGCCATGTCCTCTTTCATCTTAACAGTCTCCCGCAGATCAGAAATCATCTTCGCGTTCTCACCATCCTGGGGAAAAAAATTTAGAATTTCATCAAAAAAATTCAGCATTGCTACTAAAAATACGATCCTCATCATAAAAATGTATGTTGTATTAGAGAACACTAAAATATAACAGAAAATGTAAGTGTTCTGGATGTGTTAGGTATCAAAGGAAATTAAACAAGAAGTTGAAGAGAAAAAGAAGCCCTTGGTAAAGTCTGAAACACACAAAACAATTTAGGTTACTGGTCTAAAAAAAAGTCCAAAAGACATGGCGGAGGTGGTAGCAGTGGTGGTGGTGATGAAACAACCAAATGTGCTCAATACCTTTTCTCTGGACAGCTCAAGCGCTCGGTTCAACTCGAGCCTGGCTGCTCGCAGTTCCTCCGAGTGAGCGCGAGTGAGTCGTTCAACTTCCATTACCATGCGCTGTTCTAATTCAACTCTGACATCCTCTAAAAACATAGATATAATGCAACGCACCCGTCAGCCACTGATATCGACAGCAGTCTTGTAAAATTCTTCCTTAATGCATACAGAGCATTTTAGGTCAAATGTTGGATAGATTTGATGCCAAAATAAAGTCTTTCTCAGAATCAGTTAAACTAATTCAGCCCAGCTGATAGAGTATTTCAATACAATACTACTACTGCTGCTGCTGCTGCTGCTGCTGCTGCTGCTGCTGCTGCTGCTGCTGCTGCTGCTGCTGCTGCTGCTGCTGCTGCTGCTGCTGCTGCTGCTGCTGCTGCTGCTGCTGCTGCTGCTGCTACTACTACTACTACTACTACTACTACTACTACTACTACTACTACTACTACTACTACTACTAACTAATACTACTATAATAATAATAATAATAATAATAATAATAATAATAATAATGTGATTTAAAGTGGTTTAAGAGGCTAAGTAAGCCTGTGTGAAACTCAGCCTCATTAACTCAGCCTTCACTCGCCAGATGGCAGTGCTAAAATAAGCAGCATTTTGAAAGGTAACCACATGTTCCACAGAAAAGACAGGTCACCGTCTGCCAATGAAGGTCTTAACCACCATAAAACCATGATCAGCATAAGACCCTAAAAGGTTATAACAAGCCACATGAGCCAATGGGAGGCCTTTCCTTCAAAAACTCTAAGCGTAACTTGAAATATAAAATCCAAAAACCTTAGCATTCACCAATCCTCACATCAGCAAAATGATAATTGTAAAAACAATGAAACCTTAGAATTGCTAACCCATGTCTTGTTGGTTCTGGCGTAACAGAGCATCCAATTCCAGTTTCTTTTCGTTTTCATGTTCGTCTCGGAGTGCCGCAACCACTATCTTGTGAGAATCAACCTGAGCTTTCAGTTCAGCCATGTGGCACCTTTTCAGCTCGTCTTCGAAATTCTAAAATCACAGACGAAAAATAATTTCTTCCAAACATTTTGCATCAGCAACAGGTAGTCGCAGATATTCAGTACCAATCTTCTTTATCAGTTCAAGACTGCATTCTGAAGATACAAAAAAATGAATGAATATTGAACAGTCTGTGAATATTCACAACCAACACTCATGAATATTCACAGACAACATTCAGGAATACTCACAAACTACTTTATACAAAAATGAATGAATATTGAACAGTCTATGAATATTCACAACCAACACTCATGAATATTCACAGTCAACATTCAGGACTACTCACAAACTACTTTATTCAAAAATGAATGAATATTGAACAATAATGTTATATATATTATTGTAATATTAACAATCAACACTCATGAATATTCACAATCAATATTCATGAATATTCATAACCTTCATCTCCTCTTTGTGCGTCCTGATCAGTGACTCGATCTCATCCGTGTACATTGTCTTGAGGTCGTCGACCTTACGGGCGTGCTCATCTTTCGATGACATCATCTCAAACCGCAGCTGGTGCAACTCCTCGCCTTTCTGCTTTTCCAGGTTTTCCAGTTTCTGTGACTGCATCTTCTCCACCATGCTAAGCTGCTTTTTAAAATCTGTTATCTAAAAGCACAGCAAAGATCAAAAGATAGCAGGCAGATACACTAACAAAAATGATATATCAGAACATTGTAACCTTGCTTTTTTTACTAGATTCTAAAAGAGAATTTTTCCTGATATATGAACTTAGGTGATGCCCTGTCCTAATAATAATAATAATAATAATAATAATAATAATAATAATAATAATAATAATAATAATAATAATAGTAATAATAATAATTTAACTTTCACACCCGACTACACTACCAATGGGACTCATGTATGGGCCAATAATAATAATAATAATAATAATAATAATAATAATAATAATAATAATAATACCGGTAATAATAATAATAATAATAATAATAATAATGATAATGGATAATGATACTGATAATAATAATGATAATAATAATGATAATAATAATAATAATGATTATGATAATGATAATAATAATAATAATAATAATAATAATAATAATAATAATAATAATAATAATTGATAATGATACTGATACTGATGATAATGATAATAATAATGATAATAATAATAATGATAATAATAATAATAATAATAATAATAATAATAATAATAATAATAATAATAATAATAATAATGATAATGGATAATGATACTGATACTGATAATGATGATAATGATAATAATAATGATAATAATAATGATGATGATGATGATGATGATGATGATGATGATGATGATGATGATGATGATGATGATGATGATGATGATGATGATGATGATGATGATGATGAATAATAATAATAATAATAATAATAATAATAATAAAAGGTTTAAAGTGGTTCAGTAGGGTCTGTGATAAAATGTGAATGCTATTGCAATGCATAATTAGTTTTTAACATGAAGAACTCTTGAGTTTTTATGGATTTCTTTTCTTCTAGCGATAGTATGTTCATTTTGGCATTTACTGACCTCTGCCAATAGTTGGGTCACCTTCCTCTCCCACTCGCGTTTAGCGGTCGCAAATTCTGCATCCTTTACTTTGACCAGTTGGTCAATGGCTGCCTTCTGATCCAGGTGTCTCTGGTCCAGCATTTCCTTTCGAAGCTGGTCACACTCGGATCTACGACAATAATATTGATAATGCAAACAAAGCCAATCACTGCATAACTTATATAAACAGACATAGCATCCAGCGTTTGCGTTGGTAATTTTGGGTTTTTGTTTTTCAAACCCAACCCCCCCCCCATTGAAAGTGACAAATTTGGGGATGGAGGAGCTGCTGTATAAAACCTATTGGAAACTGCTCCGGAAAATAAGGTATGCTGAAGACTAAAGCCATGGAGCATGTCCTGTAAGTCTCAGGTTCAAAACTCGCTTTACTGTTGAAAGATTTACATACTTATTATCTGATCAATCGACTGAAACATCAATTGAGTTACTAACAGAAAAGACTAATTACAGTGCATTACACATTACACATAAAAATCACTAAACGTAATAATAAATTCCACTGTTTCCATTTCAACAGCACTAAGCATATAACGATAATAGTATCAGTGATGCAACACACTTAATAGCCCGTGGCATGCCGATGTAAACATTATAGAAAAGATTCAACATACTTAAGTCGATTCTTCCATTTGTTTTCTAATTCATTTTGAAGCAACTGTAGTTCGGATTTCAGCTTTTCATCGGCCTTCTTCAAGTCCTCCTTGTGAAGGTTTTTCAAGCCATCGCATTCATTCTGCAAAGGGTCCGCAAATCAAAACAGTAGGAACAATAGCTGGTTACCATTATACATTATGATTAGATTCCTCTAGTTGAAATAAAACCTTAGATCTCTCAAAAAACTAACAAATGTATCGAAAATTGGTAGGCACGCATGCAGTCGTCTATTTCAAGTCAGAAGGTGTCAGGAAGACAACGGAGGTTTGTAAAATGTGGATTCAAATTAAATGCTAAAAAGTCAGTCAGTCAGTCAATCAATGAACTTCTATGGTGCTACTATCCCAATGCCTAGGACATCAGCCAATCTGTGACAGTGTAAAAAACTTAGGTGCTACATAAGTCCTTTGCTATATTCCATACATGCAAAGGTACAACTGCTTTACCTGTAACACTGTGGCCTCGTCACGAGACTTCTTCAGCTGCTGTGTGGTGATGTCAAGCTCAGACCGCAACGCCTGCGAAGAATCACGAATATTCATAAGATTTCCACTTGCTGCTAAGAGACTCTCCTGACCTTCGTGAACCAAAGCTTCAAGTCGCTCGATCTGAAAACAAAAACCAAATTATGATGTATATATATATATATATATATATATATATATATATATATATATATATATATAAAGAAATACTGCATAAAATACTGCATAGAAGTTAAATAAATATATTTCACTCAATAGAATTTTGGCTGGATTATCATAAATATAACTTCCTCCCCATTAGATCAAGATCAACATCATCAAACTTCTATAGCGCCATTTTAATAATGTTTTTGACCTCAGTCAATGGTTGGTCCATGGTTTGAATTGCAAACTCCCATTGTCAAATCCAATGATAAGTCCCATAAGTCCAAAAATTATGCTTACTAAATGAACAAATAACTGATGAAAAAGCATACCAATCAAACACCCAGAAATGTGGGGCCCCATAAAAGGCATTGCTTGCTGAGATGCTGACAAGGGAAAATATGTCATCACCAGCATTTTCAAACTTACTAGGGGCCCTACTAGGGTGACCACTCTGCCCAGGGGCACGGAATTTCTCTCGGCGGCCCGGGAATGAGTTACACTGTGTGACCGATACGGAATCATTTTGCCAACATTTACACGCAGCAAAATGATTCGGAGAAACTGTATTCCATCATGAAGCTGCATCCATAATTATGAATGCATTTCATGGCAGTAAGTCATGCATAATAGCAACATTTGCCAAAGCACTCTTGTGGATTTAAATGTAATGTAATGTAATGTAACAAATGTCTGCAACTTTGTCAGAATTCTTGTTCTCGTGCATCTACCGATATCGGCCAACAGCAATACTCTATGGGGTGGTTCAAAAAACCGGACTGTATTAAATGCAAACCGAAATGTGACTAGTCCAGTTTTTTTGCGCCACCCTGCATTCAGAGCAGCTGCAGTGAGAATTCTACAGTGTCATCAACAAGATAAATCCAGTAGAAATGCGTAGATATTTCCATAAGTTGATTAGTCTCAATTACTGCGAAAAATGTTGAAAAATTATGTGCTTGGGAAATATAATGTAAGTGAATATAAACAAGCAATATGTTACCAACTCTTACATACATCTCCAATATCAATGAACTGTGAAACCAGCAAAAGAAAAAGCAGAAATCAATCAACAACAATAACAAAGGCACCTCAAAACATTCTCTCATTCATTTTTCATGCATTCATTCACACATTAACTACAGGGTGGTGCAAAAAAACGGACTAGTCACATTTAGGTTTGCATTTAATATAGTCCGGTTTTTTGCACCATCCTGTATATACTGTATACAGCTCACAAACCTTATTTAATCATGAATGTCAGGATTGACACTGCAACAAGGTTACTAGTCAAACAATGCACTCCAATAGGCATTATATATGCAGTTCATTTCAAATATCTCACTCACTCAACGATTTGTCTATAGGCTGAATAGCAAAGATTATGTCTCACATAGACTTAAGTCCACATTTTAAAAAATAATGTTATTTTTTTGAAACTCTATGGAAAACAATTGCAAATGCCAAACATAAGAAACCATACAACTTCACATTCACACACACAAACACACACACACACACACACACACCTCCTTCTTTGCCGTTGACAGCTGGTTATCTAGATCTTCTTTCGTCTGTTCAAATTCCTGTCTGCTGGCCTCCATTTTCTTTTCGTGTTCTCTTCTCTCTCGGTCCAGATGTGACTCGAGGTCCTGTTGAAGATAAATATTAACCAGTTTATAAAAGGCAGATATTGCCACGGCAAAATCCATGAGCATAGCTCGTGTAATGACGTAATTCCTATCACAGCCTCACTCAACTTGTAACACTTGGAGCATAAATTATAATCTAAGTGATAAAACCTTATAAATGCCACCAACTCTTACATGTCCTATATCAGTGAACTGTGTGAACCCAGTAAAAGAAAATGCAGAAATAAACCAACAGCAATAAAAGAGACATTTCCTCATTCGTTCACTCAGTCACTCATTCGTTCATTCAAATGACTGCAAAATATGTGTCAAATATTTTCTGATTGAATGTCTTCAATTTCATGTGTGAGCCATTTTAAACTCCTGTTAATAATAATAATAATAATAATAATAAATAAAAATAATAATAATAAAATAATAATAAATAATAAAATATAATAATAATAATAATAAATAAAAATAAAAATAATAATAATAATAATAATAATAATAATAAAATAAAATAATAATAATAATAATAATAATAATAATAATAATAATAATAATAATAATAATAATAATAATAATAATAATAATAATAATAATAATAATAATAATAATAATAATAATAATAATAATAATAATAATAATAATAATAATAATAATAATAATAATAATAATAATAATAATAATAATAATAATAATAATAATAATAAGAGAGGCTTTAGAGTGGCTCACAGGGAGCAGATTCTACTGAACCACTCTAAACCTGTTATTATTATTCTCTCATTCATTCATTCATTCATTCATTCATTATCTCATTCATTCATACATTAACTATATACACAGATCATGAACCTCATTTAATCAAATATACTCAAGGACTTCTCAAGAAAACTGTTTTTTGCAGTCAACATTTTCAGTGTTAACTCTATGTCTGTTGCTAGTAAGTATTTCACTATAGCTCGAACTGTATGAAATCGATTAAGTCTTTGAACTAACTGACCTCTTTCACTCGAGTCAGTTTCGTTTCTGCCTGTAGCCGTTCTGTGGACAGCTCCTGCGCATGCCTCTGATTGGCTGCGTCGACAACCAATCGGTGGTCAGACATCAGTTTTTCTTGGATGCCATTGGATGACTGTTTCATCCGTCCGATCTCCTCTTCGTGCTTTTGCATCATCTTCTCCTTCGAGGCGGTCAGTTCGTCCACTGACTTCAAGCAAAAAAAATCAAAAGCATTGAAACAAGAACTAACCACAGCGGCCCAAGAAAATGTGTAAAGTCAATGCAAGCTCGAACCAAAGGATTTAGTTATCATTTGCAGACTGAAATCAAATCTAAATACAGAACATCAAATGAGGCTCTGCCATAGATGATATATTGATAATTCACAGTAGTACCAAGCCATTTACAGTAGTACCAAGTCATTTACAGTACCGGTAGTACCAAGTCATTTACAGTAGTACCAAGTATCGAGGATATAAACTCGAAGGCTTAAAACATAACCCAGAACTGCATACTATCGATTGAACCACACAGCCTCAAAGATCAATCAGTGTTGAGTTGATTGTCAATAAATGCTAAATGTAATGTTTGTCGATCAATCAAAAGAGTTTTGATTGCACTGATTTTGATTTTAAGGGTTCAAGTTCAATTCACAAAACAACAGCGTCTAGATTATTTCTAACAATAAATTTTAGTCACTGCTTTCAAATATCCTTACTTTCTGAAGGGTTCTAAGTCTTAATTCCTGTTCTTCGACTTGTGAAAGACTGTTTTTCTCAAGATTCTGTCTGAGACTTTCCAGCACGGCGATTCTTTGCTTGAAATCATCTCGCTGTTCAGTTAAGTCTTTGATTGTTGCATTCTGCTGCATAGTAGACGACTCCAGTTCAGCTATTCTTCCTAGCTCAAAGAAGAACTACATCGTAAACTGATGTCAACAAATGACAACAAAAATCAAAGTCTATTATTTTTTATTATTATAAGTTTGTGCTTAGTTTATTTGTTTATTATTAGGTTTATGTTATTATTTTTTTATTATTTAGTTTTGTTCAGTTGATTTGTGTTTTCCTTGGTTGTGTACTACTGGATGTGTACTACTTTTTTATGCTGTGCTTGTCACGAACAAAAATGATTATTATTCTACTCTATTATTATTCTATTGGCCCACAATGCTTAGAAGTTGCCACCCCAGCGGCCCTCTTGCCAAATCCTAGAGCCGCCACCGCTCTGCGGATGTACCGGTAGAAAGCAAAGGTATGCTATGAAATTTTACAGCTTGGAACCTTCTTGAAAATAGTGATGTCCACATATAAATGGTATGCCTACATAAACTCAGAGCCTAGATATAAATTTCTTGATTCAAATATCTTTGTCAGGACTGTCTCTGGCTGATCTCTGGAATGACCTGGTCTTTTGCGGATGGATTTGAAGTACCATCGATTGATACCCTTAGGTATTAGAACTGGTGCTATAGAAGTGCATAATTATTATTTGTCATGTACCAGATTTTGTCATGAGGTCCTTTGCCTGTTGTTCCGAAATCATTTTCATTGAAGAAAATTCAGTTTTTTGTTGGACAAAATCTCCTTGAAGTCGGTTTAAGTTGTTTTTTGTTTGTGACAGCTACAGAAAAAAGAAAACATACTTCATATCCAACATTCACAAACACAGCTAGCATAGAAAATTTAAGTGATAAAAAACCTTAAGATATCATAAAATCACCTTAACCCCTTAACCGTGTATTTAACTGTAACTCAATGTAAAATGGACGGATATATCCGGGATCCCCAGTTAAGGGGTTAACTTAAAGCAAAATGGCAGAATTTTAGCACAGAGTGAATTTCTGATCGAAAAGCCCCCCAAGAAAAAATATTTCCAAATTGTCTTCTCACGAACCTCTGCATTCAGTTGAACGACACTAGATTCCGTGGTTGATAAGTCCTTTGCAAATTACTTTCTCTGTCTTTTAATTTATTTATTATTTCCTCGTTACGCGACAGCTGACTCAGCAACTCGTCGATTCGCTGCCGGGTTAAACTGTCCCCCAGCGATTTCTCGTTTCGTAGTTTCTCGTAGGAATCGGCCAGCGCCTTGTAACGTTCCTCGTGAGACGAATTCTGCAGGTTTTTCAACGCTTCGAGCTCCTTTTCGTAAAACGACTGAGCCTTACTGTGCTTAGCGTCGAAATCTGCCTGTAGGTGGCGTTTTTCGGCGCTGGCGGCGTCTAACTTTTGACGCATCGCTCCAAGCTCGGCTTCGTGAGCAGTCTTCAGTTCCTTTCTTAACGATTCCAGCTGCTCAAAGTGCTGATCGCGCAAGAGAGCGTGGCGGCTTCTAGACGCTTCTTGTACAGCCCCTCGACTTCGTTCACCGCATTTTCTTTCTCCTTCTGGTACCGCCTGCTCAGCCCATCCACCTGAACAAGTCTTGCCTCCAGTTCTTTCTTCACCCCCACAAACTCTTCTCTTAACGATTTCAGCTTTTCGGCATGCTCGGTTTTCAGCCGCATCTCCGCTTTCTCGGCGTTCTGTCGAAGCAGTTCGATTTCTTTTTTCATTCTCAGCTTTTCGGCTTCGGAGGCTTTTGCGGATTCTTCGTTCTGACTAGTCCGACTGACCTCTTCCTTTAACTCTGACAACTTCTGCCTGCAACAGAATTAAATCAGATCCTAATCACATGACTGTTGACAATTTACCTGATTTGGTGATCATAAATTCTTAAAATGCACAAAAGCAACAATTAAAATAATATGTTAAACTACCTAAATAAACTTCTAACCAGAACAAAACCAAAGAAATGTGCTTCAAAATACCTGTAATATTCCACTTTATTCCTTGTCTCTGCAAAAATTGACTGAATCTGCCCTTCATGCTGCTCTTTGACGCTGGCTAGAATCAATTCATGCTCGTCATTTTTTGTATTCAGTGCATAAATTACCTTCAAAAACAACAAATAATTCACTCATCATATCAATAAATTATTTTCATAGTAATTCCTAGATATCTACCATTAAACTCTCAATTAAATGCCTTCATCATTACTTACCAATACAAACATTTCATAACAATCAAACAATGCATTATTATTATTATTATTATTCTGAAAAGAAACTGACCCACTAACATTAACCACATCTCTGCATGATATCAAGATATCTTGATAACGGGAAAACATCAGTCAGTTACTCAATTATGGTTATATATATATATATATATATATATATATATATATATATATATATATATATATATATATCATGTAATCATCGGCAGATGTCATTTCGGGCTGCAGATCCCTTGCGAAAGCTATTTAAAGTTACTTTCTTGTACCTCTATTCGATTATAAGTCGGATATTAAGCTGCATAATTGGATGCTGACATATAAGCGCTTACAAATTCGCAGGACTTTACATGGCCACTCACAACGGTATTGAGGGCATTTCTCTCGAATCGTTCTAACCTTCGTGAGCTGGGCAATCTTCTTCGACATTTTCAGATGAAAATCGTGATTTAATTCCATTTCTTTCGTGGCACCGTGGGAGCCGAATTTCCCAGAATAAGAATAACCATTAAATGCAGCCGAAGTACTAGTGGCCGCCATTCCATTAGCTGTCCATCGGATCAATCGTTAAAACATCGGTTATTGAAACATCTGAACGACAAAACAAATGCCACAAAATTTTTTACTTTACTTTTAAAAAATTTAATTAATCGCAATTTTTTAATATTCAATATTTAACTCATCGAAAACTGGTTTTTAGAAAAGGTTCTCTGTTGCTTGGCAACCACACAAGTTGGCAAGTAAGTATCTAAAGAAGGCTACAGAACTTAGTGTGAGGATGCACCGATGTATGAAATTGAATGAGAGGACCGAGCCACGAGGGTCTTCACAGGCCTCTTCAGATGATTGTGAGATTCTTTGGAGCTTTGAATTTTGCAAAAGAGTCTTCGCCAAACTACTTTCCAAAAATTTCTAACAACCAAAACTCAGTAGGCCTACCTTCACTCCAGTGGCGGCTCCACCAGGGGGCCAATGGGGCCCGTGCCCTCTATTGAGTGCCTGCCCCCCAGTGGCGCCCCTGTTGGGACCCTATACTTAATGCTACATACATTAAACAACAAATGGTTGGCCCCATGATTAACAGTTGCCACCCCAACGCCCCCCACTGCCAAATCCTAGAGCTGCCACTGCTTCACTCAGGGACAGTTCAGAGCGCCATAGGGTCTTCACAGATGGGCCCGTGCCCCTATTGAATGCCTGCCTTCCAGTGACCCCCATATTTTAGTGCACTCATCTTAAGCAACTGCTAAGACTAATCCACATTTATGAAAAACAGTTGGCCCTCCATGCTTAGAAGTTGCCACCCTGAAGGCCTCATGTTGCCCTGGAACCCTTCAAAGTGCTGTACTTCAATTTAAACTCTTAAAAGATATACTTGTAAAAGCAGAAACTAACATCTAACCATTTTAACAAACAGATAGTGCAAACCTCACTATTTTTATGGTTCTTGCAAACCGGCTTCATCACCTCTGAAAGTGCTACTGTATTCAACTTTGGATGAAATATCAACCCTGCCTAATACACTGTTCACTGCACATAACACAATTTTGGAATTTGAGGTTTCTCTCTTTGTGCGGCATTATGTAGATGCGACTGCACTTAATACCCGACGATGCAATGCAAAACATCGTTTATGCACTAACCAATAAATTGCACATTGGCTCTAGCATAAAAACGATGAATAGATTTTCAATTTATTTCATCCATACATCATGATTCAACAGTTCATATAATACGAACAGATTGCACTCACTGTCTGAGGTATAACAACCAATAGCCATGCAATGCAATTATTTAAAGCACTAAACCTTCAAAAATAACTCCTTCAATCGAGACATCAAAGCCATGAAAAGATAACCAAATCAATTCAATATGGAGGCATCCTCACACACTATTCAACATCTTGTTCTTTAATACATCATGATATGGCTATAGTTCCAATATAAACTTGATTATTATATATTTCGTAAGTATTGAAGCTCATGACCCAAAGGACTATATAGATATTCATGACTGTTAACCCATACTACCAAAAGTTCTCAATGTAAAATGTCAGCAGAGGAATAACTTAATAAACAAATTTCTGTTGAAAAGTTACACTATATTCAGATCAAAAGGAAGTTAATGCATATCCATTGCTTTAACATACAAGTGAGCATTCCCAATACTATACATTAAAATACCATGAATAAAAAAATACAGTGAAACCCGAATAGCACAGACTTGGAGGACTTGGAACCACAATTGACATAGGCAAGCCTCTATGGTTCAAAAAATGCTGCATTTGAAAAGATTGTATATCCATCAATGGATAATCCAGGCCTTGGACCATATTCTCCTCTGTCCCCAAAGCATGTGTTACTGAGGCTTTACTTTACATCAATATCAAGACTGCTTATCATAAATATACATGTAATGCGATTGCTTATCAAAATGTGACACTGTAGAATTTTGAGAAACTGATACAAAACATCAGCGGTGGATTTGGTACATTTGTACTGGGCCCACAAGGAAAATAAAAATTTAGGGGCCCACCTTTTCTACTAACAATATTTTATGCTTTTATGATTTATTTGCTTAAACAACTTTATTTTCCGAAATGCAACCATTTGTCGCGCAACTTGTCCTGAAAAAAAGAAAAAAAGGTTATTGCCACTATTACTCTCGTACACCTGACCTGTAACTCTTCCGCTCCTTCCGAAAGTTTCCCCGAGAAAAGCTTTAAAAACTTGACAAGCACAAAAACATCATCTCACTTTTCACACTTGACCTGCAACTTTTTAGAAGAAAGCGTACCGGGGCCTAAAAAAATGTAAATCCGCCACTGCAAAACATTACAAAACAGAAGCCACCATTTGTGCATCACAGCCAAAGAAGCTTGTTGCTCTTATTTTCACTGATTTGTCCACTTTCAAGTCAGTCAGAGCGGTACATTTGCAGCAATGATCAGCGTTAAGGCCAAGAGGACAACGCCAATCAAATAGACAATCATCACGGCGCAACGCAGCGCGGCAACCTGAAATAAGACAAAAACTACCACGATCGTCTAACGCTGAAACAACCAACGTATCTCAATTTCAAACCAAAATTTTCAATTCATCAGATACAATTAATTATATATCAATATACATAACATAGTCAGGGATCGTTAACTGAAGAAGCAAAAGTAAAGACAAGATAATTGATTAATTAAATCAAACTTAAATATGTAAATATCCATTTTGAGTCAATACAATAAGCAAAGATATCATTTTAATAACAAAACACTAGATGGCTGTGGCAAAGAAAGAGAATTTTTTTCCTTGGAGCTGTAACTTTTTTAGCATGGGAAACCTATACATGTTCTTACTAACTCATAGACTAAAATACTACAACAATAATACTCTTACTGACTGTCACAAATTTCTAACAATAACCTATAATAATTTCTAATATTAATAATAAAATATTAGTAATTAATGTACAGATCTGAACAAATAATCATGTATTATCAATAATTGTTCACTAATGATTTTTTAAAAAAACTGAGAAATTTTGTCAAGAAGAAAACGATGCAAAAAGACAGTTAAATTTTGCAAATTGCAAAGACTCCTAAAATGTAGATGACTCTTACAGCCATTAGCCACTTGACACACTACTTCAAATGGCACTCATCATCATCATCATCATCATCATCATCATTTCCTCTTTCCTTCATTAGCTTCATTCAAATGGCACTAAAGCCTTATAATGGGCATAAAATCTGATTGAAAGACATACCTTAGTTGCTGGTTCATCAACTTCATTGTTTGCCATCGCAACATAATTGACGGGTTGTTCTTTTTAAAAAACAGCAAAAACAAAAACAAATTAAAGTCAAACGTTTAACTAAATTAAAATCATCCTGCATAAATAAATAGCTCTTAATATCTCTTATAGTGTTCATTGTTAAGCACTTTTGACTTTAGTTTTCACTATGCTTACTGTGCTCTATAAATTGTCTTAATAATAATAATAATAATAATAATAATAATAATAATAATAATAATAATAATAATAATACACAATGAATTATTCAAGAAAATGCAGTTTTCCAGTACACAGCTTTTTTAATACAAATATTTTTCGACATCTGATGACAAAGCCTAAACTATTTTTCTGAAGCAGCGTAAAAAATTTTGGTGATTTCACGTTTTGTCCAGAAAACTTTGATTACAAAAAATTGTCAAAAAATTTAACTAAGTCGATTTCAACCTCTTGATCTACCGTGCAATCATTTTCAAAAACAGGTAACAAATTTTGGACATCGTCTTAATCAAGTTTCGGTCATACAATCATAATCTGTAGTCCAGCCTGTGGTCATAAACACTTTCTTCGCATAAATTACGACAGTCGACCAATGAAATCCTACCGTTGAAATGGATCCTAGTGATGGTCATTACCGCATCGGCCAGCAATCTCCAACACGCAAAGCCCACAACAACCCATTTAGTCCAATCTGGCATGCACGCCTCATTCTGCATAACTCCGAAAAACATTGTCACCGCTTTGGAACAAAATACAAATAAAAGACAAACTAGAAACATCAAGAAAGGCACAGAAATAGACAAAAGCAATCATCCAAGAGAATTAAAAATTCTTCTACAAATTTTAAACAAGACAAACACAATTTATATATATATATTATTTTAATTTTTAAAATATATATATCTTTCAAATATTTTTTAAATCTGTATCTTTTAAAAATATATACATATATATCTTTTTAGATTTGCATTAAACAAAGAACCTTAAATAACACTTGAATGATGTGTCATCATAATCAGTTTATTATTATTATTATTATTATTATTATTATTATTATTATTATTATTATTATTATTATTATTATTATTATTATTATTATTATTATTATTATAAAACAGCAAAAATGTCACTTATCCACTGTCCAAATGTCTGATAGATACACAGGCTATACCTGCTAAAAGGTGACTTATGTGTCCAAAGAAAGCGTGAAAAAACCAGAAGTAGATTCTGTACGCTGAATAGATGTTTGGTCGCACGATTCCAAGTACCAGCTGAACACAATCAAAGGAACTAGATTAGATATGAGATTTCAAAGATAAGACAGATCATATATCATAGCAAGATCATAAGGCAAATGCGATATTCAATTGTCTATCATTACTTACAGTTCATTGTAAAACGGTTGAAAACAACTTTGGAACGCTGCATCTGGTTAAAAAAACACGTACGTTTAGAAACATCAAGGCACCAGTGGTAACACCAAGAGTCGGATGAATGGTCGTTGGCCTGGATTTCACATCTGGGCCCTGAAAATTTAACCAAACGCCAAGTCAGTGCTCATTTCAATGGCAAATAATATGGAAGAAACATAATATATAAAGATCAAAACAGCCTTAGAGGTCTCAAGTAACCTGTTGTGTTAAATGAATAAATATCACTACACTGTGGATTTAAACAGACATCATTTTCAATTCAGCCTTATTTACTCGTAAAATTTGACAGTTGCTACACTACATATAAAATAATAGTTAATAATAATAAGTAATGCACTTCTATAGCACCATTTCTAATACTCTAAAGGTATCAATTGACGATATCTCATATCCATCCACAAAAGACCAGTCAATTCGAGAGATCAGAGTGGGAAAATGAGACACAGTATGGAAGAAAGGTTAACTCGAAGAGATGTATTCTAAGTCAACCTAAGAATTATAGATGCTTTGGCATCAAGGAAAGCAATATTATTTAAGTTTGACTGCATATGAATCCAGTGTATTAACTTCTTAAACAAAGTAAGAAAGAAAATAACAAATATGCTCTTTAACGAAAAGACAGAATAAGTAAACTTAACCATAAATAATAAATAGCAGTTATTTTCGGTGCAAAGCAACAAAAGCTACTTACGATAAACTTCCAGTTGTTGTAAGCGAAAATAACGAGAATTCCGACCAATGTAAGAACAAGAACAAGGCCCATTAAATATCGATGAATCTGCAAGAGACACAGTGCAATCACAAAACCATTTACATTAAAACAACACTGAAGTATTGCAGATATCATAGAATTCGCAATAAGTGGCATATGACAATGCAAATCAATCTGATAATGAAATGATAAAGATTACAATGTGCCTAATTGAAACACTTATATAGCTCCTCTTTTGAATTTATTGCTCAGAAGTGCACTGGCTACGGCCAATTTGAACTCTGGTCTATTAAAAATCAAATTTGGACCATAAAAAGTTTGAGTGTCAAAAAACACTAAACAAATTTAAGCATTTCATGGAATAATACCTAAGTATTTAATAAATCAAACTCTTTACCAAAATCAACAAACTGTCAAAGAATTCCACCTACCTGGAACCAGTGCGGTTTTCCACAAATCGTTCCATTTTCATTCCACTGGTTCTTCATGTAACGCGAAGTGAACATGCCGAGACTTGCAACAACGACCCAAGCGACAATCATCAGCGTTGCTATGGAAACAAACCATGGCAACGAGTAACCAATAATAACATTCCTAAGCATCTGAACACTTTGGATACTTTCAAAAATCAACTGAGGTAAAAGTTATATAACAAAAGTTTCAAATCCAATCTGAAAAGTCTTGCCATGAGCTCTGATGTAAGGATCCTTCGAAGAACATACATCACCCAAGTCTAAATACTCGTCAAAGTTAATTTTCATGCTGGACACGTGAGGAACAAAATTATTGAAATCGTGAATAGCTTTGCCTCCTAAAAACCAAACAAAGACTCTAAATCAATCAATCAATCAATCAATCAATTGAAACAACACACAAACAATCCAAAAATGATAATAGTAAATTCATTCATTATTCAATCATCAAATAACTCTGATCTAAATTCTCGCAATGATTCATCAATAATGCTCACATAAATACAGTGGCGTAGCCAGGATTTCCAGAAGGGGGGTTTGGCTTTCGGTTTTGACCGTGACCAACTTCAAAAATCTTGGCAAACAAAACAAAAACGTTATCGATTTTTTCCAGACAAGCAAAAAAATCTTCCCTCTTAATCCATTACATTCTATAGTCAAGGGGGGTTTTGACCCCCAAAGTCGTGTCAAAAACTTTAAAATGCATAGAAACTTGTTTAAAATATTTTGTTTTCAGCAGCCATGGGGGTTTTAAACCCCAAAACCCTCTCCATGGCTACGCCACTGCATAAACATGACATAGTGACAAACTAAAGCAACATTATAGCAAAATAAAATGAAAATATGAGGCCATTTTGTCTTAAATCAAGTCTAGAAAGCACAACTAATACTCCAGAATTAATTTCATTCTAAATTATGCCAACAGAATACGCTTGTATCAAAACTTAACAGCCATAAGTCAAAACAATTTTCAGAACAACAATCCACTCTGATTGGTCGACACGGCAGAACACGGGAAAAAGGGAGCGAACTAACCGGATGGGTCTGTCTGACCAGTTGCAAAGAGAACGTAATACGGCGACGTGAGGTTTTTCACTTTTCCGATTTCAGGATCGGAATCATTGATGACTCGCTGACGGGTGAAGTTGCAGAATATGTGTGAGCCAATAATAGCGCCCTCCAAGGAATCCAGCACCAGACCAAGGTACTTCTAAAATCCAAATTTAAGAAGGTAATAATAATAATAATAATAATAATAATAATAATAATAATAATAATAATGGCTGTGGACAGCCTCTGTCATGGCATGCCATCTACATTTTGTTGTTGTTATCATTATTATTATTATTATTATTATTATTATTACATTTATTATTATCACCATCATCATCATCATCATTGTTTTTATTATTATCATCATCATCATCATCATTATTATTATTATTATTATCATGGTAATGGTAATAATGATGGTAATGGTGGTAATAAAATGATAATAGTAGTGATGACGGTGATGATGATAATAATAATAATAATAATAATAATAATAATAATAATAAATTATGCACTTCTATAGCATTAATAAATTGTGCACTTCTATAGCACCAGGTCTAATACTCTAATCGTATCAGTATAGATCATAGTTGAAAGCATGGGCACTATAAAGCGCCCATGCTTTCAACTATGCCCATGCCAGTGAGTTAAGTGGAAATTAATGTACTATAGGAGAGAAGTGATAACAGAAAGTTTCCTACGAGGTGAGATTCGCAGCTATTTTTAATGACTCCCTACAGTTTAGCTATGGATGCTTCAAAATTAGATACGTGCCTAAGAAAAAGCAGTGACTTTGGTATTGTTTTTGAAAGTGTGACATAAATTCACGAGATTTACTTACTTGCCTGCCTTGCATAGCTCCTAAAATCAAACCACACCAAAATCGAGACCAATTTTTCTAGAGATTACAAATGTCAGAATATCAGTATACACATTTTAGAACATACAGAAAGAATGAAAATCTTGCAAGAAAAAGACAGAAGCGGTGAAAATCATACATTTTTCAGTGGATGATTATTGTGACCGTTTTCGATGTTGTAAGACATCTGGACACTCACATTACTCGACCTTCCAGCAATGCAGTCGACGACAGATGCCCCAGGCTGGCAATATTGAACACAAATAGAGAATTTTAAGAAATATGCCTACACAACGCTAGTGGAAGAATAAGAAATGCTGTCATATTTAGAAGATTACAAGTTTACACAAAATTACGATCACTCTTAAAACGTGCATTACGCTGCAAGCCACAATTCTTCGACTGCTGTAAATTTGCGACATCGCCAGGGCTCACCATCTGCGGCTTGTCTGCTAGGCCAAATCCAGCCCAAGGTGGTAGTGCTGTCAGATGAGCTTCAAAGGCGGCAGCATATTCGAAACTGACGTTCTCATTATTACTCCCCGTGTTCTGCCAGGTCAAGGCATGATGGCAGTCAGAACTGTTGCGGCAGTTCCTCGGAAAGCGGTAGCAACCCTTGGTACTGCCACATCCGTCGAAACTTATCGGCCACTCTGAACTAAAGGCCTGTATAGAACCACAAATGCACACCACAGATTTTCAATAATAATAATAATTCTAATAGCAGCAATTATTGCATATCCAAACAACGGCAACTGCATGTGAAAACTGCTTCGAAGTCAACCAAAGGCCACCTCAATTGCCGCAGTTCCAGTCTTTAGAATTAGTTCTGTTGTTCTGTTGACTGTACAGCGCTTTTGGTTTTGGCTTATGGCTATGTTACTGCGCTTCATAAATTGTCCATGATGATGATGATGATGATGATGATGATGATGATGATGATCATAATAATAATAATAATAATAATAATAATAATAATAATAATAATTAGTCAAAACATAATGGCAGAAAAATACTTTCTTTCAGGTGGTTTTACTTTACCAAAGTGACTTCTGGCCTGAAAAAAACACTGTGTTTTGTACTATAAGTTTAAAAAATAAATATTATATATACAGTTGTCTGCGTTATTGAATGCAGTCATTAATTATAATCATATTCATAAAACAATTAATAATGTAAAAGAAAATTAAGAAATGACATCTTGGAAGAAAATAATTACCTTTATCAATGTGAGTTCATTCAACACAACTGACATGCAGACCACCAACAGTGACACAGACTTCCCCATTGAGGTACTATCTGGAATCCAACTAAAATTTCAAGAAAACAGTTCCTCGTTCTTCATTATACATGAAATCACAAATTCTGTCATCAAAATAAACAGAAATATGCCTCCCTCTGTCACAAACTGTCACTTTCTTAGACCCCTCTCCCTCCTATGGTTGCCAGATCTCCCGTAATTGACTGGAGCTCCCATATTTCAGCCTCAGTCTCCCACCTAATAATACTAATACTAATATTATTATAACTTGCTTGTAATATTGATTCACTACATGAGATGAAGCAGTGCATTGGACAGTGTTGTTTATTGCTTTTTCCTAGTCTATACTTTATAGTACTGTAGTGTAGTAATAATAATAATATTATTATTATTACTACACTACTCTACCAAAAACTCTAAAAACTCTATTATGGCTCAAGCCATAATAATTCACAATGAACAGGACCGTGGAGTGGGCGCATTGATCGCGGAAACAATCTCCCGTATTTGGACTTTGGATATCTGGCAACCCTACTTCATCCTCGAGTGTGACGTACTTTACCGACGGCGTCATTTCTAAAATAATTTCCAAACATCTTCTTTTAAAATCAATAAAAACTCAACAGCACACTGAATATGCTCCAAAACAAAAACTTCTCGGAATACGCAGCCATTGCGGTAATACCACTAGAAGCGCTATATAAATTATCGACAACGTACTTACTTATTCCTGAAGTATTGAGAATAGAATAACTTACCTTTTTCAGATTGGTCGATCAAAATTCCTTAAAATGTAAGCGTTTTCGGCATGCAACCCTCGATCGATGTCCTCCGCGAAACCAAACATACTCAGCGTTCAACCCGGATGGAGTGTTCCGCCAAGAGATAAACATCCCTGAATTCTGTCACATGATCACATGACCATCATACCTCAACAACCAGACCAGGACCTACTGCCAGCCTGCCAGGCTACTGGTCACGCTGACCACCTACTTATCCAACACATCGGCCGATTTATAGGTATTTTCCCACCTGCGCTTAAAGCGCGTCTCTTCTAGTTTGCCCCTTTGATTTATCTCTGGAACAGACCTGATCCTTAGGATGTAAACAGGTCCCATCGAGAGTAATAGAAATCGTGCTAACAAATGCATTATCGTTATTACTACATTATTTTAAGCTGGCGGAATTCTGATTTCCTGCAATTGCCCAAAGAATCTAGGACCTAAGGATGAGACTGACTTTAAACCTTAATTGAGGATTGAAGACTCTTGTCCAGCCTGGACTTGACCAAGATCCCCTGTGATTGTGGTTTGGGGTGCCATCGGCTCGGCTGATGCTTCTGCTCAATGTGAAGTGGCGCTATAGCAGCTTCAAGATTAGACTACAGCAAAGAAGACCGCCAGAGATAGTCTCAGATGGACAGTGGACAGAGCCTTGCCAAAATGCCAAGAAAAGCACCGGAAGAACGACTGGCTTGCCACATCCGTTTCCGGTCTCGGGCGTGCTCCTTCCCAGGATTCCGCGGGCGCGCATGCGCAAGCAGCGTCGCATCGGGAACAAGAGGTTTTGTTTCTGTTAATATTACGAGGACGCCCTCAAGCGACGAAAACCGTCGAAACTCCGCTGATCGGGGCGCCGTAAGCGACCGGAATTCTTCGCCCGTCGGTCCCCCCGTCGATTTGCTGGTTCCGGTTGACGCGAACCGTCGAAATTACGGCGGTCCTGCGGGGCCCGTTCTCCCGGGGAAAGTGGAATATTCGACAGCGGCGATGCTCCGCCATTTGCACGGCTGCGACGGCGCCGAATAACTGTCCCGCGAGTCGCCAGAGTTCCGTCAGATCGGAATAATAGTGGCCCATGCAAACGCAAGAGGTCCCTGCACAATTCGCCGGCCAGAAAGCCCCCAAATATAACGTAAAATCCCGAGATGTGGATCTTATGAAATCCTATCTGCTCACATATTTATTTGTATAGCGCCACAGTTGATAAAGTATCTCACTCTAGAGAGCTGTATGTGACAGTTGAACATTGTTTAGAGGCGAGGAATTTTTTTATTAGTACATTTTCTACCTCTTGTCCTGACTATTTTCAGATGTGCTTTTCTATATTCAAAAGATTAATAATATTTATTTTAATATATAAACTGTGTAGCTTTCGCACTAATTTTTATATCACCGTTATTTGTAGCTGAAAAATAAAACTTAGTGAAAATCATGGCAAAGTTAGAGGTCGTAGAGTTAGTCAGAATTTTTCTAAACATATCAGCATCATGTCTATCAACATTTGTTTGAATCATGAGATAAACTGGTTATATATGTTTTGATTTTAGAATTGGTTTAAATTTGATCAATATCAGTTTTATTCAGAAACGTTTTTTATTCAGAGAAGCCAGTCATTGTTTTAGATTGTGGTGTATTGATCAGAGTTCCACTTATTTTGTTGCACTTGTTTTCAAATTTACCTGTCGCAAGATTTGTGGTTTCTTATAGATCTTAGCAATATAGTCTACGAATTTGCTAAATACTAGACTTTAATTTCAGGATCACCCATTGACAGGCTATAGGCTTCATTTGGCCTGTGACCTTTCTAAAAGGTTATGATGGAAAGCATTGCAGGCACTACTCGAACAAATTCACTGCAAGACATCGAAAGCTATCTCACTGACTTTAACAAGGAAATTGCAGAGCAGACGCAGGGATTCGCATATAATCCCGTTGACGGTACTCTTGTTGCCACAGGCCCCCTGTACAGCACGGACGATGGAGTCGTCTACCAAACTGCAGCAGTTCCTGTTGAATTTAAGCAGGAAGGTGCACAGGTGGATCAAAGGGGAAAGCAGCTTCAGCAGCCAGTCATGGGGACGATAAGAGTGAGTGGCGGGGGTATCGAAATACTGACAGCAAATGGAAGCGATGGGAGCCAGGACACGTCCTTTGCCCTTGCTGCCACAATCCCCGATGATGGCTACCAGGAACAGTCTGGTATGGTGGCACAGATGCAGGTGAGTGGCCTTCAAGACGCGACTGATCCGGTCGACGGGCACCGGGAGGATCCCGCCGAGAACCAGTTGCATCCTGGGCTTTCCGCATCGGGTTCTTACCAGACGGTTACGATAGTTCCATCTGAGGTCAATCAGAGTGGTGAAGTGAGTTACATGCTGATCGTTTCGCAGCCGGACGACGACAAGGCTGTCGATTCCAGTGCAGACATGTCGGTGTTTGATTTCAAAGAGGAAGCGATGAAGGCAGAAAACGTGCAGTCGGCAGAAGAGGGCAGACGACCGAAAGCTACGGCACGGTCGTCGCAGTCCGCCGGCATGCCGATGCAACTCATGTGCAACTACTGCAACTATACGAGTCCCAAGCGTTTCCTTTTGGCGCGCCACATGCGGGCGCATTCGGAAGAGCGTCCCTACAACTGCGCCACGTGCGGCCGCACTTTCAAGACACCGGTGGCACTCCAGAACCACGTCAACACGCACAAAGGCATCCGGCCCAACAAGTGCAAGGAGTGCAATGCGAGTTTCACGACGTCCGGCGAGCTGATCCGTCACGTACGGTACCGCCACACCTACGAGAAGCCGCACAAGTGCTCGGAGTGCGACTATGCCAGCGTCGAGCTCAGCAAGCTGAAGCGCCACGTCCGGTCGCACACCGGCGAGCGGCCGTTCCAGTGCCCGCACTGCATGTACGCCAGCCCGGACTCGTTTAAACTCAAGCGTCACCTCAGGGTGCACACCGGAGAAAAGCCGTACGTCTGCGATATATGCGACATGCACTTTACACAGAGCAACAGCCTCAAGTCCCACAAACTGATTCACAGCGGCAACAAACCGGTGTTTCAGTGCGAACTCTGCCCGACGACGTGCGGCCGGAAGACGGACCTGAAGAACCACGTTCTGAAGATCCACACGAGCGACCGGCCGCTCCAGTGCAAGAAGTGCGGCAAGTCATTCCCCGACCGCTACACCTACAAGATACACATGCGGACGCACGACGGCCAGAAGTGCTTCCGCTGCGAGCTGTGCCCCTACTCGGCGCTGATGCAGCGCCACCTGGAGAGCCACATCCTGACGCACACCGGAGAGAAGCCGTTCCGCTGCGAGTCCTGCGACCAGTCGTTCCGCCAGAAGCAGCTGCTGAAGCGGCACAATAATCTCTACCACAACCCCGGCTATGTTCCGCCCGTGCCGCGCTCCAAGCGGCACATTTGCAAGGAGTGCGGCAAGGTGTTCGCGCACCAGGGCAACATGCTGCGCCACCTGGCGATGCACGACCCGGACAACGCAGAATACCAGCACGCGATACAGAACGGTGATGCCAGCATGGGTGAGGAGGAAGAAGAAGAGGAGGAGGAGAATGAAGAAGAAGATGGAAGCCACCATCAAGGCGATGGCATCTCGACCTCATACGAAGACCAGTACTTAACTCATCAGCAGCCCATTCAGGTACAACTCAAAAGGCTTTTCTATGGATTTATAATCTTTTCTGTGTTTTATTTTGAATTTATTATTGCATTTCAGTTTCTAACCAGTAGTGTAAATAGGCGTCCAGGTGTAAATAGGCGTCCAGGTGTAAATTTTGTGCGCCATTTCTGCTTCTTCGACTCAGGTGCAGTTGGTGCCAGTCCACGGCGAGGAAGGTCAACAGGTGTACATCCAGATCGACAGCAGTCAGATGGGGCTGCTGAGGCAGATGGAGGCGGCAGCTGTAGGAGAAGACCAGGGTGATGCTGCGTTGCATGCACAGAGTGAACCCGAGCTTACACCGATGACGCCGGTCAGACGTGGACGTGGACGACCGAGAAAAACCGCGGTCCAACCACCTGAGGTGAGTTTTTCTTTTATGGTCAGTATTTGTGACAATTTTTTAAATTATTTTTATCTGCTGCTTCTTGCATATTTTTCAGTTGTTTTTAACCCCTTAACTGTGTGCCCCGAGTAACGCTCGTCCATTTTACGTTGAGTTACAAATAGTTGCCCAGTTAAGGGGTTAATAATCCTGTACAAAGATAAGTAAATATATTGTCAAGTCTGTTTTTGAGACCATTGTCTTGTAATTCAGCCATTGGCTATCCATATCTTCTTATAAATATTTAAAACCAGGCATTATCAGGTTGTTACCGCTCTGGATTTTATTTTGTAACAGCCATGTTGTTCCATGTTGTTAAGGATTCGGATGAGGATTACACTCCAGTTTCAACTCCTCGGCGTGGAAGGGGACGTCCACCAAAAACGAATAAATTTACAAGACCGGGAACAAGAGGAAGGCGTAGAGTGATCATCGAAGAGGAAGAAGAAGAGGATGGAGAGGAGGAGGAGGAGGAGGAAGAAGCAGCCGCTGATGGAGAGGAAGATGTCGGAGAAAGTGGAGATATCCAACAAGCACTCGAAGATGAGAACGATACCAGAGGAAATATAAGGTAATATTTGTCGCGTAGCAAAATGGATTCTTCTATGCTTTTTGGGATTTAGCATTTTGCTTGGTTAATGCGATTTTGCTGTGAAAATCTCACAAAATCAGGTAGCATATTTGTGTTTTGTTTTTGTTGTAGCGGTAGAAAGCGGCCAGCTGAGGAATCTTTCAGAGAAAACTCCTCGAAACGCCTAAAAAGGGAATCCTCATCACCCACTCTAGAATTCGGTAATATATTACCTATATGTTGATAATATGCTGTATATGAAATTCACCGGGAACTGCTAATTGATTCTTTCAAAAATATAAGCAATTTTTCTCAATAGACTTAACTTAAAACTGATATTGATAATGCTTTGAATAAAATCAAGAGCATGTGAATCAATGTTATTGCTTGGTACTATCATGGGCAAAATATGTGTTTAATTTATTTTTATTCAGGCTAGTTGTCTTTCCCAAAGCCTTTGTATTAAGAACATGATAGGCCAATGGCAGAAATTGTATTTTTTAAAAATAGATTCACTTGAAAGTCTTTACATTTTTTTAATAATTATTTATTAATTTTTGTTTCAGATGTTAGCAGCTAATGTCAAGAAGCCGAATGTTCAGGCAGTCTGCTATCCAATTATATTCATTGGTCATTGACTCTAATTGACTCTAAGCAGTCTAATTGACTCTAAGCAGTCTAATTGACTCTAAGCAGTCTAATTGACTCTAAGCAGTCTTCATCGCAAGTCCTAGATTAATGTGCGTAGAAAAGTAAGGCTATGATGATTTTTTGTGGTTCCCCGAATATTTTACCACAGTTTCTCGTGTTGGAACTGAGCCGACGGTTTTGCGTTGCGGCTATATTTAAGGATAAAAGACTTTTATGAAAATGTTTGACGATAAAAGTTATTCGGAAATTTTAATCAATCAGGATAGACTGGCTTAGATCTGATCTTATTGCCGTTTTGACTGCGTATATGTCTTGTTGAAATCAGTATGCAAGTGGTGTTGATTTTATTAAGTATTTAATTAATTATAGTCAAACCTACTTAAAGTTATATATAATGAAGTGTCACATATGTGACATTACATGAGGACAAGCATTTCTAATATTTAATATTTGACTGTAACACCGACAAGAATATGATATACAGTAGTACATGTTTGGCTTAGCGGCCTATCCTCCTTGGATTGCTCCCCACTGATCTGACCTTTCTCGCTTGACCTGGCTCTAATTTCGATTGGATTTGATGCACCATCAGCTGATGTCCTAGTTTTATGATAGTTGATTGATTGACAAGAGTGTAGTTGCAGTGTTATTTAAGTTATGGTTTTTCAGTTACAGTTTAGTTACAGTTATGTTTTTTCAGTTTCAGTTACAGTTAGTGTTATTTAAGCTATGATTTTTCAGTTACAGTTCAGTTACAGTTATGTTTTTTCAGTTACAGTTACAGTTTTTTCCCCGATGACATTAACAACATGTAAATCAATGTGTATACATTACTTAGTTATGGGTTAGTGAAGTAAAACAAAAATAATTCAAACTTGGTTATGCCTCTATTATGTTGATTAAGCAGCTATTTCACACTATAGAAATTCAATACCTTTAGTTGGAACTGCATCTGCTGCTTCTTTTCCCGCAATTTCTATCTTGATTCTAAAATCAGCTGCAATTTCCTTATGCTTAGCCTTTGAATGATTATCCATGTTTTCTTTCAGTAAGCAATTCCGAGCAAAATAAAGGTCACCGCACTTGTTTCTTCTTATTTATTATGTATTTAACTGTTTAACTTCTAAAACCCATTTTGGTGCCCCTCACCTCGGCGCCCGGGGGCATAATCCCCCACCTGCCCCCATTGCTACGCTCCGGTAAACAGTAAACAAGCACATGCAGGCCAAAGCTTGGTCTGATCAGATGTGGACAATGGAATGTAGACCGTTTAACCAAGGTCATCCAATCAAGCAACCACTGTTTGTTTGAGGTCTGTACTATAGCCATGAATCTTGGCCCAAAAGAACATTGTCCTCTCTGAGTCATGCAAGTTTTGCCATAACGATTGAAGCCCTACAGAATTGTTCAACAAACACAAATAAACTTATAAAATTATTTTTCACTTGTATACATTTTTCTATTACTTAACTGCTTCACTTTATTCTATTACAGTTAAAGTTATTTGTCATTTTTCACTTACAGTTAAAGTTTTACTTAACTGACAGTTATTTTAGGTATTTAGTTAGAATTACCGTTAACTGAGAGAACACTGTGTAGTTGTGCTGGTTCCAGTGGTTTGAAATATGAATTATTGTAAGTCAATTGTAAACTGTATAACACATCAAAAGTAATTTGATTAGACAAATGTTGCATACATTCTCTAGGCTGATTACAGTGGGTGTCACTTTAAAACAGTAATTTGAACATACACTATTGCCACCAGTGTTTATTCTAGACCTTCTCTGGGAGGGGATTCCCCCCGCGGTTTTAAATCCCCCAAAATGTTTTTTGACATTTTGGCAAGTAGTATGACCTCCCCAATGTCTGCCCTCCCCCCAATGTCTAGGTGGCTAGAATAAACACTGTATGGTCACTACTGAAAAATTAATGGATACTTTAGTGAAAATGAACTGCTCAAATAAAGCAAAATGAGTTTATTAACGTACTTCCACCACAAGCATCAAAGCTTCCAAGAAATTGCAAAAATAGTTTTCTAACGTGAAAAGCCAAAGTTAAACACGATAACTTGAAATTGGGCATGTGAAAACTTTACTTAAATATAAGTTACGTACTATATATTGCTCAGATATGGCAATGGGTCACTCAAAATGACCCATGTAACCCACCGAACCGTTGACCCACGGGTCCTGAGAAGTTAAATATGTATTGCATCTTTATCAGAGTCATCAAACCATGTCAAAACCAATCAAGTGTGACCGTTACCATAGAGTCAAAGCAAAATTAAATTCATTTGAAAATGTAATAAGCTGCATCACACACAACAAATGTTATAACAAAACAAAACCAATCATAACAAATGTTTTGGGACCATTTGTCAAAACCAATACTGGGCAATTAGATCTTTGTGACCATTTATATATATATATATCTATGATATATATATATATATATATCTATATATATATATATTCACTGTTGGCATACGCCTTTGTACAAACTGGAAAATGCAAGGTAATTATTAAATCCAAATTCTCTTGCAAAACACACACACACACTAACTACTGCAGTTGGATAACAGTAATGCAAAATTTGAGATTATTTCAAGTTAACGTACATGGATATCTATTTATGAGAAATTCACAGCACAGTCAAAATATATTCCAAACAAGACTAATGAAATATCATTAAAATACAACAAACTGCAGATATAAATTGTGTAAATAAGTAATAAATATTTGGAACAAGCAAAAAAACCAAAGCATTCCCGATTGGACAAATCGGAATTCAAGCTGGAAGGTAATAAGTATGTGGAAATTACATAAACGGAACAAGGTGCGTTAAAATGATGCAAAATAAATGAAAATCTTGTGAAGAAAGCCCTCCAAAATACACACAGTACTAACTATATCAAAAGCAACATGACTGGAAAACATAAGTCTTGGCAGAAAATAAATACAAAAGAGAAAAAAACATTAAATAAAACTAATTTAGTTAATAATATCCACCTCTCAGATCAGACAAATAATACTTTTCCAATAGGAGTAATAATATTACAATGCATTTTTAACAGCATTACACCATGTTACAAAAAGTTACAGTCAATATGTCTTGAGTTGCATGCAGTAATACAATAGTAAAAAAAATTACAAAATAGGCACAATAATTATATATACCGCTTTAAATATAACCACAATTCTAATCAATTTAATTATAAAAATTATATTCATATTGAACAGAAAACTTGTTATATAATATCAGCACACCGACATGGTACAGCCAAACATCTTGTTTTGCTTCACAATTAATTTTAGAAAGCATTTTCAGAGATACATTTGCTCCAGAAATAAATTCAAAAAGTACCCTTTTAAATAAGAAACCTCCGTACGAAAAAATGATTCTACAGGACACATTACATTACAAAATATTGGCAGCAGTGAAAAGTATTCTACTTGGAAATTTTAGATTTTAGATAACTGCTTTTAGATAACTGCAAATATTAGCAATGCCAATGAAAGTCAAGTATCACAAACATGCTATTAACCTTACCAGCACAAAGATTTCAACAAAAACGACGCTACTGAGTATCATTAAACACAAATCTGAAATCCTAGCCACACCACTGAATATTTGAATATCACATCAAAAGTTGAACGTAACTCTTCTCTGAAAACTAGAAACTTGACAAAAAGTCACAATTCTCAAAGGAAATCAAACAAACAGAAACAACAAAATGCGAATAGACAAACTTTTGGGCTGTACAATGCGAAATTTCACCCAAGGATAACACAAAAGCTGGAAGAAAACATCTCACAAAATAAAACCACATACAAATGAATAAATAATAGTGAAAGCTTAGGCAGAAAATGGAATGTAGAATTGCAAATCTACTGTAAATATCAATGCATGCAAACACATGTACACTGTATGTACACACATTGTGTGTATGTGCGCACGTGTACACATATACAGCACTATTTAATACAAACAAATCTTCAAATTTAATAAACATATGAACGATAAGTATTTTCAGATCAACTAATTTAACTAACATTATCAATAATTATATAATTACACATGAAGTGACTGTTAACACAGACAAGTCAAGAAGACCAAGAAAACAAATTTTAGATTTTGAGCGGTTTTTATCTCAAATTATTTCCCAATGGATAAACAAACCTCACTTGGCACAATTCTTAATATTATCCATCATAGGAAAAGTCAACTTCAATGCTGAATAGTCCTGAATGCAGCCAGAAATTGATAGCGATAAAGTAAAGGCAATGACTAACACATCTCCTACAACCTACTGTACCTTCAACACATCAAACTCAGTAGAAGAATGAAATAAATACCACACATTTTCTTGGCAAAAATCGTCACAACTGGCTTTGAAAACCAAAGGCACTTGAATAAAACACATAACTAAAAGAAAATCACTACAGAAAACAATACAGATATGATATACAGCATAACGCTTCCAATAATACAGTGTAAAGACTACAAGCTTTTCCGATCAAGACGTTCCCGGGTCATATCCTTGACGACTGGGCAGTGTAATAACTGACCCACGATAGAATCACAATTTCTCCATGTTCCGGAATTTCTGAAGCATGATCTTGGTGTAGGCTGGTTGAGGTTGGTCACCAGCGTCGTCTTCATACGACTCTTTATCTTCTTCTTCTTCTTCTCCTTCTCCGCTGTCTGGGTCTGGTCTGTCACCGCTGTGTGGAGTCTTGGAAACGGTCACAAGGCCTGGATAGTTGATTGGCTTGGCCTCTTTCACGTCCCACCTGAACTGCTGCAGCAAAAAAACCGCTATGGTTAGCAAAGCTACAATGCTTAATCTTGGCCAAATCACACAGAAACGTATTCAAATAAAGTATGTGTATGTCTGACATAAAAAGCTGGACTGGCATAGAAAATTACGGGGAAATGAAAAGATTAGCTGAAGACCGAGACAAATGGAGACAAATCGTGACTGCCAACCTTCGAATCGAAGATGGCACACCATGATGATGATGATGATGATGATGATGTATGTCACATGATCAATAACAAAAAGGTAACTTTTCACATCATTCACTGAAATGTCAAGTAATATAACTACCATGGCCATCCAAGTGAGCACAATGTGTATGCCTGTTCATGGCAAAACCACAACAAACTTATCCAAAGATACCAAGTTAAGTTCATCTTTGAAATATGATATCACTGTCTATAGTTGGAAAGTTTCTTTAGCAATATTGGTCCAGTTACCTTCTTTGATGATGTCTGGCTTGAGGCCGGCTGTTGATCCACTTTAATGGTCTTGAATTTCGCCAGAAGATTTCTTGTGATGTCTTGTGGAGGTAAGTCATCTTCTGGACTTTCATCCATCCCAAAATATCCAGTTTCCTCCGCGTTTCCTTCCATCCCCGCACCAACGGTCTGACTGCCGGGGTTCGCATACGACGACATTCCCGTTTTACCGCCTGTCACAGGTAACCTTGACGAAGTCATTGATGCGACGGACAGGGAACCGGCTGACGGCAACAACTGCTGTCTCGGCTTTTCCACTTCCGACTGGAGCGATTTCCACTGCTCGACCAGAGCCCTTGCCATTCCGGTCTCGGGAAGGTCGGCTTCTCCGAGGGGATCGCATTCTCGGACGATGTCAAAGCTCTCCTCCGGTTCATTTTCAAACACGCCCCCATCCGCGTACTCGATCTCCTCCCGGAACTTGACAGACGTGCGCCTGCCGGGGGGCACGGGTCCCGAGTGACCGGTCATTCCCGCGGGACGCCAGCCTTCGTCGTCCTCGTCCGACGCCGCAACCCTCGATCCAAACTTCGCGATGAGACTCTTGCTGGCGATGCTGGGGGGAGGAAGCTCGTCTTCCAGTTCTGCGGGGTCCTCGCATCGAATAACATCTCCGATGACGTCGACAGGTTTGCGGGCGATACCACCCAGGCCGGATCTTTCCGGGGATTCACGAGGCGGCGTGAACTGGTGCACCGGCTTCGGCAGAATCGGCGCGTCACTACCGTCTCCTTTCTCCAGCAGATGAAACTTAGCAACGAGGTTTCTGGTGATGTCAGTTGGCGCCAGGATGCCAGAGTCTTCATCCAAATCGTCGTCGTTGTCATTGACGACACGGTTGACGGGTGTCAGAGAAGATTCTACGACGGGTTTCTCCCATTTTGATGTGCATTTTGTGTAGTTGCCTCCCTGAGAACTGTCAAAGCAAAGAAGAAATCTTCATACAAAAATAATCTGCTGTGAAATGTCACATCAATAAGCAGTAATTTAATAATAAATACAGTACCATCTCATTACACTGAACTTGGCCATAACAGAAATCTGTCCACTACAGCGTGATCCCAGTAATATGGACTCGGTTTTGACACACTCTGGACACAACAAAATACCAGAAAAAATGCCAGAAAAAGTAGTGAACTCTTACTTAGTTACTTAGTTTAAAATGCAACAAAATACATCACTAGGCAGTCACTTCCTTCATCATCTTCATCATCGGACATCCCTAACAGTTGTCGATTTCCAGGAACATACCCAAAAGACCTCGTTGCTTGGCCATGCGTTTCAAAAAGACCTTTCATATCTTTGACAGCTGGAAGTGCAGGTGTCTTTGTAGTTTCTTCCTCTGTAATAAATTACCACCAAAATAGGGGTCTTCTCAACAAACTGTTTATTACGAAACACAGAAACGCTACACAAGAACATGGCCAGATTTATGCACAACGGACTGTCACACAACCATGTGGCATACTTAACATAGGCTGACTTTTCAAACAAGAACTAAATAGACTGGAACTAAATATAACGGGGCTAAATAAACAGGAACTAAATAGACTGTATTTATAATGATTGGAAATCACAAATGCCACTGCAGAATTTCACAGAAGAATGTAGGATAGTCATAAAACCAAAAGCTAACATAATAGCTGCTAGCATCAGAAAAATTTTAATTAGGTTCACTGCTATAAAAAGAGGTTTAGATGTTTCCCAGAATGGCGGCCACAGTAACAGTAAGGCTATCTATTTACTATTCACCATTCTAAGAGATGTCAAGAAGATGGAATATGAGGAAGAAAATCAAATATGCCACGATATCTGAAAAATGAAAAGAGGTATCAAGTGGGAAAACAAGAGGTACAAAGGAATTACCATCGAGATCCTGTTCACTTTCTGCGTCATCCACGTCTTTACATTGTCCTAATCAAAAGCAACAGATTGCAAGCAGAAAATGTTAAGTAACACACAAATTTATACCAACCTAGAAAATACAAAAACTGGCTTCAAAAAATAGAACTCACTTCCTTATTTACTTCGGTTCTCCATTTTAAATTAGTCTATTCTTTATTGTAAAGCTGATGCAGAATTTTAAGTGGAAACACTCAAAAAATGTACACAGTTATAGTAAAAACCATTACATTACAGTTATAGTAATAACCATTACATTGCTGCTATCAATGCAGGTTGAAGGCATATCATAAAGGACAATCAATCAATAAAAATCTCTTTTTTATATTATCTGCCAATGCTGGCTTAAATTCAAGAAAACAACAACAAAAGATGGTTAATGAGGAGTAGTACCTTTTGGTTTAAACAGCTCGATAAAGTGCGGCTTACAATAGAGAACTCCTCCGATTGAAGTGAAAGTACTCGCACTAAATTCAAGACAAGGCACACTGCAACAAGGAGTGCAGAAATTCAATTCACTCCAACTCAGATCTTGCACTGATATAAGAGAAAGTATAGTCAAACGCAAGATGCCGAACAATGAATTCACGTTCACTTACACTTCTAAGTTTACATATACATGGTCAGTTACAGAAAACTTACTTGAGCAACTTTTTGCATTGCGTACATCTGAAGCAAGATTTGTGATAAATGATTTCATCAGCAACGGTCTTTTCCATCTCATAAACATGTTTCCCACATTCCTTGCACTGGGCATCACTACCTCCCTGGAAATAAAATAAATCTAAAACTGAATTCTACTTTTTTAAAGCCAATAGCTGTATTTTCCACATTGCTACTTGTTTACAGTAATAAAATCAAACAGCAGCTACAAAAATTCACTAATTGTCAGCAACTCTGAATTCAAACCAAGAAACATTGACTAATTATGTACATGCACAATAGCCTGTGACATTTCTTCCTGAATCATTTCTGGTCATAAACCTACCAGCCCCTAGATAACATAATCATAATTGCAAACTCTACTTTAAACATTCATTAATATATGATACTATACAGACATATTATAGAAATCACAACTAAGCATACAATGAATTAAATACCAGAAAAAAGGCAGAGGGGTTCTTTGCAGGGGAGGTCTTCGAAAGGTCATGACCCCGTAACTCAGAGCCGCTACCAGAAGAAAATGACGTCTGTCCATTTGTCAATGTGTACGATGATCCATCTTGAAAATTACAATTAAACAAACAAAAGCCAAAAACACTTAATCTTATTTAATGCCATTTAATTCAATCAAGCCAATTGAGTCACAACATTTCTTTAATAAATTCCGATATAAGCCCAGGACACTACAAGGAATTGACTTGTGTCAATGCGTTCCCCTTAAACTTAACCACTGTACCAGTAATACCATTGGTTTGAACAAAGAATCTACTTTAAGCTTATCAACTGGTGTCAATATCTTAATCACTGCTAATGCAAGTCTGTGAAGACAGGTTCTGTGTGATTGAAATACACATTATATGAGACAATAATTTATTAAATGATCATAACATGAATTTAGAAGCTCAATGACAAACTTCAAAATCATAATTTGAAGCATGTTCAGAAATGAAAACAACACATAGATAGCATACCTATGTAAGACATTCTCGCAAACGGAGTAAGAATACCTGGAATCGCACAGATTCGTCAATAAATATCTCGAAGTAGTACTGAAACAAACTGAAAGGCATATGCAGACAAAGGGTCGGTTTTACCGACAAAGGGATAGACAGTGAAGTACTAAAGAAGGCAGACACACAGACCGTCACTTGCGAATATCCACTTTCGATTAATGTAAATCGCCAAGCTAAACTAAAACTAGCGCTTAAAATTATCCGTTTAAGCACATGTCGGTAGAGAATAAACAGCGATATTACTTTAATGCCGGTAGTGCAGAAATTCCTTCTATTACAAATACTCAAGTACTTAACGCGTCCTAACAAAATTATTCGCCTGCTTTCTGTCGCATTCGCCAGGTATTAATAGAGTAAATAGACGTCAATGTATGGCCCATGGAGTTATTATTACCTTGGAGCAATAATACACAGGAGAGAATATAAGCCTATACAGGCCTGCTTAACGGCTGAAGCCAACTATGGGCATGTGGGCGGAGCCTATCCACCATATGTTTTTACGCAAAACATAGGAAAAAGCCGAGATTGCGTTTTTAAAAAAGCGCAGAAAAGCCCGGATTTGAAAACGGTCGAATTTCATATTCCAAAAATAGCGACGACCAATGAAAAAAGTCTCATGAATATTCATGTGCGTTTACAAATATGGCGTCCACAGCTGGCTTCAACATAAAGACTTATGCT